>CAMTDV010000005.1:9108673-9708673 GCA_947069175.1 Scalesia atractyloides
AACCAACTTGATGAATGGTTAATATTGGTTCATATGGTTCTCAGAACTCGTTCTCATTTTACCAATCCCATATATATATTATATATATATATATATATATAAATAAATTATTAGGCCTGTTTTTAAATGTTACATGGCCTATTTATTAAGTTTAAATGGGTCTGTGTTTAAATGAACTAGTCTTGGATCCACCAAGTCCAATAAACTCCCCTTTTGTGGAAATCAAAATCCAGTCTTGGATCCACCAAGTCCATCAAACCCCCCTTTTGTTTTAGAGAAACAACCTTAAGAATGGAAGAAATATAATGATAATAAGATTGATGGTTAACCAGGATATCATCATTATCATCGGTGCAGGAATTTCTGGAACATCGATTCAAGGGTTTTACGAATAGGGCCCAATTTTATTTCTCGCACAGGGCCAAATTTTTTTTTCTATTTTCGGAGCCGGTCCTGCATCATCACAACAACCAAAACCCAGGAACTTTCCTACCTTACAAGGTCTCTGCATCAGGAACATCGCTGCACTTGCTCAGTTAAACGTCAACATGACTCATCTAATCAAAGGCCGGATGCAATATTCGTTTTTGGATTGATTCATAGGCTGCTTGTAACATTTGTCGAAAACGGGTTTTACCAAACCCGCTCCATTTGTAATCGAATATCAAGTTATAAATGTCGGTTGCCTATTTATGCTTATTTTAATTTTTAATGATACATAATTAATAAACAAACTAAACCATAAAAGTTATAATTGATAAAAAGTATAAATAAAACAATTAAAAATAAAATGGGGCTGCCGGGACTCGAACCCGGGTCAGCCGGGTTGTAACTACAAAGATTTAACACTCACACGCATAACCACTCCGCCACTTGTTTGTTTTCTGTCAACTCTAGGAAACTAATAAGTCTTATATACAAACCTAGATGAACCGGTTGCGCCAACTGAAAACCGAAATCGGCTACTCAACCGTCTAAACGTTTGAATAATCGCGAATTCAGGTTTATAACCGATGCACCGACAATTCTAATCAATTCAGACTTGAATTGACTTCAATTCTGATGATGATGGGTTTTATAACCGAAAATATCTCATAACCTGAATTACTGCAATCAAAGATCTTCTCGCGACTCAGAAACTTTCCACAAGCCTCCAATTACATTTTCGCACACTTTACAGTCCACCGGAGAAGTTTATTTTACTCGCCGGAAAATTCTGCAAGTTCGCCGGAAAACCGTATTCTTCCTCAAAACGGTAAGTCCTTCAATACCGTCGTAGTCTAACAATTGTTAAGCTATTTCTAACTCAACCTTTCACTTGAAATCGAATTCAGACGCTACAATCGGATAATACCAGTTCGACGGAAAAGTTCTGGAAATCTTTATTTTCATCTGTGAATCGGTAAGGACATTCAAACACTCTGTTAACGTTTGTTTATCACTTCAATTCCACGATTAGCTAATCAAAACGGTTAATTGTCTTGTTCAGTTGAAGTGCACAAAAACAGAGACCGACACCTTGCCGGAATTCTGAAATAAACCGTTCATCGGTATGTTTACTTCTAATTATCGTTTCTGCCATCTCATATTAGTCTGTGCAATGTTTAACAATCGAATTAACAAGATATAATGGTGTAATCTGCGGTCTGTAAAAACCAACGAAGAAGATGAACTGCGCTAACAATATAAGAATAATTAAAATTGGTATTTTGAACGGGTTAGACACACAGTCCAGCGGTGGACTGTGTGCGAACAAAAACACGCATACGTCCCGAGTTCGATCCCTGATACACGCACCCTCTATGTAATAAAAACGTTTTATTTTTCTAACTGAACCGGGTTAGTTTACGTTAGTTGTTAAGTATAATAAAAAGTTGTATATTAACCAAGTTGGACACACAGTCCAGCGGTGGACTGTGTGTGACGTTAAAGCACAAGTCCCGAGTTCGAAACCTGTTAGTGGCACCAGTTCGATGAAAATGTTTTTGAAATTAAAAGAATTTTGGATAAATTGAATTAATATATAAGTATAATTAAAAACAGAATTATTTCGGGTTGGACACGTAGCTCAGTTGGTAGAGCTGCGTGCACGCGTACGGGAGGTCTCGGGTTCGAGCCTCACCCAGCGCATTTCAGTCACATAATAAACCGGTCAAACAGTCAAAGTCAAAAAGTCAACGGTCAACCCAAAAAGTCAACATATTTTTATATTTTTAATTATTTAATTTAATTTAAAAATCAATTAAAAATACTTAAAAATAATGTTTTTAAAGATAGGAAATAGCCTTAAACTCGTAAAAATATATCTAAAAATTCTATTAAAATCCTTAATAAAACCCATACATTTACTATTTTCCGTTATTATTTAGGTTAGTTATTTCTCGTTGTTCCGCTCTTCCAATTCATGCACATCTCACCATCTCCAATCCAACGCACCCAATGTGAGTGAATCTTTACAAATCCCCCGTTTTAATCACGTTTTGGGGTGTATCATGTGTTTTGCTATATATTATATTTAAATCATTGTGCATACATCATATCATGAACATGTGTACTCAGCTTGTTTCAACTGTTTGTGTGGTTATTGTTAGATTCAATTTATTATTTTCAGTACATGCAATTTCATAGGCCGCCGCTCCCCATTACATTATGAGCGTTGAGCAAGTTCCCCATTACATTATGAGCGTGAACCTGGCGTGCCAACATACAATCGGCTCCGTTTGATTGAGCTTTGATCGCACAGACATTTATCATTTTCAGTACATGCAATACGATCGGCTCCGTTTTATTGAGCCTTGATCGCACAGTTTCATTCATGTTATTTATCATATGATGTTGGTATGTTAATGTATTCTATCATATGTTAATGTATGTTATAGTTGTGATTGCTATTGCTACTGCTTGATTATTTACATTTGCTCATTTATGATTATGCACAATTTTTCATTGATAAACTAACAAGTAAATCAATAATAAATGTTTATCTAACAAGGTTCACTCGCCAACTTATGTTGACCCAAAAACCCCCATTTTTACACCTGATACAGGTGAACCAGCTGCAGCCAGAAACACATAGGATTGGAGTAGAAGAATAAAATGATTTAGAGCTTGGAATTATTTTGTTTGGTTATTTTCTTTGAATTGTATGGACATGTTTGGATTATTTGGAATGTAACTATGACTTTAATAAATATGAAACATATTAGTAAATATCATGAGCTTTGGTGATAACCCAATTATGCCCCGACTCTTATTCCGTTGCGGGTCGGGGTGTGGACAGATTGGTATCAGAGCCATGACTATAGGGATATAGGATAGGTTATTAGACCCTTAGAGCCTATACTATAGTTGTTTAGAAATTTTTAAGATTTTTGTGTGTTACATGCCAAATCTCATGATGCTTATATGTTTTATGTTAAATGTTACATTCAATGTTATGCAAGCATGTTCATAAGTATATATTATCATATAATGTCTATCATTAATCATCTTATCATAACATATCATATCCATGAAAGCACACATCACATCATTTTCATGATTGCTTTTACAACGATTTTTGTATTTTCAAATCTCATCAAAGTGAGTTCTCATGACGGACATGTAGTAACTGGAAGGGTACCAGTACCGGTAGTCGGAACGTCCTGTCTAGGCTGGCATTCGTATAAATCCAAAATAAAGGACCAGTTTGCCTACCTGGGGACTAACGATGAGAGTACGAAGTACCTATTAGGTCAAAGCATGCTATACCAAACGTCGTGTGAGCTAACCCCACTTTAAGTTGTCATTGTGTCTACACCTGGACACATTCCGACCATACATCTCGTAAACATATTTTGTGGTTTGCATTCGGGTGATGCAAGTGTTAAATCGCCAATACTAAAGTGAATCCTACCAAGCCAATAGCCATGGGGGCCCACATGACTATACAGGTGAAGGTATGGGGGACATTTGAGGCCCAACACGAGCAAACCCAAGACATCCTATGGATTTAGTTGCATTGTTGATATTTATGTTATTTTCATTTTCTTAAAGACACATGACACCTAAAAAGACTCCATAAACTCACAATCTTCTTATGTATGTTCCTGTAGATGTCGGCTAGATAACAACGAGGGGGTAAAAGATCAGGAAGATCTAACGAACGCTTGGCCGCACAAATCGTGAAACAAATGGCCACGGTGCTTCCTGACATTGTGGTTCAAGTACAACAAGCCCTCACTACAAATCCTACTAACCCTCCCCAACAAGACGACCAGAACATCGGCAACCCTCCTACCAGCAAGTGCTCATATAAACATTTCAAGTCTTGTGATCCTCCTAAATTTGAAGGGACCGAAGGTGTCACTGCTCTCCTCCACTGGTTTGAGGAGATGGAAAACACTTTTCTCAACTGCGATTGTCCTGAGGATCGCAAGGTTCGATACGCCACCGGAAGACTATTTGGGGTAGCTCTTACCTGGTGGAATACTGAAAAAGGGAAGAGGGGAATTGATGATGCAATGGCCTTAACTTGGGAGGAATTAAGGGAAATCATGACTAGGCGTTTCTGTCCTAAGAGTGAAAATAAAAAGTTGGAGCACGAATTTCATTCTTTAAAGCAGAAGGAGGGAGATCACACCACCTATAACAAGAGGTTCTTAGAGTTGAACCAAATGGTTCCTAATTTGTTTACCCCAACTTATCGTTTGATCGAGCATTATATTCGAGGACTTCCCTCGAAAATTCAAGATTCAGTTCTCAGCATTTCACCGGTAACACTTGAAGCTGCTATGGAGCTAGCGACTGAACTGACCGAGAATCGAATTCGCAACGGGAAGTTTAAATAAGAGAAAAAGAAAGCCCCTGTTGAGGGACAAACTTCAAACCATTCCATCTCCTCCTCTAAGTTTGCTAACAAGAGGAAGCGCAACACCAGAAACTTCGCCGTTACACAAACCAACCTCCCTATTCCTGCTGCACCCATTACCCAAGTTGCCCCTTCACCTGCACCATACAAAAGGACCATACTCTGGCCCATTACCAAAATGCAACCGTTGCCAATATCACCATTCTCCTGATTATCCTTGCCAACATTGCACCGGCTGTGGTCGCGCAGGTCATACTGTTCAAACCTGTCGCATGCCTCAACGAACGAACCGCCACCAGCCTTCAACCCAAACCCACCAGCAAATAATGGGTCAAGCCCAACAACCCCTACTATTACCACCTACCCAACATTTAGCCCAAACATATTACCAACCCAATTATCCTATGGGTCAACCTATGCGGGCTTGCTACAATTGCCAAGACCCAAGCCATTTCAGAAACACTTGTCCAAGGTTGGGAAACATTATTCATGCTCAGGCCCAAGCCAACCCGGTGAATCAAGCGAACCAAGCTCCTCCACCTGCAAGAGGAAGAGCTTTCAATATCAACGCTAATCAGGCTAGGGCTGACGGCAATGTGGTTAACGGTACGTTCCTTATTAATGGTCGATATGCATCCATGTTGTTTGATACTGGCGCGGATAAAAGTTTTGTGTCCTTAGAGTTTGAACCTATCTTAAACCAAAATCGTGATAAGCTCATGGAATCCATAACAGTAGAAGTTGCTGACGGGAAACCGGTCTCATTGAACTCTATTATACGTAATTGCACTCTTACTCTAAACGACCATAATTTTCTAGTTGACCTTATTCCTATGAAGTTGGGAAGTTTTGATATCATAATCGGTTTGGACTGGCTTAGTCAACATTAGGCAGAAGTTGTATGCCGCGAAAAGTTTATACGTATTCCCCTTTCAAACGGTCAGACTCTTCGAATATTTGGAGAAACCTCGTCGAAAGGGCTCAGCTTAATGTCTTGTCTTCAAGCTCAAAAATATCTTCGCAAGAATTATGTCGCGTTTTTAGCTCATATCATCAAAAAGGGAACCATGGAGAAGAAACTTGAAGACATCCCTGTAGTAAAAGATTTCCCGCAAGTTTTTCCTGACGATATTTCAGGACTTCCTCCAGTTAGAGAAGTCGAATTCCGTATTGATCTTATACCTGGTGCTACACCAGTTGCAAAGTCTCCTTATAGGTTAGCCCCCTCTGAAATGCAAGAGCTAGCCAGTCAATTGCAAGAGTTGACCGACAAGGGATTCATACGCCCTAGCTCCTCGCCTTGGGGTGCACCTCCTTTTTGTAAAGAAGAAAGATGGATCGTTTCGTATGTGCATCGACTACAGAGAGCTCAACAAATTAACAATCAAGAATCGCTATCCTTTACCTCGCATTGATGATCTTCTTGACCAACTTCAAGGTGCCAGCTGCTTTTCAAAAATCGACCTTCGATCTGGTTATCATCAACTTAGAGTGTATGAAGAAGACGTCCCAAAGACCGCGTTTCGAACTCGTTATGGTCATTATGAATTTATGGTCATGCCATTTGGTTTAACCAACGCTCCAGCAGTCTTCATGGATCTGATGAACAGAGTCTGCAAACCTTATCTTGATTGATTTGTTATAGTCTTCATCGACGACATTCTCATTTATTCAAAGTCTAAGTCTGATCATGAGCGCCATCTTTGACTCATCCTTACACTTCTAGAGAATGAAAAGCTTTACGCCAAATTCTCCAAATGCGAATTCTGGTTAAAAGAGGTGCAATTTCTCGGACATGTAGTCAATGACAAGGGAATACATGTCGACCCCTCAAAGATCAAAGCGGTACAAGAATGGCAAGCGCCACGTACACCAACTGAAGTAAGATTTTTTCTTGGTTTGGCTGGTTATTATCGTCGTTTCATTTCAAACTTCTCTCGCATTGCTGTACCACTCACGGTTTTAACTCATAAGGGAAAACCTTTCATATGGGGACCCAAGCAAGAAGAAGCCTTCCAAACCCTTAAACAAAAACTCTGTGATGCACCAATCCTCACTCTTCCTGAAGGTTGTGATGATTTCGTGGTCTATTGCGACGCGTCAGGGCAAGGATTAGGCTGCGTTCTAATGCAAAGAGAAAAAGTTATAGCTTATGCTTCGAGACAACTCAAGACGCATGAGAAGAACTACACCACCCATGACCTAGAACTTGGAGCCGTTGTGTTCGCTCTTAAGATATGGAGACATTATCTCTATGGTACTAAGTGTGAAATATACACTGACCACAAGAGTCTTCAACATATCTTCAACCAAAAGGAGTTAAACATGAGGCAACGAAGATGGGTCGAACTTCTAAATGACTATGACTGTGAAATTCGGTACCACCCTGGCAAAGCAAATGTGGTGGCTGATGCACTCAGTCGAAAGGGTTATGCGAACTCCATTCGTCTTCTATGTTCGCAAATCATATCTGACATTAAAGATCAAATTCGAGAAGCCCAACATGTTTCAGTAACGGAAGATGATGTACGAAAGGAGCTGTCCTGTGGAGCTGAACTTAAAATTGAAACTAAATCTGACGGTATTCTGTACTATCTAGATCGCATATGGATTCCTGACCACAACAATCTTCGTGAAATTCTTATGAATGAGGCTCACAAAACACGATATTCTATACACCCAGGAGCCGATAAGATGTATCAAGACCTTCGATACACCTATTGGTGGCCTGGAATGAAAAAGGATATTGCTGTTTTTGTTTCAAAGTGCCTTACATGTTCCAAGGTGAAAGCTGAACACCAAAGACCCTCAGGACTTCTGGTCCAACCTGAAATACCTGTATGGAAGTGGGAAAATATAACCATGGACTTCATTACCGGGTTACCTCGCACTTCTGGTGGGTACGACACTATATGGGTAATAATTGATCGACTTACAAAATCAGCTCACTTTATTCCTATCCGCGAAGATTTCAAGAACAAAAAGCTAGCTCGTATTTATATCAGCGAAATCGTAAGCCGACATGGGTACCGTTAAGCATTATTTCTGATCGTGATGGTCGCTTCACTTCACGAACATGGCAAGCAGTACAAGCCGCTTTGGGTACGCGATTAGATCTCAGTACCGCCTATCATCCTCAAACTGATGGTCAATCTGAACGCACCATTCAAACTCTTGAAGATATGCTTCGAGCATGTGTTATAGACTTCAAGGGAAATTGGGACGCTCATCTACCATTAGTTGAATTTTCGTACAACAACAGCTATCATTCAAGTATCGGCATGGCACCTTTTGAAGCCTTATATGGTCGTAAGTGCCGATCTCCTGTATGTTGGCATGAAATTGGGGAAGCTCAAATCACTGGTCCAGAATTGATCCAAGAAACCACAGACAAGATCCATCAAATCCGAAACAATCTTCTAGCGGCCCAAAGTCATCAAAAGAGTTATGCAGATAAACGACGGAAGCCTTTAGAGTTTAACATTGGTGATCATGTACTTCTAAAAGTATCACCGTGGAAGGGAGTAGTTCGTTTTGGTCAAAAAGGCAAGCTAGCACCACGCTACGTAGGACCTTTCAAGATACTCGAAAGAGTAGGACCTGTAGCATACAAGCTTGATCTACCAGAAGAACTCAACAGGATTCATCCCACATTCCACGTATCAAACTTGAAGAAGTGCCTCGCTGATGAAAACCTCCACATTCCTCTGGAAGATATTCAGATTGATGAATCTATGCATTTTATTGAAAGACCAGTAGAGATCATGGATTTCGGAGAAAAACGTCTACACGAAGTCGCATTCCAATTGTTAGGATACGCTGGGAGTCGAAACGGGGACCTGAGTTTACTTGGGAACGTGAAGACTCAATGCGTGAAAAATACCCGAATCTTTTTCCTACTACTTCTACTACTTAAATTTCGGGACGAAATTCCTAAGAGTAGGGGATACTGTAACATTTGTAATCGAATATCAAGTTATAAATGTCCGTTGCCTATTTATGCTTATTTTAAATTTTAATGATACATAATTAATAAACAAACTAAACCATAAAAGTTATAATTGATAAAAAGTATAAATAAAACAATTAAAAATAAAATGGGGCTGCCGGGACTCGAACCCGGGTCAGCCGGGTTGTAACTACAAAGATTTAACACTCACACGCATAACCACTCCGCCACTTGTTTGTTTTCTGTCAACTGTAGGAAACGAATAAGTCTTATATACAAACCTAGATGAACCGGTTGCGCCAACTGAAAACCGAAATCGGCTACTCAATCGTCTAAACGTTTGAATAATCGTGAATTCAGGTTTATAACCGATGCACCGACAATTCTAATCAATTCAGACTTGAATTGACTTTAATTCTGATGATGATGGGTTTTATAACCGAAAATATCTCATAACCTGAATTACTGCAATCAAAGATCTTCTCGCGACTCAGAAACTTTTCACAAGCCTCCAATTACATTTTCGCACACTTTACAGTCCACCGGAGAAGTTTATTTTACTCGCCAGAAAATTCTGCAAGTTCGCCGGAAAACCGTATTCTTCCTCAAAACGGTAAGTCCTTCAATACCGTCGTAGTCTAACAATTGTTAAGCTATTTCTAACTCAAACCTTTCACTTGAAATCGGATTCAGACGCTACTATCGGATAATACCAGTTCGCCAGAAAAATTCTGGAAATCTTTATTTTCATCTGTGAATCGGTAAGGACATTCAAACACTCTGTTAACGTTAGTTTATCACTTCAATTCCACGATTAGCTAATCAAAACGGTTAATTGTCTTGTTCAGTTGAAGTGCACAAAAACAGAGACCGACACCTTGCCGGAATTCTGAAATAAACCGTTCATCGGTATGTTTACTTCTAATTATCGTTTCTGCCATCTCATATTAGTCTGTGCAATGTTTAACAATCGAATTAACAAGATATAATGGTGTAATCTGCGGTCTGTAAAAACCAACGAAGAAGATGAACTGCGCTAACAATATAAGAATAATTAAAATTGGTATTTTGAACGGGTTAGACACACAGTCCAGCGGTGGACTGTGTGCGAACAAAAACACGCATACGTCCCGAGTTCGATCCCTGATACACGCACCCTCTATGTAATAAAAACGTTTTATTTTTCTAACTGAACCGGGTTAGTTTACGTTAGTTGTTAAGTATAATAAAAAGTTGTATATTAACCAAGTTGGACACACAGTCCAGCGGTGGACTGTGTGTGACGTTAAAGCACAAGTCCCGAGTTCGAAACCTGTTAGTGGCACCAGTTCGATGAAAATGTTTTTGAATTAAAAGAATTTTGGATAAATTGAATTAATATATAAGTATAATTAAAAACAGAACACGTAGCTCAGTTGGTAGAGCTGCGTGCACGCGTACGGGAGGTCTCGGGTTCGAGCCTCACCCAGCGCATTTCAGTCACACAATAAACCGGTCAAACAGTCAAAGTCAAAAAGTCAACGGTCAACCCAAAAAGTCAACATATTTTTATATTTTTAATTATTTAATTTAATTTAAAATTCAATTAAAAATACTTAAAAATAATATTTTTAAAGATAGGAAATAGCCTTAAACTCGTAAAAATATATCTAAAAATTCTATTAAAATCCTTAATAAAACCCATACATTTACTATATTTTCCGTTATTATTTAGGTTAGTTATTTCTCGTTGTTCCGCTCTTCCAATTCATGCACATCTCACCATCTCCAATCCAACGCACCCAATGTGAGTGAATCTTTACAAATCCCCCGTTTTAATCACGTTTTGGGGTGTATCATGTGTTTTGCTATATATTATATTTAAATCATTGTGCATACATCATATCATGAACATGTGTACTCAGCTTGTTTCAACTGTTTGTGTGGTTATTGTTAGATTCAATTTATTATTTTCAGTACATGCAATTTCATAGGCCGCCGCTCCCCATTACATTATGAGCGTTGAGCAAGTTCCCCATTACATTATGAGCGTGAACCTGGCGTGCCAACATACGATCGGCTCCGTTTGATTGAGCTTTGATCTCACAGACATTTATCATTTTCAATACATGCAATACGATCGGCTCCGTTTGATTGAGCCTTGATCGCATAGTTTCATTCATGTTATTTATCGTATGATGTTGGTATGTTAATGTATGCTATGATATGTTAATGTATGTTATAGTTGTGATTGCTATTGCAACTGCTTGATTATTTACATTTGCTCATTTATGATTATGCACAATTTTTCATTGATAAACTAACAAGTAAATCAATAATAAATGTTTATCTAACAAGGTTCACTCGCCAACTTATGTTGACCCAAAAACCCCCATTTTTACACCTGATACAGGTGAACCAGCTGCAGCCAGAAACACATAGGATTGGAGTAGAAGAATAAAATGATTTAGAGCTTGGAATTATTTTGTTTGGTTATTTTCTTTGAATTGTATGGACATGTTTGGATTATTTGGAATGTAACTATGACTTTAATAAATATGAAACATATTAGTAAATATCATGAGCTTTGGTGATAACCCAATTATGCCCCGACTCTTATTCCGCTGCGGGTTGGGGTGTGACAGATTGGTATCAGAGCCATGACTATAGGGATATAGGATAGGTTATTAGACCCTTAGAGCCTATACTATAGTTGTTTAGAAATTTTTAAGATTTTTGTGTGTTACATGCCAAATTTCATGATGCTTATATGTTTTATGTTAAATGTTACATTCAATGTTATGCAAGCATGTTCATAAGTATATATTATCATATAATGTCTATCATGAATCATCTTATCATAACATATCATATCCATGAAAGCACACATCACATCATTTTCATGATTGCTTTTACAACGATTTTTGTATTTTCAAATCTCATCAAAGTGAGTTCTCATGACGGGCATGTAGTAACTGGAAGGGTACCAGTACCGGTAGTCGGAACGTCCTGTCTAGGCTGGTATTCGTATAAATCTAAAATAAAGGACCAGTTTGCCTACCTGGGGACTAACGATGAGAGTACGAAGTACCTATTAGGTCAAAGCATGCTATACCAAACGTCGTGTGAGCTAACCCCCCTTTGAGTTGTCATTGTGTCTACACCTGGACACATTCCGACCATACATCTCGTAAACATATTTTGTGGTTTGCATTCGGGTGATGCAAGTGTTAAATCGCCAATACTAATGTGAATCGTACCAAGCCAATAGCCATGGGGGCCCACATGACTATACAGGTGAAGGTATGGGGGACATTTGAGGCCCAACATGAGCAAACCCAAGACATCCTTTGGATGTAGTTGCATTGTTGATATTTATGTTATTTTCATTTTCTTAAAGACACATGACACCTAAAAAGACTCCATAAACTCACAATCTTCTTATGTATGTTCCTGTAGATGTCGGCTAGACAACAACGAGGGGGTAAAAGATCAGGAAGATCTCACGAACGCTTGGCCGCACAAATCGCGAAACAAATGGCCACGGTGCTTCCTGACATTGTGGTTCAAGTACAACAAGCCCTCGCTACAAATCCTACTAACCCTCCCCAACAAGACGACCAGAACATCGGCAACCCTCCTACCAGCAAGTGTTCATATAAACATTTCAAGTCTTGTGATCCTCCTAAATTTGAAGGGACCGAAGGTGTCACTGCTCTCCTCCACTAGTTTGAGGAGATGGAAAACACTTTTCTCAACTGCGATTGTCCTGAGGATCGCAAGGTTCGATACGCCACCGGAAGACTATTTGGGGTAGCTCTTACCTGGTGGAATACTGAAAAAGGGAAGAGGGGAATTGATGATGCAATGGCCTTAACTTGGGAGGAATTAAGGGAAATCATGACTAGGCGTTTCTGTCCTAGGAGTGAAATTAAAAAGTTGGAGCACGAATTTCATTCTTTAAAGCAGAAGGAGGGAGATCACACCACCTATAACAAGAGGTTCTTAGAGTTGAACCAAATGGTTCCTAATTTGTTTACCCCAACTTATCGTTTGATCAAGCATTATATTCGAGGACTTCACTCGAAAATTCAAGATTCAGTTCTCAGCATTTCACCGGTAACACTTGAAGCTGCTATGGAGCTAGCGACTGAACTAACCGAGAATCGAATTCGCAACGGGAAGTTTAAATAAGAGAAAAAGAAAGCCCCTGTTGAGGGACAAACTTCAAACCATTCCATCTCCTCCTCTAAGTTTGCTAACAAGAGGAATCGCAACACCAGAAACTTCGCCGTTACACAAACCAACCTCCCTATTCCTGCTGCACCCATCACCCAAGTTGCCCCTTCACCTGCACCAGACAAAAGACCATACTCTGGCCAATTACCAAAATGCAACCGTTGCCAATATCACCATTCTCCTGATTATCCTTGCCAACATTGCACCGGCTGTGGTCGCGCAGGTCATACTGTTCAAACCTGCCGCATGCCTCAGCGAACAAACCGCCACCAGCCTTCAACCCAAACCCACCAGCAAATAATGGGTCAAGCCCAACAACCCCTACTATTACCACCTACCCAACATTTAGCCCAAACATATTACCAACCCAATTATCCTATGGGTCAACCTATGCGGGCTTGCTACAATTGCCAAGACCCAAGCCATTTCAGAAACACTTGTCCAAGGTTGGGAAACATTATTCATGCTCAGGCCCAAGCCAACCCGGTGAATCAAGCGAACCAAGCTCCTCCACCTGCAAGAGGAAGAGCTTTCAATATCAACGCTAATCAGGCTAGGGCTGACGGCAATGTGGTTAACGGTACGTTCCTTATTAATGGTCGATATGCATCCATGTTGTTTGATATTGGCGCGGATAAAAGTTTTGTGTCCTTAGAGTTTGAACCTATCTTAAACCAAAATCGTGATAAGCTCATGGAATCCATAACAGTAGAAGTTGCTGACGGGAAACCGGTCTCATTGAACTCTATTATACGTAATTGCACTCTTACTCTAAACGACCATAATTTTCTAGTTGACCTTATTCCTGTGAAGTTGGGAATTTTTTTCTGTTTTCCTCGACACAACCCAGTGAATACGTTATGGAGTGGAACAACTGGGTACTGTCTAGGGTTAATTTGCTGGGGTGGTGTTAAAATAACTCATTCAGTTGGTATTATGTTTGTTATGTATGGTTATAATTCTGTTTGTGAGTTGTTGTCAGGTGTTGTTAAATGAAGGGCTTTCAAGTCAATTGAGGAAACTTAGTGGATCTGAATGAAAGGTTATTGTGGTCGTGATTAAAAGAAAAGAAGCTCAGGGGTGCAAAGTGGAACATAACAAATATCTAGGTATAAGTTGGTGGAGTTGTTCTGTTGGCGTAATACCGACTCAATTATCACTCTCAGTTTCTCTCTCTTGTTTCTCTCTCTAGTTTTTAGGGTTTGAGATCTTGTTGATCTCTGTTTGAGAAGATCTGATTGAAGATCTGTTGTATTATCTGTATCGTTTCTATGTTTTGATCAACTGATAGTTCATCAGTTGATCTGTGTATTGTTGTTATCTGTTTCAGATCTTACTTTGGTAAGATCTAGGGTTTGGGGGTGTTTTTGGGTCGGATAATCAATAAAAGTTTTGGTCACCGTTTTTGTCGCTATTTTTGTTGTTTGATTCTTGTTGTTGTTGTTTATAGATCTGTATAATTGTTTGTATTACAAATTTCTACATGGTATCAGAGGTAATTAGCTCTTGATCTGTGTTTTTCCGCTGCAAAACTAACTGGTTTTTTGTTTAATTTAGGGTTATCTTGTCTCGTAAGGGTTCTGTGCTTGAAGCTAGGGTTTCATCGGTGTTTTTCTTGTTCTTGTTTTATCGATTGAAGGCTGTGTTGGTCTTTGTAATCGATTGTGGTTACAAAGCAAACTGACCAGTTTGTTGGTGTGGATCTTGTCTTCTCATCTGTTTATATAACCCAAGAAGGTTATAAAACAGATCTCTGCTAAGGAAGGAGTTAAACGCTTCTGTAAGTTAGGGTTTAATTTCTTTGTTAGTATTGGTTTTGATTAGTTGATGCCGGGGTAGTAAGGACCGATTATACGTGTTCTTTATCTGGTTTGTTTTGTTTCATATAGCTTATTTGGCTCCCGAGTTAAGACATGTCCAGGCACTTTGAGTGATGAACCTGGAATCTTGCCCCTGACTCAATTTCGCCTTAGGGTTTGTTGTGTGTACAATCTTCTTGATCTTATATGTCTGTGATCGTCTGTTGTATTGTGTTTGTTTGATATATTCTATATTGTGTCAATATGAGCGATGTTGTTGGTACCTCTGCTACTCTTATAAGTAAGCTCGATATAGGTGATCCCATGTTTCTTCACCCTAGTGATTCTAGTAATCTTACAATTGTCAGTATCAAACTTAAAGGGACTGAAAATTATAGGGTATGGTCTAGTGCTATGAAACTTGCCTTAGAGGCAAAAAATAAGTTTGGCTTTATAGATGGCAAATGTAAAAAACCTACTGATGATGCTGTGTTAAGTAGTCAATGGGGTAGATGTAACTCAGTTGTGTTGACCTGGTTATTGAATTCTGTATCAGAGGAGTTGTATTTGGGTCAAGTTTTTTCTACTCTTGCTTCTGAGGTTTGGTCTGATTTAAAGGAAACTTATGACAAGGTAGATGGTTCTGTTGTATATGACTTATATAAACGTATTAATGGTATTTCTCAAAATGGAACATCTGTTTCTGAATATTATCATAAACTGAACACTATGTGGAAACAATTTGATTCCATGGTTCAGTTACCTACATGTTCATGTGATGCTGCAAAAGATTATAATGATTTTTCAACTCTTATTAAATTGATGCAGTTTCTTATGTGCTTGGATGATGTATACCAGCCTGTAAGAACAAGTTTACTAACAAGAGAACCTCTACCTACTGTCAAAGTTGCCTTTTCTATTATTTCCAGAGAGGAGTCTCATAGAAATAATAGTGCTAACTCAAAAGTTCAAAATGTTTCTTTTGTTTCAAAGTCTAATCAACAGTTTGACCCTAAGAAAAAATTGTTTAGAGGACCTAACCCAAATCTGAAATGTACTAATTGTAATATGCTAGGTCATACTGTGGACCGATGTTATGAATTAGTAGGTTATCCCCCAGGGTTTAAGAAAAGGTTTGTCAGGGAAGTAAAAACACTTAATAGTAGGTCAAATTTATCCTCTGGTTCTTCTTTGTCTCCCTTCTCTGTTGAACAGATTGCTAAACTTCTGAGCCTTGTGAGTGAGAAAACAAATTCTGATCCTCAAAGTTCTAATATGGGAGGTAAGTCTGATTGTGTGAATGGTGGTTTCATTTGTTGTTCTAGTAGTGTAAATTTTGGTTTTGACTTTAACTGGATTGTTGATTCAGGTGCTAATCAGCACATGGTTAATACTGATAAGAATATGTTTAATTATATTGATGTATCTGAGTTTGAGTTGAGAGTTTCTCATCCTAATGGTACTAATGCTAAAGTGTCTAAGATTGGGAGCATTAAATTGGTTGATGGTGTTGTCTTAAATGATGTGTTTTATGTTCCTGAGTATGGTGGTAATTTGTTGTCTATGTTCAAACTTGCCAAAGATAATAAAATTACTGTGGTATTTAATGAGAATACATGTGTGTTACAGGATTTGAAGTCAAAGAGAATCCTGGTGACTGGTAATCAGGATAATGGGCTGTATTTTGTTAATAAGAGTGGTAATTCTGTTAATCTGTCTTTTAATAGTATAAGTAACAGTAATCTTTGGCATGGTAGGCTAGGACACCCTGCAAGTCAAGTCCTAGCTGTTTTAAAAGATGACTTAGGTGTAAACAAAATTAGTAATCAACCTTGTGAAATATGTCATAGGTCTAAACAGGTTAGAGAGTCCTTTCCTTTAAGTGATCATAGGACTAAACATGTTGGTGAGTTAATTCATTTAGATGTTTGGGGTCCTTATAAGGTTATTAGTAGGGATGGTTATAGGTATTTTCTAACTGTAGTAGATGATTATTCCAGGTCTGTTTGGTGCTATTTGTTGAAAAATAAAACTGAAGTTTTTAATAACATACAAGCCTTTTATGAGTTAGTGTTGACTCATTTTAAAAAAAGGATTTAAGTTTTTCGAATTGATAATGGTAGTGAGTTTGTTAATAGTCAAATGAATGTTTTTTTGTAAAAACAAAGGTATTCTTCACCAAACTACCTGTGCATATACACCACAACAAAATGGTATTGTTGAAAGAAAACACATATATCTTTTAAATACTGCTAGGGCTCTCATGTTTCAGGGTGGTCTTCCTCTTCGTTTCTGGTCTGATTGTATTTTAACTACTGTGTATTTGATAAACAGGCTTCCTTCATCTGTGCTGTTAGGTAAAAGTCCTTATGAACGTATGTTTGAATTTAAACCCTCCTTGTCACATATTAGGAACTTTGGGTGTTTGTGTTTCAGCACTATCTTAGATGAGTCAGATAAGTTTTCCTTTAATGCTGAAAAATGTGTTTTAATTGGTTACTCTAATACCAAAAAAAGGTTATAAACTGTGGAGTTTAGATAATAAAAAAGAATTCTATTCTAGAGATGTAAAGTTTTATGAAACTGTGTTTCCTTTTAAGTCTAAACAGTTAAGTAATCAAGAAGAAGTTGTGGTTGAAAATCTAAATCACTTGAATTTTTTTGATAGTCTTGAAATATTAACATCTTCTGTTCCTATTACTCCCAATGATGAAGAGGGGAATATTGGTTCTCATGAGATTTCTTGTGATGATCAGCAGCCAGTCCCCTCTACATTTGCCACCGCTAGTAGTGTTGAAATAAGACAACATTCAGAAACTAGGGATGAGAGTAGTAGTGGAGGTGGATCTGGCAGGGCAGAGGTCACAGAAAGCTCAAATGATGAGACTATCCCATCTGAGGGAAATCAATTTGAACTTAGAAAGTCTAGTAGAGATGTTAGGTTACCAAAAAGGTTTGTGAACTTTGTTATGAATAGCAAGACTAAGTTTGGCATTGAAAAAGTTGTTAATTATTCTTGTCTTTCTATTGATAATTTGTGCTTTGCTACCTCTCTGAATAAGACCATTGAACCTAGTAGTTTTGAGGAGGCTGCTGATGATCCTAGGTGGGTTGAGGCCATGAACAAGGAAATGGAAGCCTTGTTCAGGAATAATACCTGGGTCTTGGCTGATCTTCCTGTTAATAGGAAGGCCATAGGTTCTAAGTGGGTCTTTAAAGTCAAGTACAAATCTAATGGTGAAGTTGAGAGATTCAAAGCTAGGTTAGTAGCAAAGGGGTTTAATCAAAGAGAAGGCCTTGACTTTGGAGAGACCTTCTCTCCTGTGGTAAAAATGGTTACCATTAGATGTTTAATAACAATTGCTGTACAAAATAGTTGGCCAATGTACCAACTGGATGTTGATAATGCTTTTTTGTATGGGAAAATTGATGAGGATGTTTATATGAAACTTCCCCCAGGTTATTATTCAAATAATGAAACCAAAGTGTGTAAGATTGTTAAATCTTTGTATAGGCTTAAACAAGCCCCTAGAAAATGGAATGAAAAGTTAACAAGTGTGTTAATTGAAATTGGTTTTGTTCAAAGTAGGTGTGATCATTCTCTGTTTGTTTTATGTAAAAGCTCTGTGTTTATGGCGTTACTTGTGTATGTAGATGATATCGTTGTTACTGGAAATTCTAAATCTGAGATTGATAGAATAAAAAAATTGTTAAGTGATAGTTTTAAGATTAAGGATTTAGGAATTTTAAAGTATTTTCTTGGTATTGAAGTAATATATGATAAAATAATGTGTGTCTAAGTCAGAGAAAATACTGCTTAGAGTTGTTAAGTGAGTTTGGGTATTTGGGATGTAAAACAATAAGTACACCTATTGAACAAAGTTATGTTGTGACATCTAAAGTTGGAAAAAACCAACAGGACTTAAAAAATGTAACTGGCTTTCAAAAATTGATAGGCAAACTAATATACATGTCTTTAACTAGACCAGATATTAGTTATGCTGTTCAATTTCTCAGCCAGTTCATGCATAAACCAACTGATGTTCACTTAAGTATTGCACTAAGATTACTAAGGTATTTAAAACAAAGTCCAGGTAAAGGGCTTTGGTTCACAAAATCTGATAAGTTAAACTTGTCAGGGTATGCAGATTCTGACTGGGCAAAGTGTTTGTCCACCAGAAAATCTGTAACTGGGTTTTGTATCTTCTTAGGAGAATTTCTTGTTTCTTGGAAAAGCAAGAAACAAAGTACAGTCTCTAGATCAACTGCAGAAGCAGAGTATCGTGCAATGTGTTCTGCTACTTGTGAGTTGATATGGTTAAAAAACTTGTTAAAAGAATTAGATGTTGAGTGCCAGTTACCTGTTGATTTATACTGTGACAGTCAAGCTGCTATATCTATAGCAGCTAATCCTGTCTTTCACGAGAGGACAAAACACTTTGAGCTTGATTTACATTTCTTAAGGGAAAAAGTTGTAAATGGAATGATTAATACTGTTAAAGTTGATTCTGAGAATCAATTGGCAGATTTGTTTACAAAAGGTTTGGGATTTGTTCAACATCAAGAGTTTTGTAATAAAATTGGTCTGGTTGATATGTTCTCCCAATTGAATGAAGGGGGGATGTTAAAATAACTCATTCAGTTGGTATTATGTTTGTTATGTATGGTGTTTGTGAGTTGTTGTCAGGTGTTGTTAAATGAAGGGCTTTCAAGTCAATTGAGGAAACTTAGTGGATCTGAATGAAAGGTTATTGTGGTCGTGATTAAAAGAAAAGAAGCTCAGGGGTGCAAAGTGGAACATAACAAATATCTGGGTGTAAGTTGGTGGAGTTGTTCTGTTGGCGTAATACCGACTCAATTATCACTCTCAGTTTCTCTCTCTTGTTTCTCTCTCTAGTTGTTAGGGTTTGAGATCTTGTTGATCTCTGTTTGAGAAGATCTGATTGAAGATCTGTTGTATTATCTGTATCGTTTCTATGTTTTGATCAACTGATAGTTCATTAGTTGATCTGTGTATTGTTGTTATCTGTTTCAGATCTTACTTTGGTAAGATCTAGTGTTTAGGGGTGTTTTTGGGTCGGATAATCAATAAAAGTTTTGGTCACCGTTTTTGTCACTATTTTTGTTGTTTGATTCTTGTTGTTGTTGTTCATAGATCTGTATAATTGTTTGTATTACAAATTTCTACAGGTGGCGAGCAGAATGGGAAGAGTCCAACCCTCATGAAAAGAAACATTTACTTTGGTCCCACTGATTGTTGTTTTTGTGGAGAAAGAGAAGAGACAATGGAGCATCTGCTGACAACTTGTTATGTGGCGGCAAGGGTGTGGAGTTGGGTGGCATCATGGTGCGACCTTCCTAATATAATAATTTTTTGGTCAGGGATTTAGTGAACTACTATAAACATGTAAAGCTGGCTTAAGATAAAACAAAGATGGCGTATGCAATCATTTTGACGGCATGTTGGATTTTATGGAAAGGAAGGAATAATTTAGTATTTTTTGACGAAACCACTGGTGGTTGGAAATTACAGGGCCGACCCATTAGTATAATTTGGTAAGGCTCGGGCCTAGGGCCATAAAAAAATAGGGCCTCCAATTTTTTTTCTTTTATAAATATTTATATAATGAAAGTTTGTATATTAATTACACTAAGAGATGGTTTACAAGTAATATTAATGTGGTATGGTGGTAATACAACCATAATGCTTTTGTGGAAACCAAAGTTCGAGTCCCTCAAGCCTTTTTTTAGTTCCAAGGATGCTCTGCTCTCAGATTTACTAAGCATATATATATATATATATATATACTATTTAATTTTGATTCTACTAATAAAATTTAACAACACTTTTATCCATGTTTTTGTTAGTTCTCCTTCTCAAAGTACATAGAAACGTTTGATTCTAGTTAATAGGTAATTTTTTTTGCCTACTTAACTTTAAACAATAAGAAATTCTATACTAACTTTGATTTGATTTGTGTTTTAGTAATCAGATTTATTTGGTTAATAAAACCATCTACTTTGTAAATATATTAAATGCTATATAAGTTAATCTTAATAATTTTCGTGCCAAATAGAAATTGAAAATACAAAATAAAAAACTGAAAAAGGGTCCGGACTTTTACTTAGCTTTGGACTTGCATAAAGTAAAAATCTTAATATGTTACTATCGGACTTGCATAACATAAAAATTTTAACTTCGTCTGTTTTAAACTGTTTAGTCTATAACTGTCGGTCCCAAACCCGGGTAAAGGAGAACAGTTTTGTTACTAAATATGTTCAAAAGGACATCTACTTCTTAGTTCGCTTAGGGTCTCCAAAAACGTAAGAACGGCTCAGGAAAGATATTTGAAAAGATCCAGAGCTGGTCCTTATGGTTAGAAAAAGGGCAAAATGTTGGGCTGACAATTTTAATATGATGAATATGATTCTGTGTTAAAAAATTAGTAACTAGAATAGTAGATCATCCGGAGGACTCTCTCTCTCTCTCTCCTCTCTGGCGTCTAAATCTTCACAAACGTTTGTTTCTCTCTCTCATTTCAAGGGTATGTTTTTTAACGACAAACCACTTTATATCTATACATAAAGAGCTAGCAAGTCGCTAGAAAGCTTACAAGAGAATAAAAAATGGCAAAGCAAATTACAAGACTCGATACATCGTAATTAAGCCAAACTTCTTGTAGTCAAGAATCAGAATTTTATAAAATTCATGGGTTTGTGTTATAAGTATAAGACCGTCCGTAATGGGCGGTATATACCGCCATTTTATGTGATAGAGCCCCATAGCGCCCGGCCACACCATTACGGCCGGCGCTATAAGGTAAATTTTTTGCCTCCCCGCAATGCATAATCCCCTATTACATGACTCTACCACTACACGTATCCTAAATAAAATACTTTTGGTGAATCTGTCATTGCTTTTGTGATGACATGTCACTAATTTTTATTTATTGCGGGTGCAAACTTCTTTAAAAGTTAATGCTTGATGTCATACTTTTGATTTCCCAAAAAATCAGTCTTCCAATGAGCATACCAATTTATGACGCCAACACTAGTGAGTATGGTGAGGCTCATCCTTGGGAGGATGGGCTGACACGTAGGATGCCATGTAAGCGGGTGTGAGGATGGGGTATGTATGTATATATGTACAGATGTGTGAGAGAGGAAGAGGCACGGCATGGGTGGCGGATTCCAGCCGAGTGTGCTGAAGCCGGGCCTAGGGGGCCGGTGTGGGGGTGTGGCGCCGTGCCTGGCCGGGCCTAAGCCGACCCCATAAGTCTCATAACTATTAGGGTTTTTTTACATATTTCCCCTTAAGAATCTATTAAATTGCATATTTACCCAAGCTTAAAATAAAATTGTATATTTCTCCTCTACTAACTAATAAAATTGCAAATTTATCCATTTTGATTTAATTTATTAAAACTAAATATTATAATAACTATTTTACCCTTAATATTACTAAACTTCAGAAAATTGAATGTGTACCCACATTTTAGTAGTTTCTGTCTTTTTTTTTCGCTACTTATGTCTTTTACTAAGTTTTTTTTCATTATTTTTCTTCACGAGTCGTAGTAACAATCATAATACGAGTCACGATCAATATTATTATCATCTTCCATCTTGATTGTAACGATCAATATCGTTATCGCCTTCCATCTTGATTCAATCAACCAAGAAAATAGAACACAATCAACGCTGACAAAGATACAAGAATTAAATTAAATAAAACAATAAAAAAACAACCAGTTGTTGTTTTAGTAAATTAGTTGAACATATTTCTTTTTGACTTTTCTTGCAGCATAAGTGACTTTTGAATTCATTTACATGCTTCCAGATGTATATTATCTCTAAATGTGAATATCGCAAGAATGAATATTGCTTCCAAGATGTGTATTAAATTAATTTATTACTAGCTTCTTACTTAATCGCACCATTAGATATGATATGAATAATATATGTAGTTTCATATATTTGATTTAACGGAATGAATAAATATGAAACAACACAATATGCAAGTCTCTTAAAACTAAGCAAGAACTAACCTTGAATCTAACAAGGGAGGCGACCTAGAAGATGAATCTGAAGAGTCTTGATATGAACGAGGTAACTTTGGACCTGATTATTCTTCAAGGCAAGATCATTTAATTTTGAAAAAGGGTAATTTTGTCATTAAGGGGAAATATGCAATTTTCATTTAAGCTTGGTTAAAACATGCATTTATGAGTGTTTTTTAAGGGGAAATATGCAAAAAAAAAAAAAAAAAACTAAATATTAATATGACCAAACAATTGTATATTGCTCTAATCTAAATTTAATCCGATAATAAGTCTCATAAATATTAATATGACCAAACAATTAACATTTCAGAAAAAATATAATTAATATGACCAAACAATTAACATTTCAGAAAAAATATAATTAATATGACCAAACAATTAACATTTCAGAAAAAATATATAAAGAAGACCCAAAATAGATTTATCATTATGATTTTGTATTTGTATTAAAAACAAATCTTAAAGTATAATGATTAAGAATTTGAAGTGTGTGAAGTGAAGGCAGATTGTGAATAAACAGTGACGAAACCATAATTTCCTTTTGCGGGTAACAATATTCAAAAATATCGAGAAATTAGTGTCACTCGAATATTAGATATATGTATAAAAACAAGTATCAAATACTATACTAGCTACTCCATGAAAAAAAAAAAAAAAAACCACTGGTACAATATCCTTAGATATGGCCACACGAGATTGCAAACACATAAAAGCGTGTTCAAACAAACAAATTCACGCTTGAATGTAGGGTTGTAAACGAATCGAACGTTCAGTGAATAGTTCGTCAACCGTTTGGCGGGAAGTTCGTTTACGTTCGTTCGTTTAGTTAATGAACGAACATAAACAAGAAATTCCGTTTGAATTGTTAAATGAACAAACACGAACATATGTCTTGTTCGTTCAATTGCGTTCGTGAACGTTCGGTAATGTGTTCGTGAACATTCGTTCATGTTGTTCATTAAATATTTTTTTAACATTTATTTATTTTATCTAAACTTTTTATATTCCTTAATCTTTTTTTATCTTATTACCCAAACAAATAAATATGAAACCCTACCTCCACTTTGTTTATATGATGTTCCCCTTTCCTTCTCATTATTCACATCATAAAATACTATGGAACTTCGTCTATTTTATTTCTGTTCGTTTGTGTTCGTGAATCGTTCATGAACACGTTTCTTTTCTTTAATGAACGAACATGAACAAAAAATCTCATTTGGTAAGTGTTCATAAACAGTTAATGAACGAACACGAACAAGGCCGTGTTCATGTTCGTTTAGTTCATTTACAGCATAATTGGATGATCGTTACATGTCATGACTAACAAATTGATTGAAAATTCTTTTCGCTACACACACATGCCGCACCCAACTACTGAACATTTTGTCACACAAGTCGTTTTAGTATAAATTCTCAATCATAAATTCAGTTGGGTCTTGTTTTTTTAACTCATATCCCAAATTCACTATCTATATTTTTAAACTTAAAATAAATATATACACTTAATGCATATATGGGTCAACATTATTGTTCCTTAGAATGTAACTTACAAAAATTGAATAAGAACATAAAGATATGGTTTCACCTATTTTTATCGTTTACAACATCAAAAAAAAACTATATGAAAAGGGCTCAAGTGGAATCAAAAGCATAAACAAATCATTCAAGTGACACCAAAATCCTCATAAACCAAACTAAATTATTTTCCATTCATGATCAAATCCTAAAAATTAATCAAGAAACAATAATTTTCCAATCATCCCAACCACAAAATGAATCAAAATAGTTACCTTTTTAACCCAATCAATTGTGTTCTAGACTTTTAACTGCTCTTTCTGGGCTTGCTTTTTCTTCTGCTTCTTCTTGGTTGATCTTGAATAGTATTAGTAGAAGTAGAAGATCTTACTTCTACTTTGACCAATTCTTCATTTGACTTTTGTTTCTTTGACTCATGTTCTCCATCTGAATCTTGTTGACTTTCCTCTTTTGACTCTTTGACTTCTTCCTTTTTCTCCACAATCTTTCTTGGCCTGCCTCTCTTTCTTGGACTAATTTGTTCTCCAATTATTGGTGATGATGTTTCAGCTACTTCTACTGATAAATCTTTTGTTTTCTTGGGTATTTTCTTCTTTCCCATCTCATAAAATCTTTTTTGCTTCAAAACCAAACCATTTATCTTCAAGAAAACACAATCCCAGATGAAAGATTCAATCTTTTTGAATACCCACTTCAAGAAAACACAATCCCAGATGAAAGATTCAATCTTTTTGAATACCCACTTGATAAATCAAACAAGAATCAATTTTACATCAAGATATTATATATCATATCTTGTTGAAATCCAAAAAATCTTGAACTCATAGACATGCATGTGTTGTAAAGCAATAATGGTTCGGAGTTGAAGGAGAAAAGTAGAGAGAGAGAGGGAGAGAAGATGAAGTTGGAAAAGAATGGTTTATGATAAAGTGGAGAGTGAGAAGACTAATACTGCCCCATCTCAAGTCCTTATTAGTCTTGATTTAGTGTTTTTTTACTTTACTTTTTTGTCTCTACAATATTATAAAAATAGTTCATGCTATTTGTTCATTTTCTACTTATATGTTTTTAGTATTTGCATTTAACACCCTTCAAGATATTATAGAAAATAAAAAAATACGAGTTCTTTTAATAGCAAATTTGGATCACTGACGTATCATTGTAGTATCATCTTGTTATCAGCGTACGTAATCATCTGATTATATCTATCTCTATTAAGCAATAATGTCTATAGTGGACTAGGAAAAACCCGTTGTAAGAATCGAACCCAGACCTAATGGTTCCAAAGCGTTATCTCACTCTAAGATGCCACTAGGCTCGTGTCTCTTCTTGCCCTTATCATCATCGTATCTTAGTTGGTTGTTTAATTTCTTCTTCCTTCTGTGAAGACTTTTTTCTCTCTACTGTCCTACCTCGAGTACACATTGTCCTACTATTATCCTTTTACCACAACTGATACGGCCTTAGAGTAGCCGCTAACATGTTTTCTTATTATGGTTTGTTTATGGCCTTAGAGTAGTTGTTAAAGAATGATTCAATCACGTGCGCATGGAACTCTCTCTCTCTCTTGGTTTTGATTTAGCCTCTGCATGATCCTAATATTATGCATATTTCGTTTTTTTCAATAAAGCCGTTGGCAGTCTGATGTAGTCAGTAGTTGTTGAGTTTTCTCGTTGTTTTCTAGTATTATAGGATCTTCATGTATCGCTCGTATTATCACATTTTCACATCAATAAAATAGTGAGAGTTCCTGCAATCTTTATCATTTGTGTGTATTCAATCAAGGCTTTATACCAACAGTTTTGGTATCAGAGCAAGGCTCCACTGTCGACCATTGGCTGCTTCTTCATCTGCTACAAATATCACTGCTCCAATCGTTCCCCTATTCAAAGGTGAGGGGTACGAACATTGGAGCTTAAGAATGAAAACTATCCTACGATCATGTGAATTGTGGGATGTTGTTTATCTTGTTATTACTGCTACCAGTAACGGAGATGATCAACACCGCGAGGCTAAGAAGAAAGATGCTCTAACAATGGCTATTATTCACGTGGGGTTGATGATCAATTATTCGCCCGTATTGCCGCTGCTGAATCTGCTAAGGAAACCTGGGAAACTCTTCGTATGGATTCCAGGGTGATTCTCAAGTCCAGGCAGTTAAGCTTCAAAGTCTCCGGCGAGAGTTCGAAAATTTCAATATGAAGGACGATGAAGTCATGGGGGGGAATACTTCTCTCGTGTTACTGCCAATGTAAGTCTGTAGAGCATTTGGAGAAGAAATGTCCGATCAGAGTGTTGTAGAGAAGATCCTTCGAAGCCTATCACCAAAATTCGATTATGTGATCCCATCCATTGAAGTCGCTCTGGATCTATCCACTATCAAGCCAGTGAAGCTTATGGGGATGCTTCAATCCCAAGAAGAAAGGCTGAACACGAGGACTATTGTGAGTCCAGTCAAGGCGGCTGAACTCACAGATGAGAAGGCCCTCCAAGTGTTTCAAGAAAACAACAAATCCACTCGTGGACGTGGCAGAGGGCGTACATTGTTCAGAGGAAGAGGACGTGGTAGATCTGGATCTGGGATGGACCGTAGCAAAGTGCCACAATGCTACATATGCAAAAAAATCGGGCATCTACAAAAGATTGCTGGTATAATGAAGAACCACAAGTTAATGTTGTAGAGAATGAAGAAACTAGTGAACCTGCTGCTACCGAATCTGAAGCACAACACTTACTCATGGCATTCGTTCCTGAATCAACCAAACCAATGGCTCTAATGGTGACTAGCTCACACTCTGGTAAACTTAATCATCTCTGGTTTATAGATTATGGATGCTCCAATCATATTACTGGATCTCGAAATAGTTTTGTAAGTTTTGATGATACATTCACTTTGGATGTAATACTTGGTGATAAAAAGAAGGTAGCAGTCAAAGGAAAAGGAACCATTAAAGTTCACACTAGCCCTACATCATTCAAACTATTGGATGATGTCTATTATGCTCCAAAATTAGAGTATAATCTGCTAAGTGTTGGTCAACTAATGAGAAAAGGGTATGCCATACTCTTTGATGATGATGATAAATGTATGGTAAAAAGCAAAGCAACAAGAAAAGTTCTGTTAGAGGTTCAAGTGGCCAGAAACTATATGTTTATTCTCAACACTACCTGCTTAGTAACTATTTTAAATCCCACACCCACTAAGCAAGAATTGGAAACTCACAAATGGCACCTTAGGTTTGGTCATATTCATATTGAAGCTCTTAAACAATTGCATGATTTTGGAATGGTTGTGGGTCTGCCCAAAATATCCACCTCGTTGAAATGTGAAGCATGTATTATGGGAAAGCAAGCTAGAGGGTCCTTTCAGTCAACATCATGGCGAGCTAAAAGAAGGTTGGAACTTGTCCATGCTGATGTATGTGGACCCATGCAAGTCTCAAGTCTAGGTAGCAGTTGGTATTACTTTTATTTGTTGATGACTTCATTCGTATGTCTTGGGTTAATTTTCTCACAAACAAATCAGAGGTTTTTGCCAAGTTCAAGATTTTTAAAGTTATGGTTGAAAAAGAAAGTTGGAGATATATAAAGGTTCTCAGGTCTGATCGTGGTGGGGAGTTCTGTTCACACGAGTTCAACTCCTTCTGCAGTGAAGCTGGTATCAAGCGTGAATTAACTGCCCCATATACGCCTCAACATAATGTGGTAGTTGAATGTAAAAATCATACAATTATGGGGCTTGCTCGAAGCATGTTGTTTGAAAAACATGTACCTAAGTGTTTTTGGGCCGAAGTCGTATCTACTGTTGTCTATACCATGATTCGATCACCTACAAAAACGTTGGTAAAACAAACACCTTTGCATGCATGGAGTGGTAAAAAACCCACTGTGGGACACATGAGAGCCTTTGGTTGCATAGCTTATGGCATAACACATGCACCCCACAATCAAAAATTGGACCAGAGGTCAGAAAAGCAAATCTTCATTGGATATACTTCACCTGGTTATGCATACAAACTTTATAATCCAAAGACAAAAAAGTTTTTAGTCAAAAGCACAAGTGATGTCCAATTTCTCGAGAATCAAAGGTGGGAATGGTCAAGTTAAGGTACAAGTAATGTGCAAGACACAAGTGATAGTGACAACTCTAATGTGCAAGACACAGGTGATGGTGACAACTCTTTTGGAGACCCTTTCCCAACCAATGATACTTTTACCACATCCAATACACCTACTCCATCATCTGACCCTCAACCTACCCAAAGTACAACTCCTTCTCCTTAAGACACTCCACCACTAACTCAAAACACATCAACCCATAGTCTCGCACCTAATCCTACCAATGGCCCACATCACACTGAAGCTGATCTCTCCCAGCGTGTTTCAAAACCCCCAGCATGGCTTAAAGACTACTACACTGGTGCAGAATTGTATGATGATAATGCTCTTCACGTTGTTGATCCATCTACTTATAAAGAAGCTTGCAACAATGATAAATGGCTTCAAGCCATGAAGGAGGAGATTGCTTCCTTTGAAAAGAATAATACTTGGCAAATAGTTCTTCCTCATCCTGACAAAAATATTGTGGGTGTCAAATGGTTATTCAAGACTAAGTTTGGTCCTCGGGGTGAAATCCAAAGACACAAAGCCCGACTAGTAGCCAAGGGCTACTCTCAACAACATGGTATTGATTACCAGGAGACGTTTGCACCAATAGCGCGGTTTGAGACCATACGAATTATCCTGGCTATAGCTGCTCAACGAGGTTGGCATGTGCATCAACTTGATGTCAAGTCAGCTTTCCTTAATGGAGAACTGATGGAAGATATATACGTTGAGTAGCCAGAAGGTTTTGAGGTAGAGGGTAAAGAACATATGGTGTATAAACTGAAGAAGGCTCTGTATGGGTTGAAACGGGCACCTCGTGCCTGGTATGAAAAGATTGATACTTACTTCCTCGGTAATGGGTTCAAAAGAAGCTACAATGAACCTACCTTGTACGTGAAAGTAAATGAAAAAGGTATGCTTTATGTTTGCCTTTATGTTGATGATATCATTTGCACGTCTTCTTGTCATGAAATGGTCACATAATTCAAACAAGGCATGAAGTCCACCTTCGAAATGACTGACATGGGTAGCTTAAAATACTTCCTTGGTCTGGAAGTTCAACAAACCAAGAAGGGGATCTTTGTTTATCAAGGAAAATATGCTGCCAATCTATTGCCTCGATTTGAAATAAGCAATTGCAACACTGAAGCTACTCCAGTCAACTGCAATGAACAACTTCAGCTGAAAGATGGTGCAGATAAAGTTGATGGTGAGATGTACAGAAGTCTAATGGGTGGCCTAATTTATCTTACACATACCCGTCCTGATCTAGCTTATGGAGTAAACTTAGTGTCAAGATACATGTATCAGCCATCAAAGCTTCATCTTGGTGATGTGAAAAGAATTATCAAATATGTTGTAGGTACAAAGAATTTTGGTATTTGGTACAAGAGAGTGCAAGACATAGCTCTGGTTGGATATAGTGACAGTGATTGGGCCAGTTGTCCAGATGATAGGAAAAGCCTCTCAACTTATGTGTCCACGCTTGGTAATGGTCCAGTTGCATGGTGTTCAAAGAAACAGCACACTGTGGCGCTTTCAAGTACCGAGGCTGACTACATCTCAGCCACTTGAGCTACATGTGAAGCCATATGGTTAAGACGAATTTTGGAAGATCTTGGTTTGCAGCAAACTGACCCAACAGTGATTTATTGTGACAATAAGTCGGCCATTAACCTTGCAAAAAATCCAGTAATGCATAACAGGTCCAAACACATTGAATTGAAGTATCATTTCTTTAGGGAAATGATTAAGCAGAAACATGTCAGCTTGAAGTATTGCAGTACCCTCAGTCAGTTAGCAGATGTGTTTACTAAGGCTTTCACTCGGGAGAAATTTGAGAACTTCAGGGCTCTGTTGAATGTCGAAAAATTTGAATCACGGGAGGATGTTAAAGAATGATTCAATCACGTGCACATGGAACTCTCTCTCTCTCTTGGTTTTGATTTAGTCTCTGCATGATCCTATTATTATGCATATTTCGTTTTTTTCAATAAAGTCGTTGGCAGTCTGATGTAGTCAGTAGTTGTTGAGTTTTTCTTGTTGTTTTCTAGTATTTATAGGATCTTCATGTATCGCTCGTATTATCATATTTTCACATCAATAAAATATTCAGAGTTCCTACAATCTTTATCATTTGTGTGTATTCAATCAAGGCTTTATACCAACAGTAAACATGTTTTCTTATTGTGGCTTGTTTATGTTAACACATTTATTCTTTTCGAGTCCAAACCACGGGGTGTCAGCCCAGTGGCCAGCCTCACTCATTCCAAACGGGAGGATGCGGGTTCGAGTCCAGCTCGGCCCGAATAATCCTGCTGGGTAGTAACCGCCAGACAGCTATGTGGCTAAGCTAGCTTAGGGAGGGAGAACCCTTCCACAATCAGGGATACCGTGCATTTACCTTTTTTTTTCTTTTCGAGTCCACTGTAGACATTTGATATGCTCATTCAAAGTGTGTGGGAGTATTAAATTAAATAAAATATGTTTCAAACATAAACAATTTCATAGACATAGTTACGATATTATAAATTGTTTTGCAGTCAAGTGTAGTTGTTTAGTCTCAAAGAATATTACATATCTTAATTATATTCTTAGAACATGTCGTGAGCAACACATAAATATATCTGTTGTATTTTTCTTGAAATTTTGTCAGGTAGAATAATGTTGCAGCCAATATTCAGGGGTGTGTACGGTTCGGTTATTAGCATTATCTGTAACTGTAACCGAAGTCATCAGTTAATCTGTTATGTTTATTCGGTTAAATTGTTGGTTTTCAGTTTGGTTCGGTTAATTTTGATTAATAACCAAACCAAACATTGGCTATTTGTTTAGAAATACATGTAATGGGGGTTTAAATACATGAAATAGATATATAAATACGTGAATTGAATGTATAAATAAATAAATGGATGTATAAAGACATGAAATGGAAGTATAAAACATGACATGGATGTATAAAAGCTAGAATTATACGAAGATTCAAATGATTCGGTTCGGTTAGTTTCGGTTAACCAGTGATACAAAAAATATTCGTTAACCGATTTCCGGTTAATTCAATTTTGGTTAATTTTAGCTCTGATTAATCGGCTTTCGATTCGTTTTTTGTTAACGGTTTGGTTATTCCTCACCCCTATTGTAAATTACTAATATTACAATTTACAATGCTAATATTACGGTTGAGCTCGGTACTGTATCGATACCAAAAATATCAATCCCGAAAATCACCAAAATTGGGTACCAGTATCGCTACCGAAAATGTTATGTACGATACAATATTTGAAGGTAAAAACCGGTAATTGAACCGAAAGTACTGATTTTAAAAACGTCAAAAAGTAAGTACTAAAATGGTACCAGAATTTGATCGGTACAATATCATTCGATACCCGTAACGAAATGCTCATCCCTAATGCTAAGTGACTTATTTTATCATGGCTTTGTTTTAGTGGCAAGACATGCCTTGAAGGTTTAATATATATTTAATGGTAAGAAGTGGCATAAAGGCATTCTATAGGATAGTTTTGAGAACAAATCTGGAAACTAGAAGGGGGCAATATGTAAAAGATGAAACGCTGACAGGAGTCAGTGTCTCAGAATGACGCATTCTGTTGTCGCATGGGGGTGTTTCGAGGCCATATAGCTGTTGCTGAGTTGGCGCACCAATCTCCTACGTGTGTCCCTATTATATGCTGTCATCTGTCCTCGTTTCTCAGCCGTTAGATTGCATGCAACTCTGTACTCAAGGTTCGGATAGTTTAATCGTACGGTGTTAGATTGAGTATGACGTACAAGATATGGAGCATGTGATTCGTTCTGGGCCTGTCAGCATACTCGTGGGAAAGTGGAGAAAAGAAAACACCCATCTTCTCTCTCTTTTTCTATTTTATTTTCAAACTAGTTTTTGCCCTATCGCCATTTCGATTACTTGTACATACTATCATATCACGATCTTAAAAAATTACGTCGAGTCAACAAACTAAAATAAAGCACCATCATACTTTTGCTAAAAAAAACTAAAATGATGGAAATACTATAATTTTAAATTGGGGCAAAATTATAAATTTTGAGGACAAATAAGCGTATGTCATACAGTCGTCTAGCATGAATAAAAATTACACCGAGTCAACAAATTAAAACAGAACACTATCATAGTTTTGTTAAAAATAAAATAAAACAAAATAAAAACTACCATAGTTTTGTATAAAAAAAAGAACTAAAACGATGGCATGGTTATATTACATTGGGGCAAAATCATAATTTGACAAAAAAAAGATGGTAAAGCTGTAAAATTGAACTGAGAAAAAAATTGTAATTTGGCTAGGAGGGAAAAAATAAAACTAATAGTAAAACTATAAATTTAAACAATTTAAAATCACAATGTAACTAAAAAAGACTTTTGTGGGTGGCATGTGGCCACCCCACTCAACCAATCCCATCAAAATACTATTTCTGGCGACCGTTTTTGTTATTGTAGACAATAACTAAACCACTATTTTTTTTAAATTCAAGAGTCTCGTTGTCTCCGTTCGGTCAAATTATTTTGTTTTAACTGGACCTACGATAGCTTTAGAATTTGGCTTGAACGTTCCCCTGAAAAACCATATTGCTGACTGTCATTTAATAGACGTTGTGTCAACATAAGAGCTGAACATTCTCTTGCGGATTGTGCCACGACTATTTTATTTTTTAGTGACAAACAGTTTGTAAGTTTTAAAATGTATGGTTTATGTAATTTGTAAACAGTATAGTTACATGTACTTTAAATATTTAAAACTCATAAAATAAGATATTTATTATTAGCTACTAATTGTAATCTATTTCTAATAATCAATGATACCTGTTACTTGCATGATAACCGTAAATTATATATTATTGAATTTAATAGTGATTATTTTTTTCTGATTTTCTTAAGTTAGTAAATAGTAATAGCCACTCAAACATCAACCACTAAGTTATATAATTTAGAATTAAATAAATTTTTTTTCTGAATTTCTTAAACTAGTAATAGCCACTCAAACATCAACCAACGCCAATATACGGGCGCAACTAGAAATCTTTTTCTTCGTTCACTAGAGTTTTTACTGTAAATTTTGTGTTTTTGATTTGCTTCGTTATTTTCGTATGTGTTTTTATAAGTGATTTCAAATTTGTTCAGATGGTTGTTTAATTGTTTTGTATGTGTTTTGAGTGGGCTTATCATTTTAATTTATATAATATTTTCTAGAATTAATAAAGTATCTAATAATGAATTAACAATGGTTTGATTTGTTTTGTATGTCTTTTGAGTGGCCTTTTATTTTTAATTTATATACTGTCTAGAATTAATTATCTAATAATGAATTAACAAGTAACAATAAAAGCTAAAAATCAATAACATGGTTATTGAACGAAAATAATTATCTCTATATATAATAAATAAATAAAAACCTATCAGAGACACTTTTCTAATTTATAGTCTCTAAGATTGGCATTTCCCGCCCAAAGTCTTACCTGAAAATATAGAATATTATTATTTATCAAACTAACATAGTCGTGGGTGGCGGCTCTTCTTAGCTCGAGATGTGTCTAGGTGGCGTCTGGCATTTTTGCCAATGCGTCTAGGTGGTTTGGGCCTCTTCTCAGCTCGAGATGTTGGGCTTATGCCTTTGTGGCGTCTAGAGCTCAATTTTGGGAACTACATGATCATTATCCTTCGAAACAGTGGGGTCGTCGGGCTTGACCCGGAGTATCAGCATGAGCTCGAACGCTTAAATGTCTCTCTCCCAGACTTGGATATTGGCGGTTCTCTAATAAGGACACCGCCCCCTCGAAGCCACAAAAAACTTTGCCGAATGCTCTGTTTAGAAAAATCGTTCAAAGCCTGAGAGAAGTTTTTGATTTGTCATCCTTCCAGAAGGCAGTGTTTGAGTGCCTGAATGGTCCCCATGCTCAGGATTTTTTGACCGTTATCCTGATTGAGAGGTTGAGACAATGCATGTCTGCAGGAGAATAAAAAGCCATTCTCAAATATCGGTCGATGATCCGTATGTACCCGGAAGATGAAACCTGCCCGATATTGTCACACCCCAACCGATGGCGGAATCATCGGGGCACGACACTAAGCGAACCAGATTGTCCAAGAGAATCCATAACAACTATTTTTTATGACAATATTTAATACGTTAATTTCCCATACAATCAACAAATACTCATCTAATAGTCATTACAAATTGCAATACTCTCAAACAAAATACGTAAAAGATGTGAACTATGTTAACAGCATTGATACAAGTAACCAACAAACCGCTAGTGTGAGTCACGCGAACAAGTGTCCATGTACTAAAGAAAAAAAAAGCGAGAAATAAAAAGTGTGAGCCTTAACAACCCGGGGCCTCCGGTTGGCGGGTCAACCTCTAGCAAGGTATAATGTTAAGGGTGGCATACAAGTCATCAAGCAAATAACATACAATTCAGCGATTCACGTATAGTCATGTACGAGCGGGTTGCGTTTAAAGTATTTAAGCGTTGCGTGTAGTGTTTTGATATAGAGAACGTATGTAACACCCAAAAGTGCATTAAAGCGAAAAAAGGATGAAGTATACTCACAACAGTGCGTAAACAGAGATGTATGAGTAGAGGAGAGCGGGGAGAGTGCCGGATCAGCCTGAAGCGAGAACAGAAGTGCATCAGTCTTCCATAGTGCTGAATAGGTCGAAACGTAGTGTTGGTGCGAGAAACAGGTCAATTCGTACGAATTGTGGTTCGTACAAGTTGATTTGTTCAGTGTCCAAAATCGAGTGTTTTCGCATCGTTTCTTCAGGAAATCAAGTGTCCATCCTTCCAACCTTAAGTTACTGAGCAAACTAAAAGCTGGGGAGGTCTTTAGAGAGAGTTTAGTCACTTATGGGAACTCGGACTGGTTCGTACGAACTGGTCAGTTCGTGCGAGCCAGTCCAGTACGCACGAGTTGACTGTCTTGCGTCTTCGTGCGTCCGGAACTGAATTTTCGTTTGAATCGGATGTGATTCGAGTCCTTTTCATGACGGTTTAGACACCGCTTCGTTCCATTGTTTAGTGAACGAAACATATGTCGGTTTGGTCTGTTTTTGTGTAAAATCAAGTTTAAAACAGTTTTCTCGGGATATTACACTTGATGAGTTGAAATAACAAGATTTCTATCTTGGGAAGCCAAAGCTATGCTCAATATACTCGTTCACGTGTGATTCCAAGCTATAAATCAGAAGGTTTTTGTGAAAATGATGTATTGTAAAATTTATCCATTTATCATGTATATATTGGATAATTTTCGTATTATTTCGTTTGGTTTCCGTATTTATTTCGTAGAAGTTTGATACTTTGTTCTGTACAGGGTTTTGTTGCGGAAAAGTGCTTGAAAGAGTTGGAAATATGCTTAAAAGAAACTAAGAGTTAGAATTGGAAGTTGCTGGAGCTGAAACACTGAAGAAAAACGAAAGTTTCTGTGAAAAACTGGCCTTGGCGCTGCGTGACGCATATCTAGAGAAGCCTACGCGCGACTCCAGGCACAAAGTGGAAGTTTGGAGTAAAATGGCACGCCGCGTAGCGCGTAGCCTTGGGGTGTCTTCCCGTCGCGCGACGCGACAGGGTATATTTCGGAGAATCTTTGTTTTGGTTGTTGTATGCTTCCCCCAAACATATAAATACTTCATGTTGACTTCCAAAACCCTAGTTAGACGAATTGGGAGAGCTTGGGACGAATAGTTTGCATCTTTACCGGTATTTTCGAGTGCTTAGAGCTGCAAGTTGAGCAAGGAAAGCTTAGGAATCATTTGGCTCGGAGATTTGCCGTTCGGGTGTTTTTATTCTCGTCTCTTCTTTACACTATGTTCAAAACTCTTGATATTACTTTGTTTTTGATGTTATCCATGACTTTGTTTGGCTAAATTTCATAAACTACCTAGATTGGATGATTGATTGCATAAAGTTTTGATTTTTATTTGATTTATGGATTCTATGGATTTGTTTATGAGTTGTAGGCGACTTGTTCTTTTGATTAGATGTATATGCATGCTTGGTGGTGTTTGATTATTGTTAATTGCTTCGCTTGATTCTTGGTGACGGTCTTTATCACATAAAAGAGTCTTGCTAGGTTTAAGATTTTGGTGAGTGTCTATATGACATAATAAATCTTTAATCTTTAAGGTGAAATCGGCCAATTAACCTTAGGATTAATATTCGGTAATCTTATAAAATCAAGTGTTCTACTAATCATCAATAGCTGTGAGGTGCAAGGTTATTCCTAGGTCTAAGTCATTAAGCCGCAAGGTAGGAGCTTTCTTAGGAAGTAACCCGTTGGCTATTGTCTAGCAAGTCTAATCGAGAGTCCAAGTTTACTTTTGGTTTAGATCCTGTGAGGGAGTGAGTCTTGTAAGGTACTTCCATAAACCCATTAGAGATATTGTGAGAGAATCTAAGAAATGTAGTCTAAACAACCTCTAGGGTGTCATCGTGTTTCTTGGGAAGGGTCAGGGGTCCTTCAGATATCCCGCAAGGCGAGAACTTTATGATCCCGGTTCCATAGTTGACAATTTCCGAGAAAAAATCATTATTTGAAGCAATCAGGATTCCAGTCTAGGTAGTGCTTTCCAACATCAGAGTTTAAGTCCAGAGTGATTCGTTTAGTTAACTTAGTTAATTAATTTAGTTTATTTTCATTGTTTCCTTAGGAATTGTTAGAAACCCCCCAATTAAACAAACAAACATTCTAGTCCGTGTCAGTCAGTGTCATAATAGAGTAGTTAACTTAATAAATAGAGTCTCGTGGGTTCGATATCCGGACTTACTTAGCTTTACTAGAGTCGATCGGTACACTTTCCGGTTAATAGTTTAGTTCGTTTTAGTGAGTCTACAGTATTACTTAGAGTCTAGAATTAGGTTAATTTAGTTGTTTTTACTAAACTATTTTTAGCATATCAGAAAAAGATGAAGATTTCGTAAACATAGAAGTTTGGATGAAATCAGAGATAAACTCGTGTAAAATCATTGTGGAAAATCGTTGTGGTTTGTGTAAAATGCGTTGTTACTTACTTGGAAATCAGAGAAAACGAGTTAGGGGAGGTTCTGAAGTGGCAGGAAGAGGAGTGTGTGTGGTATTTATAGGAGAGGAGGTGAGGTGAGTTGGTAGGCAATTCGTACGAATTGGGCAATTCGTACGAATTGTGCAATTCGTACGATTGTGCAATCGTACGAATGGCCAGTTTCGTGCGAATTGTTTCCAATTCATGCATGGTCGTTCGTTTGGTGTTTTTGTTCGTATTAGTTAGTTAGGTTTAGTGTCTTAGCGAAGCGTTAAGCGTTGTATTAACATAATAATGCGATAGAGCGAAGCGTGAGTGAGTGAGTGTGAGCGAGAGTTTAACTATATAAAACATAAACATACATAACACACAGCATTACATAACACATATAAATAACTGCGTTTGCGATTAGTGTAATAAGCGAGGTCGAAGGCGCAAGTGGTTACCGAACAAAAAACACACTCGGCATATAATTTAAAATAGTTCTATATGATTCGTGTAGCGTTAGCATTGCGAGTATCAAGCATCTTAAGTGTGATGTTATGCAGTGTGATAAAAATGTATTTAGTATAACATAAATCCATTTTTTATATCAAATCTCGGATTACAAAATGGTTACAAATAGAAAAGACGGTAAGCAGACAACAACCAAAAAGTCGGGATGTTAGAGATATGCCGTAAACCTTGTATGGCTAAATACTGGGAGCACACAATTCATTTTAAAGAGCTCCCTGGGTTCAAATATTCGCATGACTAGGTACGGGATGTTTTGTGGGACATCCTAAGAAGAGCTTGGATTTCTACTAAGAAAGAGGCCTCTGTGAATTTCCTCACGGACCCTATGGAAGGGAGATCTACTCTGCGACCAGCAGATCTGCTCGTCTTTGGCTAGGCTGGGGGAAACATGCTTGTGTGGACCTCATGGGGGTTTCCCCTTGGTTGGCTTAAGGGAAAACGGGTTTGTAGCTATACAAGCAGTAAGAAAGGCGGGAATCAAAGAAAGTGGATAAGCACGCTAAAGCTTGCGCAGAGAACCAGCATGTCTTTGTCCCTTTTGCTTTTGATACATTTGGCTCCTTAGCGCCAAAAGCTATCCACTTGTTGACGAGGGTTCAACGGGTCATCCACAACAATTGTTCAACTCTAGGGGGCAGGGGTTTGTCTTGTCCTCTTCGTTCAAGGTAAGTACTCCTATACCATCATCTTCCACCCGTTCTGACTCTACACTCCATTCTAAACCACCAAACTTTGACTTCACACCGAAGTCTTCCCCACATAATTCCCCACCACCTTCCCATCCCCAAAGTCCACCACCCGTTTTCCAAATGTCCAATCTAACCATTTACAAACAAGCCACCACCGGCTTCACCGGTGCGACTCACCCATCACCATACCCGAAATCACCAACGAAAAATCTTGGCAAATCCCATCCTACATCATGACCGCTATTACCAACTACTGTCTGTTCCACGGTCGTGAGGATGAGGATGCGCCAGCTCACATTAACCGCATCGCTCGTCTCTATGACACTTTCTCTATTGAAGGTGTCAACCTTGATTCTCATTACTTGCAGAGCTTCCCATTCTCACTTGCTGGCCGCGCAGCCGTCTGGTTCGATTCGTAGCCAGCAGGTTCTTTCACTACTTGGGCAGGTTTACGGGATGCTTTCTTAACTAAATATTACCCACCCGTAAAGGCGTCCCGTCTACGCGATCAGATCCATTCGTTCCAGATGGAACCTGATGAGCCGTATCACCTGGCCTGGGAGAGGTTCCAAACCCTACTTGCTCGTTGTTCACAGCATGGCTTGTCAGATTGGGCGCTCGTAGAAAAGTTCTACAATGGTCTCACCCCCGAGATCCGAGCCTGGTTTGACACTTCAGCTGGGGGGCAACTCATGGGCAAGAAAACGACAGCTGAATGTAACGATCTTTTCGAGAGTTTTGCCCATTCCGATATAGATTATAGCGCTGCCAGCAGGAATTCCATTCCTATTCTAGCACCTCTTCGACTACTCGAGGGGTGAACCAAGTTGGCTTGGATTCATCGGTGGCTGTGTAACAACTCGGAAATTCGTTGTTATCTTTTTCCTTGTTCTTATTGTTGTACTTCTTTTGTAATCCGAGATTCGGTTGATAATGAAGTTTATGTTAATTAATTATGGTATTGTACGTTATTATCGCATCAAATCGCTTGATAAATCGCATCGCTAACCTCATCGCATCGCAAATCACAGTTATTTATGTGTGTTATATTATTTATGTGTTATGTGTGTTTGTGGTTATGTTTACAATCGCTATCGCATCGCTCTCGCACTCTCAAATCGCTAAATCGCAATATTATATCAACTAATAACGCTTAACGCTTTAATTTAACGCTTAACATAACTATCTAATGCGAACCGAATAACCAAGCGACCTCTTAACGCGAAACAAACGAAGAAAACCCAACATTGGGTCAAGTTTGCTCGAACTTGGTGACTCCAGGTTCGGCCGAACTTGACTGGATCTACCTTCGTTTTCATCAACCAACAAAGGTTTACAACGATTTTGCACAAGGATCTACCTTCGTTTTCATCAAAAACCCTTTCTTTTACGAAAATCTTCATCTTTTTCTTTAAAACTTCTGTTTTTAACTTAGATCTACACAATACGAGTTCGTTTGGTGTTAGAAGAGGCTTCCCAAACACGAGATCTGCAAGATCTCGGCTTGTAAGTTCTAGATTTGAGAAAAACCTTTGAAAACCATTGATTTCTACACAAGATACGGACTTTTGATGGTGTTTTTGTTCATTTTCTGGTATGAAACGAAGCATCTATCATTCAAGATCCCAGATCTTGAAGCACAAGGACGTTTATGTTGGTTTACACAAGTCGGACTAATCCGAACGAACCCCGAGTTCGCCCAGATTAGCCCACGCTTTTGTAAAACGGCTAAAACAGCTCTAAAAGACCTCTCCGACCTAAGTTTGCTCAGTAGCACAGGGTTGGAGGGATGAACACTCGATTTTCCTCAGCAAACGATGCGAAAACGCAAGATTTTGGACCCGCAAACATCAAGTTCGCTCGAGAATCACCAGTTTCCCAAGTCAAGTTCGACCGAACTTGTACCCAAATGGGTCAAGTTCGACCGAACTTGGGTACTTTTCACCAAGTTTTCTTGCAAGTTCGCCTGAACTTGCATTTCGCCCGAACTTGTCTCCTAAGTAAGAATTCTCCACAGGTTCTCCCGAACTTGACAAGATTCTTAAGAATCTCATCAAGTTCGACCGAACTTGGCTCATAACTCACCAGAATTACATAAGTTCGCTCGAACATGTGTGTTTACACACAAGTTCGCCCGACTTGGCCACTGCTCAACTCAAAGTTCACCGTTTCGGCTTTTCGGAAGACTGATGCACTTCTGTTCGCTTACAGGCTGATCCGGCGTACTCCGTAACCTCTCCGCAGAATCTCCTACCTAACTAAAACGCACCAACAGTGAGTATACTTGACCCATTTTCGCTTAACGCACCTTTTGGGTGTTACATACGTTCCTATATCAAAATCACTTCACAAATCAAACTGTTTATCACACGTGAATAATCTGATTATATATGCTCAATACGTGATGCTAGAAACATGTGACTAGGACTTATTTTCGTTAACTTGTCTCCTTAGCTAGTATGGTACTATAGTGTGGCTTACACCAGACGGGGTCTAGGTAGAATGGACGCGCAAGCCTTCTCACGGTAGTTAGGATGAGAAATGAGCCTATGTTATGTTAAGTGTTTTGGTGTATCATGATATGTAATTAGATTGTTTCGCAATGCTCACCTTTACTTAATTGTATTGACTTGTATTTTAACGTATGTAACAGGTTGAGGATTTAGCGTGGATGCTTAGTTTAGTTTGCTTTGTTTAGTTAGTTTGTTTATGCATTTTGGATTTGGAACTTATGTATGAAATCTAGGGGAAATCGAACCCGGTTGAATTTTATGAGAAATCTCCATTTTGTAATAATTGTTTAAATGTTACGTTTAATAGTATGGATATTAAGCAGGCTGTGATATGTTAAATGATTGTTATGGAACATCTCGTGAAATCAATCTGGTCGCCTAGTGCCACTAACCCCGATGTTTCCGCCATCGGTTGGGGTGTGATAGGCTGCTGCTCTAGATCGAATGGAGAAAACTTCACTAACGAGTTGAATGAGATTAAGAAAAGTTCGATAGGTGTGAGGTATGTAGAGGGGGTCACGACACCGTAGATTGTCCCACCATTACGTTAAAGCAGGTAGAGTTCATAGCCGGTCAAAACAGGGGTCAGTTTAACTACAATTCTAATTATAACTCCAACTGGCGAAATAACAATAATACCAACTTCCGCTCTTTCAGTAACCCCCTGGTTTTCCATCTGGTCAGTATCAAAACAGGGGGCAGGGTTTGTTCACTAGTTCAGGTTCGGGTCAGCAGGGTCGGTTTGCAATTCAGGGTCGAATCAAGAGGGTCAGGGTAGTGATAAGGGCTCAGGGAGTAGTCTATGTAGGATCGAGGAGATGTTTGATCAGATTATGGTTAGAGACCAGGCCACTCAGAAAACCCTAACTGAATTTAACGGTTTCATGAGAAGTCAAGATCAATTAAATAAAAATCAGGAACTTCACAATAACAACCAACCGGCTGCACTCTTAGATCTTCAAAGACAAGTAGGTGGTTTTTCCAAACAGTTGCAAGAGAACCCTCCTAGCCAGTTTTCGGGTAACACTTACCCAAACCCGGCTAATCATTCAGCTAAGGCTATTACTACTCGTAGTGGTAGGAACCTAGGAGAGGTAGTTAGGGAGAGTGTAGAGATAGAGAGTGAGGAAGAAGTAGATGAGGAGATTGAGATGGAAGCTCCCGGTAAGGTGCACGATAGGCTAGTCCTAGCAAGTACCGCACAAACCGAGGAGCCCTAGTAGAGAAGAGGGTCGAGAAACAACCAGTAGGAGTTAAGCCATCCCCTTTGGTTGATCATTCGCGTGTTCCTTACCCCGCCCGCCTATAGCATCAGAAATATGCTAAGGAATATGGGCACTTTTTAGAGATGTTTAAGCAATTAAAGATAAACCTTCCTTTCATCGAGGCCTTGCAATCCATGCCTAAATATGCTAAATTCCTCAAGGATCTTCTTAAGCGAAAAGATAGGCTAGGTGAGCTTTCTAACATTCCGTTAACCGGCGGATGTTCCGCGGTGGTTTTGAACAAGCTACCGGAGAAACTAACCAATCCGGGCACTTTCACCATTCCATGCTTATTCGGGGCATCGTTGCCCCTGCCCATGCATTAGCCGATTTAGGTCCAAGCATTAACTTGATGCCATTTTCCCTATATGAGAGGCTAGGTCTAGGAGAGCTTACACCCACGCGTATGTCATTGTCTTTAGCCGACCGTTCGGTCAAATATCCTAGGGGTATCATAGAGAATCTCTTAGTTAAGGTCGATAAGTTCGTATTTCTGGTCGATTTCGTCGTCTTAGATATGGAGGCCGATGAGAAAGTTCCAATCATTCTAGGCCGTCCGTTCCTTCGTACCGCCAAGGCAATAAGCGGTGTCTATGACGGTAAAATTTAACTTCGTGCGCGTGACGAGATTGTCACATTCGAGATAGATCGAGCAATGCAACACCCTAGTGGTAATGATGATCATAGCGGTCCGTGTCATTCCGTCTACTTCTTAGATTCCTTCATGTCGTGCGTTGATCAGTGTATTAGTTACATTAGTGGAGAGGATCTAATTGGTAGAGATGAGATTGAGCTTGAGGATGAGGATGAGGGAGTTGAAGAGGGTCCGGAGTGGATTCCGGAAACTTTAGAGTTATGTGAGGTTAGGGAGGAAGTAGAGAGCAAACCTTTAGAATTGTCACCTTTAGAGCTTAAGGTCTCCGTCCCATTTAGAGTATGCGTTCTTAGGAGATGAGTCTAGTTTACCCATCATCATAGCTTCTAAGTTGACGGAGGAGGAGACGGGTAGGTCGATTGAGGTGCTACGAGAGCACAAAGATGCCATAGCTTGGAGATTGTCCGATATCAAGGGGATTTGCCCCACGTTTTGCACACACCGGATTCTCATGGAGGACGAATTTATACCAGGGGTGCAACTTCAGAGGCGTCTAAATCCTAACATGAAGGAGGTTGTTAGGAAAGAGGTAATTAAGTTAATGGAAGCCGGGTTAATCTATCCTATTTCCGATTCGGCATGGGTTAGTCCTACCCAAGTCGTCCCTAAGAAGGGAGGGATGACCGTTATCATGAACGCCCAAAACGAGCTTATTCCTTCCCGTACGGTCACCGGTTGGCGTATGTGTATCGACTATCGAAAGCTTAATGACGCCACCCGGAAGGACCATTTCCCATTACCCTTCATCGATCAGATGCTCGAGCGTCTTGCGGGCCAACAGTTCTATTGCATTCTCGATGGTTTTTCCGGCTATTTTCCAAATCCCAATCGCGCCGGAAGACCAATAGAAAATCACTTTCACATGTCCTTATGGTACTTATGCATAACGATGCATGCCCTTTGGATTATGTAATGCACTGGCTACCTTTCAGCGGTGCATGGTAGCCATCTTCCAAGACATGGTGGAAAACTCTATGGAAGTCTTCATGGATGACTTCTCAGTCTACGGTAGGTAGTTCTTTCGATCAATGTCTAGGTAATTTGGAGAGGATGATGAAGAGGTGTGTGGAAACGAAGTTGATGTTGAATTGGGAGAAATGTCACTTTATGGTGACGGAGGGGATTGTCTTGGGACACAAGATTTTGAGAGTAGGGATAAAGGTAGATAGAGCCAAGATAGATACCATTAGCCGATTACCCCCACCCACTAGTGTCAAGTCGGTTTGAAGCTTTTTAGGTCATGCGGGCTTCTATAGGCGTTTCATTAGAGATTTTTCTGAGATTACTCGCCCCATGACCTATCTTTTGGAGAAGGATGTTCCCGTCGTCTTTGACGAGGAGTGTCTAAAAGCCTTAGACTTTTTGAAGGAGAAGCTGGTGAGTGCCCCCTATTCTTATCTAGCTTGGTTAACTGGGTTTGCTTGAGCTTGGGCGTTTATGATGTTAACCAATCGAGGGCACGTGTTTCTAAAGTGGGTAGGGTCGCCACAATTAAAACAAGCTCGAACATATGCGAACATGGGGTATTGGGGTTGTTGATATGTTTGGATCATGTTTTGAGTAGGGGGTGAGGTTTGGTTTTGAGGGGTGCGGCAAACCTTGCTCAAATGACCATAGCGTCCACAATTCGCACATAGTCGACAAGGTAAGGTAGATGGATGGTGATAAAAAACAGGTGTTACATTGAGGGTGAGATCCAAGGTAAGGTTTCTTATTTGGGTAAGTTGAGTTGGGTGCTACTTGAGTGATTGGGATAGCTTGGAGGGGTACGGCTTATGAGGCTGGTTGATTGCGTTGGGTGACAGCGAAAAGTTGCCCATCTCGTTTTCTCTTAGAAATGGGTTGAGAAGAGGATTCGGTTTAAGTGGAGTTTGAGGTTTCAGTTGATGCTTTATCCTTCTTCTTCTCCTCCTTGAAGTCTTTATTCCGTATGCGGTTCTCGGTGAGCTCTGTAGCTAACTCCATTGCTGCTTCCAAAGTTGCAGGATTTGAAATGCTTGAAGGTGCATTTAGTGGTATTTGGGGAAGGGTTGATAACATTTTGATCTTCTTGATTGATTGGTTGTCGGGATTAGCGGTAAGGGCTTGTTGAACTTGAACTACGATGCTGGGTATTACGGCCGCCATTTGTTGAGCGATTTGGGCAGCCATGCGCTCGCGGGATTTCCTGATTTCATTTTCCTACGAGCGAGACTAGAATCTACAAGGAATACGTACCAAGAGTATGAGTTGGATGTTTTAGGGATCATGTGTCGTATTTAGGAATGAATATTCATAAAATAAATATAGAATAATAAATCTACTACATCCATAGGATGTCTTGGGCTTTGCTCGTAATTGGGCCTTGCATGCCGCCATACTTCACCTTCGTAATCATGTGGGCCCCCATGATTACCGGGTTTTTCATATGGTTCGCATGTGTTAGCCTGGTTACGTACGCTAAAACCCGGAGAAAATCGAGAAATATGTATGTAACGTATGATATTCGGAATGTACCCAGGAGTGGACACGGTGACACCTCAAAGTGGGGTTAGTTCGAACGACGTTTGGTGTGGCATGCTTTGGCCTAATAGGTCCTTCGTACTCTCATCGTTAGTCCCCAGGTAGGCAAACTGGTCCGTTATATTGGATTTATACGAATGCCAACCTAGACAGGACGTTCCGACTACCGGTACTTGTACCCTTACAGTTACTACATGCCCGTCGCAGAACTCACTTTGATGAGATTTGAAAAATGAAAAATGCGACAAAATCTTGAATAACGGAAGTATGAAGATGATTTGAATATGTGAGCATTGAAATATGTATGATGAATATGTATGTATGTATGTATGTTTGACTGTAAGTATAATTCATTATGTATCACAAAATGTAGTATTGGAAGTGTTTGAATGCATTTGTGTAGGTAATAAATATGAAAGAAATAAACATCATGAGTTTGCATATAACCACATAAACAATTAAAATCTAATCAACTATAGTATTGGCTCTAAGGGTCTAATAATCTATCCTATATCCCTATAGTCATGGCTCTGATACCAATCTGTCACACCCCGACCCGCAGCGAAAAAGGTGATCGGGGCATGATTGGGTTTTCATCAAAGCTCATGACATTTATTATAATGTTTCATATTTATTATTACAATTTAAAGGAGATCATACAATCATAATTACAACATGTTCTATACATCTTTCTAAACTTCATTATTTTCTTCTAAGGCATTTTTCCTATGTTTTCCATGCTTCATCCTGTTCACCTGTATCATGTGTAAAAATGGTTTTTGAATCAACAAAAAGTTGGCGAGTGAATCCTATGAAAAACATTTAAACAAGTTTATTGAATTGATTATAAAATAAAGTGCATAACCACATATGAGTAAATGTAGATGTAAATTTATTCACAAAACACTTAATATTAAATAATGCACACACATACAATAATAGATTGTTTTGAGGCACGCGTTGTTCAACTCGTCTCCCACGAGGAACTGATGGGCCTAATGAATGAGTTTTGAGGCAAGCGTTGTTCTACGAACTGATGGGCCTAATGAATGAGTTTTAAGGCACGCGTTGTTCAACTCGTCTCCCACGAGGAACTGATGGGCCTAACAAATAATTTGCATACAACTTGACAATATGTAATACATAACTACAAACAATATTTACATTCTAAGTTTAGATCAAAATATGGTATAGCACGAGTTTGAATAAATGAATTAGTTTAAGCGACACATGATACACCCCAAAACGTGAATAAAAAGGGGATTTGTAAGAATTCACTCACAGTGGTTGCGTTTCTTGGATTGATGATGAATGCGCACGAATTTGGATTTAACCACGAGAGAAACTAACCTAGATAATAACATAACGGTTCGCTAAATAAGTGGATTTTATTAATCAATTTTAGTAGGATTATTGGATATATTTTTGTGAGTTTAAGGCTATTGTCTAACTTTAAAAACGTTATTTTTAAGTATTTTTAATTGATTTTTAAATAAAATAAATAAATATAAATAATAATAAAAATGTTGACTTTTTGACCGTTGACCATGACTGTTGACCGTTGACCGTTGACCGGTTCGGTTGTGAATATTATTGCACTGAGTGAGACTCGAACCCGTGACCTCCCGTACGCATGCACGCAGCTCTACCAACTGAGCTACGTGTCTAACCCGAAATATTTCTGTTTTTAATTATATTTATACACTATTTAAGTTAATCTGAAAATCGTTTATTTTAAAAAGGATTTAATTGTATCGACTCGGTGTTCTCCACAGGTCTCGAACCCGGGACCTGTGGTTTAGTTTGGCACACAGTCCACCGCTGGACTGTGTGTCTAACTTGGTAAATATTCCGGTTTTTATTATACTTAACAGTTAACTGCGAGTGGATCCGCTTTAGTTTAAAAAGGAACATTTTTATTACCGAGAATGTGCGTGTGTCAAGGATCGAACTCGGGACGTATGCGCATTGTTTGCACACAGTCCACCGCTGGACTGTGTGTCTAACCCGTTTATAATACCGATTTTAATTAATCTTATAATCATAATAGACTTCATCTTCTTCGTTCAAAACACAGACAACGGTTAAACCAACTGTTTCTTGTTTAATTCGGTTAACGAATATTATGAGCAATTGAAAGGTATTGAACAGAAAGGGTTTGGGGAAAGAAAGTACCGGAACAGGTCGTCTTTTTCAGAACTCCGGCAAGGATCGCCGGCTCTGTTTTGTGAGCTTCCTCTGTTCGGGTCAAATAACAGTTTTGGTTGATTAGATATAAAATTGAATTACTGAGCAACGATTATCAGGATGTTTAGATGATCATACCGATTAACAGCGAGATTCTGGAAATTCTAGAAGTTTTCCGGCGAAAACAGAAAATCCGGCAACGTCGTCTGGGGTTGATTCTGGGTGATGGAGTGATGTTAGAATTGGTCTCACAATGGAATGAAATAGAAAAAGTCGAGGTATTTACCGCGTTGATGAAAGTCTCGGTTTTCCGGCGACTTGCAGAGAATTCCGGCGAGTGAAATTGATTCGAGAATCGGTGCGATTTTGAGCGAAAAGTTTACCAGAGGCTAGGGTGTGCATTTATAGGGAAGAATCAAGTTGAATTGGGTCTGTTTCTAGTCTCGATTCATTGGTCAGCCGTTCTCCGGCGGTTACGACGGATGTCGCGGAACTGGACATCGGTTATAACCGATGGCGTCGTTAATACGTACGTTAAGTCAAAAGTAACCGACGATAATTGGCGAAATCGTCGGATTTTCCGGCGTCTGCGGATTTGGCGCGCTGTTGACTGGGTTTGATTTTCCAGTTTTATTATATGTATTAATTGTTTCAATATGTTATCAAACAACACAAGTGGCAGAGTGGTTAGATGTGTGTGTGTTAAGTCGCTAAGCTTATCCGGCTGACCCAGTCTGTACCCCTAATTTTAGATACTTTGATACGTGGTTGGTTGGGTTGGGGTATTTGATCTGGTTGATACTTTGATGGTTGGATGGTATGTTTGAGACACTATGATCTATCGTATGGTATGCTTTTGTTTTTTTATGATTATTGTTGATAGGTTTGGTGTTTATTTTTGCCGCTTCCGTTTGCGTGTCCGAGAGTTAGAAATTGTTTGCTGAAATATTTAGCTAAGTCTCGCATATATTCAGCTAAGTCGTTTCCACTTGTAAATATTTATTTATTTTGTTCATTTAGTTTTTAGATTTGCTTGTTTGTTAGGTAGTTTGAGTCGTGTCTTGTTCTTGCATTAGGGACAATGCAATCTTTAAGTGTGGGGATGGGATACATAGTTGTTAGTTTAGCTTGAGTCATAAAAATATTGGAAAAATGAAAAAAATGTCTTTTGAATGAAGAAGTTTGCAAAATAAAACGGAAAATGATAGAAAAGATGGGTCGTTATTCGGGTTCAAATAATGATATATGAGATAAAAATAGTCGAGCTTGTGTCTAGTTTGGGATATGTGAATAGGCCCACTTTGGTTCTAGGTTCCTTTGATCTTAATATACCTTAATTATTAGTTTACTAGTGGGTACTCATCTAGGAAAAAAGGGAAGTTGAAACCGCCAATAATAGTATAAGGAATGCCGTTATAAGCCAAAATTGTTAGAATTTTTAATCATGAGCAAGTAATAAGAAAAAAAAAGAAAAAGAAAATAGAATGATTGAGCTAGAAACTAAGAAAAGTAGCGTAAGCCTACGTAATCTTCGTTGGGGATAGTGACTCTGACTTAGAATGCCTCTGGGATGTGTCGAAATCAAAATTGCAAAAAATTACCGACGCTTACGTTGTCGCTCTCGGGGATGGTGACTCTAGTTGAGACATCCTCTAGGTTAGGTAAAGCAACGTCTACGCTCACGAAAAGACAAGAAAAAAAAATTTGGTTTTAAATTCTCTTAATTTTGTTGTAAAACGGTTAGGAATTGGTCCAGTGATCGTTCCTTTTGTTCTATAAGCTTGAGGCGGGATTAGATAGACTGTGGCTTCTAGTGTGAGACCCCAGGTAGATTGACCGCACTTGAACTAAATTTGCATGATAAGGGCTTGGAACCAGGTTCGGGTTTAAGAGGACAAATATATTTGCAATCGCAGTTACACAAGTTTTGACTTTAACAAGTATGAATATTTTGACCCGAGTAGTTATTTATCTCTGATTCCGTTTGCATATATTCTTTTTCGGGGACGAAAAAAGAGTAAGTGTGGGGATATTTGATGTATTGTAAAATACATCCATTTATCATGTATATATTGTATAATTTTCGTATTATTTCGTTTGGTTTCCGTATTTATTTCTTAGAAGCTTGATACTTTGTTCTATACAGGGTTTTGTTGCGGAAAAGTGCTTGAAAGAGTTGGAAATATGCTTAGAAGAAGCTAGGAGTTAGAATTTGAAGTTGCTGGAGCTAAAACACTGAAGAAAAACGAAAGTTTCTGTGAAAAACTGGCCTTGGCGCTGCGCGACGCCAAGGCACAAAGTGGAAGTTTGGAGTAAAATGGCATGCCGTGTAGCGCGTAGCCTTGGGGTGTCTTCCCGTCGCGCGACGCGACGGGGTGTATTTCGGAGAATCTTTGTTTTGGTTGCTGTATGCTTCCCCAAAACATATAAATACTTCATGTTTACTTCCAAAACCCTAGTTAGACGAATTGGGAGAGCTTGGGACGAATAGTTTTGCATCTTTACCGGTATTTTCGAGTGCTTAGAGCTGCAAGTTGAGGAAGGAAAACTTAGGAACCATTCGGCTCGGGGATTTGTCGTTCTGGTGTTCTTATTCTCGTCTCTTCTTTACACTATGTTCAAAACTCTTGATATTACTGTCACACGCCGACCCGCAGCGGAATAAGAGTCGGGGCATAATTGGGTTATCACCAAAGCTCATGACATTTACTAATATGTTTCATATTTATTAAAGTCAAAGTTACATTTCCAAATATCCAAACATGTCCATACAATACAAAGATAATAAACCAAACATAACAATCCCAAACTCTAAATCATTTTATTCTTCTAGTCCAATCCTATGTGTTCCTGACTGCAGCTGGCTCACCTGTATCATGTGTAAAAATGGGGGTTTTTGGGTCAACATAAGTTGGCGAGTGAACCTTATTAGATAAACATTTATTAATGATTTACTTGTTAGTTTATCAATGAAAAATTGTGCATAATCATAAATGAGCAAATGTAAATAATCAAGCAGTGGCAAATAGCAATCACAACTATAACATACAATAACATATGATAGCATACATGAACATACCAACATCATATGATAAATAACATAAATGAAACTGTGCGATCAAGGCTCAATCAAACGGAGCCGATCGTATTGCATGTACTGAAAATGAAAAATGTCTGTGCGATCAAGGCTCAATCAAACGGAGCCGATCGTATGTGGGCACGCCAGGTTCAACCTCATAATGAAATGGGGAACATGCTCAACGCTCATAATGTAATGGGGAGCGGCGGCCTATGAAATTGCATGTACTGAAAATAATAAATTGCATCCAACAATAACTACACAACAGTTGAAACAAACTGATTACACAAGTTCATGATATGATGTATGCACAATGGTTTAATTATAATATATGTAACAAGACACATGATACACCCCGAAACGTGATTAAAACGGGGAATTTGTAAAGATTCACTCACATTGGGTGCGTTTGAATGGAGATAATAAGATGCGCACGAATCGGAAGAATTGAACAACGAGAATTCTTAACCTAAATAATAACGGAAAAATATAGTAAATGAGTGGATTTTATTAAGGATTTTAATGGAATTTTTAGATATATTTTTGTGAGTTTAAGGCTATTTTCTATCTTTAAAAATGTTATTTTTAAGTATTTTTAATTGATTTTTAATTTAAATTAAATAAATAAAAATATAAAAAAATTGTTTATTTTGCGTTGACCGTTGACTGTTGACTTGTTGACCGGTTCGGTCAGCGAAATTGTTTGCGCCGAGTGAGGCTCGAACCCGAGACCTCCCGTACGCGTGCACGCAGCTCTACCAACTGAGCTACGTGTCTAACCCGAAATAATCTTGTTTTTAATTATATTTATATAGTAATTCGGTTTAACCAAAATTCTTTTAATTTCAAAAACATTTTAATTCAACGAACCGGTGCCAGTATCAGGTTTCGAACTCGCGACGTGTGACTTAGTGTTGCACACAGTCCACCGCTGGACTGTGTGTCTAACCTGGTTATTATCTCTGTTTTTATTATACTTAACAACTAACAGAGTTAACCCGGTTTAGTTTTAACCAAAAAGGCATTTTATTACATAAGGAGTGCGTGTATCAGGGATCGAACTCGGGACATGCGTGTGTATTTTGCACACATTCCACCGCTGGACTGTGTGTCTAACCCGTTTAAAATACCAATTTTAATTATACTTATAGTGTTATCACAGTCATCTTCTTCATTGAATTTTACAGGCAGTCGGTTATACCGTTATATCTTGTGTAGTTCGATTGTTAAACATTGTACAATCTAATATGAAATGGTGGAAACGAATATTAGAGGTGAACATACCGATGAACGGTTTATTCTAGAATTCCGGCAATGTGTCGGTCCCTGTTTTTATGCTCTTCAACTGAACAAGACAATTAACCGTTTTGATTAGCTAATCGTGAAACTGAAGTGATCAGTAAATGTTAACAGAGGGTTTGAATGCCCTTACCGATCCTCAGATGAATATAGAGATTTTCAGAATCTTTCCGGCGAACTGAAATTAGCTGAATACAGTGCCTGAATTCGATTTCAATTGAGAGGTTTAAGTTAGAAATAGCCTAACAATTGTTGAACTACAATGATATTGAAAGATTTACCGTTTGAGGATGAATACGGTTTTCCGGTGAATTTTGCAGAAAATTCCGGCGAATTGATTTAAGCGTTCTGACGAACTGAAGGTGTGACGAAAGTGAAATGGAATGTTGGTATGATGTTTCTGAGTCGCGAGAGGGGTTTGGAGTTGAAGTAATTGGGACTTTGATTCTTTTCGGTTATAAAAACCGATAGTAATGAAAATTGATATTCAATCACTTCTGAATTGATTAAAGACATCGGTTCATCGGTTATAAAATGTGAATGTGCGAATAATCAAACGATTTGACGATTGAATTGCCGATTTCCGTTTCTCAGTTGGCGCAACCGGTTTAACCGAGTTTGTGTATAAATGTTATTTGTTTCCTAGGGATAACAGAAAATAACAAGTGGCGGAGTGGTGATGCGAGTGTGTGTTAAGTCGTTGGATCCAGTTCTGGCTGACCTGGGTTCGAGTCCCGGCAGCAACATATCCTTTTTATTTATTTTGTTTTAACTTTTTATCAAATCTAATTTTTATAGTTTAGTTTATTTATTAATTATGTATCATTTTAAATCAAAATAATCATAAATATTCAACGTGACATTTATAACTTGATATTCGATTACAAAACGGAGCGGGTTTTGGAAACCCGTTTTTGACAAATGTTACAATTACTTTGTTTTTGATGTTATCCATGACTTTGTTTGGCTAAATTTCATAGACTACCTAGATTGGATGATTTATTGCATAAAGTTTTGATTTTTATTTGATTTATGGATTCTATGGATTTGTTTATGAGTTGTAGGCGACTTGTTCTTTTGATTAGATGTATATGCATGCTTGGTGGTGTTTGATTATTGTCAATTGCTTCGCTTGATTCTTGGTGACGGTCTTTATCACATAATAGAGTCTTGCTAGGTTTAAGATTTTGGTGAGTGTCTATATCACATAATAAATCTTTAATCTTTAAGGTGAAATCGGCCAATTTACGTTAGGAGTAATATTCTGTAATCTTATAAAATCAAGTGTTCTACTAATCATCAATAGCTGTGAGGTGCGAGGTTATTGCTAGGTCTAAGTCATTAAGCCGCAAGGTAGGAGCTTTCTTAGGAAGTAACCCGTTGGCTATTGTCTAGCAAGTCTAATCGAGAGTCCAAGTTTACCTTTAGTTTAGATCCTGTGAGGGAGTGAGTCTTGTAAGGTACTTCCATAAACCCATTAGAGATCTTGTGAGAGAATCTAATAACTGGTAGTCTAAACAACCTCTAGGGTGTCATCGTGTCTCTTGAGAAGGGTAAGGGGTCCTTTAGATATCCCGAAAGGCGAGAACTTTATGATGCCGGTTCCATAGTTGACAATTTCCGAGAAAAAATCATTACTTGAAGCAATTAGGATTCCAGTGTAGGTAGTGCTTTCCAACATCAGAGTTAAGTCTAGAGCAATTCGTTAAGTTAACTTAGTTAATTAATTTAGTTTATTTTCATTGTTTCCTTAGGAATTGTTAGAAACACCCCAATTAAACAAACAAACATTCTAGTCCGTGTCATAATATAGTAGTTAACTTAATCAATAGAGTCTCGTGGGTTCGATATCCGGACTTACTTAGCTTTACTAGAGTCGATCGGTATACTTGCCGGTTAGTAGTTTAGTTCGTTTTAGTGAGTCTAGAGTATTACTTAGAGTCTAGAATTAGGTTAATTTAGTTGTCTTTACTAAACTATTTTTAGCACATCAGAAAAAGATGGAGATTTCGTAAACAGAGAAGTTTGTATGAAATCGGAGATAAACTCGTGTGAAATCATTGTGGAAAATCGTTGTAGTTTGTGTAAAATGCGTTGTTACTTACTTGAAAATCAGAGAAAACGAGTTGGGGGAGGTTCTGTGCGAAGTGGCAGCAAGAGGAGGGTGTGTGGTATTTATAGGAGAGGAGGTGAGGTGAGTTGGTGGGCAATTCGTACGAATTGTGCAATTCGTACGAACTGGCCAACTTCGTGCGAATTGTTTCCAATTCACGCATTGGTCGTTCGTTTGGTGTTTTCGTTTGTATTAGTTAGTTAGGTTTAGTGTTTTAGCGAAGCGTTAAGCGTTGTATTAACATAATAATGCGATAGAGCGAGTTGCGTGAGCGAGCGAGTGTGAGCGAGAGTTTAACTATATAAAACATAAACATACATAACACACAACATTACATAACACATATAAATAATTGCGTTTGCGGTTAGTGTAATAAGCGAGGTCGAAGGCGCGAGTGGTTACCGAACAAAAAACACACTCGGCATATAATTTAAAATAGTTCTATATGATTCGTGTAGCGTTAGCATTGGGAATATCAAGCATCTTAAGTGTGATGTTATGCAGTGTGATTAAAAATGTATTTAGTATAACACAAATCCATTTTTTATATCGAATCTCAGATTACAAAATTGTTACAAATAGAAAAGACGGTAACCAGATAACAACCAAAAAGTCGGGTTGTTACAGATATGTCGTAAACCTTGTATGGATAAATACTGGGAGCACACAGTTCATTTTAAAGAGCTCCCTGGGTTCACATATTCGCATGACTGGGTACGGGATTTTTTGTGAGACATCCTAAGAAGAACTGGGATTTCTGCTAAGAAAGAGGCCTCTGTGAATTTCCTCATGGACCCTATGGAAGGGAGATCTACTCTGCGACCAGCAGATCTGCTTGTCTTTGGCTAGGCTGGGGGAAACATACTTGTGTGGACCTCACGGGGGTTTCCCCTTGGTTGGTTTAAGGGAAAACGCGTTTGTAGCTGGACAAGCAGTAAGAAAGGCAGAATCAAAGAAAGTGGATAAGCACGCTAAAGCTTGCGCAAAGAACCAGCATGTCTTTGTCCCTTTTGTTTTTGATACATTTGGCTCCTTAGCGCCAAAAGCTATCCACTAATTGACGAGGGTTCAACGGGTCATCCACAACAATTGTTCAACTCCAAGGGGCAGGGGTTTGTCTTTAGAAGATTAGGTTTTGCAATTCAAAAAGGGTTGGCGGGGCAGCTTGTTGCCCGTCTATCTTCTGTTTTGATGTAACTTAACAAATTTTTTTATTTATATATTATATATGTCCAAAAAAACTTATCACTTATTTTGTAAAAATATGTCATTTATTATACCTACATTATCCCGATCAAACAATTTTGCTTTTGTGTTCCGTTTTACTCATGGTTAAGGTGATTAGAAAAAAAAATCTCAAAGCAACGTGGAAGTTTCAAATTTAATAAAATCTTTTTGTTCAATTTTGTTTCTATGAAATCGCAAAGAAAACTTCATAAAACATCAATCCTTTTGTTTGATTCATTCATTCTGAAAGTTTCAAAACTAAAATATAATCTTTTATAATCAAATTCACATTTGAAACCCTCAAAATTCAATCAATCAATAATCACAATTACTTGTCTAAAAGAATGTTGATAATCAATTCTGATTTTATTCTCGAAACCTACTCAACATCTATTTGAATTAAGACTCATATATAATTTAATTAAAATTTAAATAAAATATTATAATTAATGCTACGTAACATTCTCTTCTTCAACCTCAAAATCACTTATATTTTATTTTAATTATTATAATTACTAATATAGTGATATCACTGACATTTATCCTTATCTTTTAACAACAATCAATCAATACATTATTTATATTATATGTGAACGGATTGATATTGTATTACACACATGTATAACCATGACTTGTATTGTCAATTTCACTTTTTGGACAATATTATTATTTTAAGATAACATGCTAATTTAATTTTTAAGATACACGATATAAATTTAGAGACGATTCAATATTGTAACGCCCATAATTCAAAAGGTCAAAATCACATATTTAGACAATAAAATTCTGACTAAATTTGACACTTTTATACCATACAAAAAGGACTTGACTTTACATACGAATTAACCATTTTAATCTAGTTATAAAACATCCAACATTTACAAAAGTTATGAACACAAGACTTAGAAACTTAAACAACTAATCTTTCATAATTTGACAACCAAAACGTTTTGACCTGTTTGCATAAGTTAAGTACGGAAGCATGTTGTGAGCGATTTGGAGTGTGTCCGGTCCGAGCGTATCATTGCCATTTAAAGATTTACTTTACCTATATCACAACAACAAGAACCAAATATTAATTTACACGTAAATACATCATATCAACTTCCAACAAACATGATACGCATTTATTGTACATTCTCCTTTTGTCGACCCGTTCACAACGAATCCATACATAATCATTCTTTAATATAACATTCTAATTCGTTGACCCGTTTGTAACGGGTCAATTACACTTTCATTCTTTAACTTTGCATACTAGTTTGTTTTGACCCGTTCGCAACGGATCAACATCATGACTGTTCTTAAACATCACATTCTAATTGTTTGACCGGTTCATACTACGTCAAACTCATTAACTAAACCTCTATCAAACTTAATAACTAAACCTCTACTTATTTAGCGATTCATAATATTTTGGAATGCTAACTTTTGTTGGAAATTAATGAAAAATAATATTATATTAATTATTAATATAATATTATTTTTCATTAATTTCCAACAATCCTCCACATGAATGGAGATCATCCCATACACTCAAGTGTCACGATAAAATTTCAGTGGTCAAGTAATGCAGGATAGGTAGGTTTCCCTTTGAACCCTCCTTTGTGACGTATACTTAGTCTCCTAGCGATTAGTAGACGCGATGTCCTTGAACCAACCCCTTTTTACGTAGACGTTATTACACATCACGCATTACTCTTCCTGGTCTGGCTAACCCCTCATAGTTGTGTCCGTTATGGTCATGGAACACCATCCTAGTTCTGCGAGAACTCTAGGAATTGTGCCCCCAATTCCATTCGAAGCGACCCCACTTCTCTCTAACATAGGTGATTTACAAATCATTAAAAGCCATATGCTTAACCTCTCTTGATATCACTGATTTCATGTAGGAATGGGCTAGGAAGTTTGTAACTCCCTTTTGTAAATTGAGGTACTCCCCACAGTGACCTTAGCTCGTACAGTTAGGTGGTCCTATTGAGCCTAGATCATGGGATCTCCAATCTTCTAGGATAGTTTTTCCGTTGTACAAACTTACTCCAGGGCTTTAGTCCCATTCCCATCGACGACTTATGTACTACCTCTCTTCTTAAGCCTTTTGTAAGCGGATCCGCAATGGTATCATTTGACTTCACATAGTCAATCATGATAACTCCAGTTAAGAGTAGTTGTCGTATCGTGTTATGCCGACGTCGTATGTGCCTTGATCTGCCATTATACATTGCATTTTGAGCTCTACCAATAGCTGATTGGCAATCACAATGTATGCAGATGGCCGTCACAGGCTTAGGCCATCTTGGAACATATTCCAAGAATTGACGTAACCATTCTGCCTCTTCTCCAGCTTTATCTAACGCGATAAACTCAGATTCCATTGTGGATCTAGCTATAAGAGTTTGCTTGGACGACTTCCAAGAAATAGTTGCACCTCCAAGGGTAAACACATATCCACTTGTAGATCTAGAATCTTTCTGATCGGATATCCAGTTGGCATCACTGAATCCTTCCACAACAGCTGGATTTTGGCCATAATGTAGTCCATAGTTTCTCGTGTATCTCAAATACCTTAATAATCTTGTCATACTCTTCCAATGTTCTGAACTAGGATTACTAGTATATCTACTTAGCCTACTCACAGCATATGCAAGTCTGGCCGAGTACATGACATGAGATACATAAGACTGCCAATGATCCTTGAGTATTCCAATTGAGCAACACTCTCGCCTCTATTTTTTGACAAATGTTGAGAGGTATCAATTGGAGTTTGAGCTACACTTGTGTCCTCTGGATTGAACTTCTGAAGGATCTTATCAACATAATGAGATTGACTTAGCACCAAGCCAGTTTGGGTTCTAATGATCTTTACTCCAAGAATCACATCAGCCAGACCCATAACTTTCATGTCAAATCTTGCTTTCAACATGTCTTTAGTAGATCTGATCATCTTATCATCACTCCCAAAGATAAGCATATCATCTACATAAAGGCATAAGATCACATAACCTTTAGAAGTGTCTTTCACATAGACACATTTATCGCATTCATTTATTTTGAAACCATTGTTAAGCATAACTTGGTCAAACTTTTGATGCCATTGTTTTGGAGCTTGCTTCAAGCCATATAATGACTTGATCACTTTACACACTTTGCCCTCTTGGCCAGGAGCAGAGAAACCCTCTGGTTACTCCATGTAAATCTCTTCCTCGAATTCCCCGTTGAGAAATGCGGTTTTTACATCCATTTGATGTATTTCCAAGTTTCTCAAAGCTGCTATTGCAAACACCAACCTAATAGAGGTTATTCTAGTCACAGGCGAGTATGTGGCAAAATAGTCAAGACCTTCCTTTTGTCTAAACCCTTTGATCACAAGCCTTGCCTTATACTTGTCGACAGAGCCATCCGCTTTCATCTTTTTCTTAGGTATCCATCGATATCCAAGTGGCTTGCACCCTGGTGGAAGATCTACTAACTCCCAAGTATGATTCTGCAAGATAGAATCAATTTCACTCTTGATGGCTTCTTTCCATTGAGGTCCATCTGAAGAGGTGACTGCTTCTCGATAGGTTTGAGGCTCACTCTCAACCATGTATGTAAGAAAGTCAGGTCCAAAGGATTTCTCAATCCTTTGCCTTTTACTTCTTCTTTGTTCACCCTCTTCAACCTCTGATCGTTCTTGAGTTTCCTCTCGAATAATCTCATCAACCATTGTTGATGAACTTGCATGATTTGAAGAACTTGTATGAGTTTGTACTAACATAGGAAACTCTTCTTCAAAGTAAGTCACATTTCCTGGTCTTGTCTCTATGATAGAGTCCTTGTGCACATCAGGATTCTTAGATTCATATACAAGAAAACGATGTGAACTACCGTTTTTGACATATCCAATGAAAATGCAATCAACAGTTTTGGGCCCTATTCTAAGTGCCTTAGGGGGTGTAACAATCACCTTGGCCAAGCACCCCCACACTTTCAAGTATTTATAGGATGATTTATGTCCCCACCATAACTCATGAGGTGTTACATCCTTTTTCTTGAAAGGTATTTTATTCAATAAAAAATTGGCCGATAAAATGGCCTCCCCCCACATGTCCTGGCTCATCCCATAACTTATCAACATGGCATTCATCATTTCTTTTAATGGACGATTCTTTCGTTCCGCAATACCATTTGATTGGGGTGTATAAGGAGGGGTACATTCGTGTATGATGCCACTTTGTGCACATACTTCCCCAAATGGTGAAACATATTCACCTCCTCTATCACACGCTTTATTTTCTTGTTGAGTTGATTCTCAACTTCAGCTTTATACAAGTTAAACTTGTCAATTGCTTCATCCTTACTCTTAAGTAAGTAAACATAACAATATCTTGTAATGTCATCGATAAAAGTAATAAAATATTTATTACCGCCTCTTGTGGGAATTGATTTTAAGTCACACACATCAGTGCGAATCAGATCAAGGGGTTCAGTTATTCTTTCAACTGATTTGAAGGATGATCTTGTTTGTTTGGCTTCAACACATGTTTTACATTTTGTTTTAGAGTCAATGGCAAAATTTGGTATGTAATCTAATTTAATTAAACGACGCATCGAATTAAAATTTACATGACCAAGACGTCCATGCCAAACATTAGGAGACTCAACCAAGTAAGCTGAAGTACTAGCATTTTTATTCATGTTTTTCTTAACAGCCATTACATTAAGTTTAAACATGCCATTTTGGGCATATCCCTTTCCAACAAACATACCACGCTTACTTAAAACAAACTAGTCACTCTCAAAAACCAAACGAAAACCAAACTTGTTAAGCATCCAACCCGACACAAGACTCGTGCGCAGGTCAGGAACATAAAGCACATTCTTCAAAGTGAGCTCTTTCCCATAAGTCCACTTTAAGATCACATCACCTTCTCCCTTGATATCAGCTGTAGCAGCATTTCCCATGTACAACTTCTCTTCTCCCACCACCTATTTAAATTATTAAAGAGGCTCTTGTCTAGGCACACATGGCGGGTTGCCCTAGTATCAACCCACCACCCTTTTGGCTCATTAGCCACCAAATTTACCTCCTCCATCATGGCAGTGAGGTTTGAAATCATGGCCACTAAAGGCATACCATCATCATCAACCATAAGAGTCGTGTCACGCTTAGGCTCTTTGCATTTGTCAGCACGGTGACTAGTTTGTCCACAGTTGTAACACTTCCCTTTAAAGGGACCAACCTTCTTCTTCACACCACCTTTCTTTGGCCCAAGGTCAACACCTTTGTTCTTTCTCTTGCCATTGAACTTGTGGCCTTTGTTACCCTTGTGACCCCTTGAGGATTGACCATGTTTCACAAGGTTTGCTTTTGCTGAAGCTTCAACTTGACTTCCTTTGTGTGACAGCCTATTGTCTTCCTCAATACGAAGACGAACAACAAGGTCTTCAATTGTCATTTCCTTTCGCTTATGCTTAAGGTAATTCTTGAAGTCCACCCAACTAGGAGGCAACTTTCCAACAATTGCTGCCACTTGGAATGTTTCACTAAGATTCATTCCTTCAGACAAAATGTCACTAAAAATAATCTACAATTCTTGAACTTGACTCATAACAGTTTTTGAGTCAATCATTTTATAGTCCAAAAATCTTGCCACAACAAACTTCTTTGTACCCGCATCCTCGGTCTTGTATTTGCGTTCCAATGACTCCCATAATTCTTTGGCAGTTGAATCCTTGAAATACACATTATACAATGCATCCAAGAGGCCATTCAACACATAGTTGCGGCATAGGTACTCAGAATGTTTCCATGCATCAACTGCACTCACAGATTGGGCATCACTAGTCCCTTCTGCAAGAACAGGAGGGGTCTCAGTTAAGAACCTCGCAAGGTTCAAGGTGGTAAGATAAAACAACATTTTCTGTTGCCACCTCTTAAAGTTCAAGCCAGTGAACTTTTCTGGCTTCTCAGCATGATTAGCCACAGCTTGGGCTGCTTGGGTACCAACTAATGGTCCCATGGTGGTGGATGTGGATCCAACAGTGGTTGATGTGGTTGCTGAAACGGTAGCCATTTCTGAAACAAGAGACAAAAAATTAGTGAAGGCAGAAATAATTTGGTTTACATAAAACCAATGCAAACTACAAAAGTTTGCTAAAAAAATTATAAAAACTTTTAAAAACCAAAATAGTGAACGGGTTTTTAAAATCTGTTTTAAGCCTGTAGGACAACCGTTCACAAACAAATAAAATAAAAATTTATTAATCAATATTATGATTACAATACATAAAGAAGAACTTCATCAAACTGAAAGGAATTACAATACAAAAAATATAAACTTAACCAAGAACAGATTACAAAGAAAAGTAAAGGGAAAACATAAACAATGGTGACTGAGGCACGTGAAGATCACGCTTCCCTTAAAACAGATTTCGGGCCACCCAGGTGAACCCGTCTGTTTCCCAGGGAACAACAGCCTAAGCAGATTGTACTGCCGGGATTAGCCTAGCACCCGAAAGTATACCTGAAACAAGAGAACGCAAAGATGCAAAGTTAGGGAACTCGTTTGATGTGTGTGTTGTATGAACCATACGATTTCTGTGTTCTGTATATCAAAAAAAAGCACAAAGCTTTGTATTTATACTGGTTAGAATTCGAAATGATTAGTCTCTATTGAATACACAATTCAATAAAATTAAACTCTAGAATTCAATAGCACAATGAATTCTAAAACTTATAAAACTGAATTCTAGAATTCAATGGCACAATGAATTCAGTAACTTAATCAGTTGACTGTTAGAAACTTGAAAAGTCTCTAGCTGACAACCCAAGCCAAGACACATCTAAAAAATACTAAAGACGGCTCCAAGCGGCTCGCGGTGATGCGAGTGTGCGAAGTGCAAAGTGCGCCATCAAAACGCCAGATTGTGCCCATCGCCCTCGTCCCATGCCCGGGCGCGGGCCCGTGCGCGTGTCAGGTGCTTCGCACCCTCCTGGCTGCCACTGGGTGTGAGTTGTCACACAAGAATACATTCGTATAGAGAATTCTAATTATAAATATACAAAAGATTCCACCAATGTGGGACAAGCACAATTCCCCACACATTAAGGTTCCAACACATAATTAAAGCTTATAATCTCTCATTCAATTGCTTTAATCACTAAATTATTATTATTATATTAATTATTAATATAATATTATTTTTCATTAATTTCCAACAACTTTAGCTTAACATAAACAAACAAAACACTATAAATTTCTAGTACCTGTAAGCATAAGAACTTACCTTTGTCATGCTTCTCTTGTGATCCGGAATGGCTCGAGTCTACCTCTTTCACTCCTACAATTTTTTACAATCCACACACTTCAATCTCATGTCTTTATTCCATTCTGTTCTTAACATAGTTGAGTTTACTACTATCATTTTACCAATTCTAACCATTTAGTATCATATTCATATGAGATCATCTTTATCACATAGAAACCTTTATTCAAGGCATTTCATCAAACACTTGGCGTGCGTACCACAAACAAGGCATAATGTACAAGTATTCTATGCACCTTTTTGCTAATTCATATCATGGATCATCAAATCAACTAAACTTATATAACCTTCATTCTATATCAAATTCATTTAACAAATTCTCTACCACATACACATTCATACATCAATATTGCACTTAATTTTTCACCTACATGATCATAATACTTCATCAAACTACCACTACAAGTGGGTTTTACTTCAATTCATCAAGATAGTCAAATTCAAGCATATTTCATCTTCTACATGATGATTCTAACCAATATCCGTGCTTAATTCCATAAAATTTCACGGATCTTATTACAACCCACTTCATGAATGATCACCAAATCATAAAAATCGACTCACCTTATGTTAAAAACACTTAGATGATCAAGAAACTTAGTTCATGCATTTGATTTCAGCCCTAGAGCACCTTCAATTTCCTGAATTTTGTTGTTGTTGAAGGAGAAGGGTTTTCTCCTTCTCTGCTCTCTCTCTCCCTCTCGTGAGATACACACACCCACACACATTCTGCCCTTTTTTTGTTTTAAACTTTCATCCAAATATGCACTTTCAACCCCTATAGTTTCATTGTTATTTATTCAAGCACAACTTTCATTCTTTCACACAATAGCCATACTATTTAACCGAGTTAGTCAATCAAATTATTAAATTACCTACTAGAATGTTTTAAGGCATATAACTCAATTACGAAATTTTGGGGTGTTACAAGTCTACCCCCCCCCCTAATAAAGGTTTCGTCCTTGAAACCTGAATACATATGGTTTAATAAAATGCATACACATTATGTAGTCCAACTCTTCTGGGTATAAATAGTCCTATTACGATCATAAATATCTTACTACTAAAACTTCTTACATACAATTTACACTCTCACAAATCTATCAAACAATGCTAACCGCAACATCTACGTGTATGATTCTTTTACATACTAGTCTACGCGTACGCTCATGTCTTACTACGTTTAATTATGGTTTACGAAATAGATTACATCACGTGCATACACATCCACTTAATTTCCTTTGAACACCCTACTATAATGGGCGCACCATTCCCCCCCCCCCTCTCTCTTTTTTATAAGCATGTTACCATATACTAGTTCTGTCACTTCGCATATCTATAATGTCTCAATAAGTTTTATTAATTAAAAACTTAGCCATGTCCATAAAGAACGCATATCAACATACATACCAAATCTTCGTTCTTGCCTTCCTAGGTTTCCGTTCTTACATGTACCTCACAAAACTCTATACTAGGCTTGGGATACATATGGGAAGCTTATCGGGGACTTGGAAGCAAGGAAAAGTGAGAATAACGTGAAAAAATGGGTTTTCGATACGTGAAATAAATCATTTTTTTCAAGTTCTCAATTCATTCCATACCCTTTCCAACCCAATCCACATTTTCTTCGGCTAAATCTTTCGACTAAAAGTTTTGATTGCCCCTACGTTGAGGTTTCATCGGATTGACATTGAATGACCATTTCAACCATTCTCATCCTAGTAATTCCATTATTTGTACATCCTTACTTGATTTCAATTATTCAAATATAGATAACTTTATCTAGACAAATAAGAAGTGAGTTCGATAGTCACTTACATTAGGCGCCGTATTGGTGACCGCTTCCTTGCCTCATTTTGACCCATTTGCCATCTGTGCTTGCGACATCTTGATATAATGCTTATCCTTACATGTTACCACATTCACATTCTTATTAGCATACAAGATTTAGAAATATCACCCATCATATATGGTTCATATCTCGCATTTGACTTTCACTTATCATTTGTAACAAGCACAAGGCATAGATTCAACAATGCACCATTCCAGATTTATGCAATTTAACATATCATCAAGTATAACATATAAGGATCTATCATGCATCATACAATCCTTCTATTCTTACATTCATACTAGGATTTTCTAATCATGCTATTTTCATACTTGTTGACTTTTCTGAAAAGTCAACGATCAAGTATACAAACTTCCAACTTAGGAACATATGTCCATATATCGATGTAGTCGGTTATGCTAATGGCACCATAAATATTTCATACCCATTTAGTGAAATACATACAACCATGTGATCACCTAGTTACATATTCAAATACACCTAATCAATTTTAAACATGCTAATGCTTTCATTATCTTACATTTGATAACCACATACAAGGTTATTCAATTTAACATAATCATAATGTAATCCTTCACTAGCAAGTTCATATATCTTACTTATAGCAGACATTCACCACTTGATCGCAAATTAAGTCATTAATATAACACATGGCGAGTATTATCCATTCATGCACAATATACAAGCCCATAGTGCATAATCTTTCCAAAACATACATTCAACCCGAATTCTTGTACAAGTTCCATCTATGGCACATTCTTCAAGTTAGTTTTACTACTAATTACATCCTTATCATGTTTCATTCATATATGTCAAGTCTTTCATACGATCTCACATCCTAACTTTACTTAGAGATTTCATCATCGATATAGTTATCACAATCCAACCATTATTTCCTTCTTAGTCATTTGTACTTGTCTTGAGAGTTTAGCGTTGTTTTAGGTTTGTTACCGCTACATGATAGTAAATACATTCCTAGGTTAATCTCCGTATTGTTTCATTCATGTCACTATGATTTGTCCGCTCATTATTATTATTAACATTCTCTTTTTTTTTGCATTACTTACTATATACGCCTTCACCTTGATTAATGACATTGAGTTTGAATTAAGGATTCCGTTCGTTTCTTGACCTCTAAAGGTCAAACCTTTCAATCATGTCATACTTGTGTTAGCATTTGTTCGTATGGAAGCATTATTCCATCTATAACTTTCTATTTAACATTCACAAGTCGAATACTTTACTAACCTTATTATTTACATAAACAACGATTCGTGTCCCGGTTCAGCCCACCCCTTCGGGAGCGCGTGTCAAAAACTAGATTGACCTCGTTCATCCATGTGATGAGTTTCCGCTCGTGTGCATCTTTTCATCAACTCTACTAATTTTATCATGCCAAGAGTTCAACCATTCTCATCTACCATTTAAGCGTTAGCACATTTCATTTAGTTTTCCTTCAAACATGGTATTTATCAAATCATCTTGTTTACATACTAGCCCTTTCTAGATTATATTAAAATATTAATTCATTTGACCCGTTCGTAACGGGTCAATACATGATCGTTCCTTAATATACATCATTTTCATTCGTTTGACCCGTTTATGACAGGTCAATACATAAACATTCCTTAACATACTAGTTTCATTAAGATATTCATTGTATTTGGTGTTAACTCACCTATATTTCTTTCACAAATTTATTATTTAATTTGTATACTACATTACACACTTCGTTTCTTACATACTAATCTTGCATTTCATCAATTATATGCCAATTTCTGCAGTTTGACTTTTCAAGGTTAACATGCCACTTATTACTTATCGTATACATCTAGTGGGTCATGTGTTGTACTTACTTTCAATTTAAACATACTAATAAAACATCATTTTACCGTTTTTGAAGTTCGCGGACAACTTTTCTTCCTCATTCATACTTATGCCATTCTCCAGGTCGTAGCCCGTCATTCACTCCAACTCAGATAAGAGTCGACTTCTAATATGTTTCTTACGAAATTTTGTTTATGTGACAATTAGCTTTATCTTCCTTGCCATCATATTGTCATTGGTCTTACACTTACCCAAATAACCCATTCGACTTCAACAAGGTCATACCGTCAGTATATTTCTAGATAGGTTAATTAAATATATATATATATATTTTAAACACAACCTATCCCTCGCTTGCTCGTAAGTGCATCATATGTATATATGCATCATGTTAGTCAAGTGACCTACTTGACTCAACAAGGCTACCGGCACCACTTACTTACAAGATTTATACCTTCCTTAGTAGGAGGAAGAAACACATTCCTTCCCTCACTTTTACTCATTCAAACTTTGTTTATAGATTCGACCTTTTGTCCTTACGGGGTTGGTCCACATATACTTATAGATTCAAGTCTTTTCATTCTTACTTATCACTCTTATATGTTCAATCCGTATCTGCTTACGGATTTACCTTTCACTATTATGTTCCATCCTTATAAGTTTAATCCGTACATCAACTACGGATTCAAACATTTTCATTCTTATAAGTTTGATCCGTACTTACCTACGGAGTCAAACTTTTCATTTGTACCTTTCTTTCTTATATGTTTGATCCGTACTCTCCTACGGATTCAAAGCTTTCATTATTATGTTCCATGCTTATAAGTTTAATCCGTATATCAACTACGTATTCAACGTTTTCATTCGCACCTTTCGTTTTTATATGTCTGATCCGTACTTATCTACGGATTCAAACTTTTCATTGTGCCTTTCTTTCTTGTATGTTTGATCCGTACTTACCTCCGGATTCAAACCTTTCATTCTTATAGAATACTCTCATTTTCTTAAGAGTCTTACAACTCCTTTTATCCACACGTCAACCTACTTCCCAATTCTACCGGACATACTTGTGATAATTATCATGGTCTCACGAATGTCATATACTTCTTATATTAAGCACACATTCTCGTATGCATCTACAAAAACATTCTTGATCAATACCATTTCTTTCTTACTCAATTTAAAATTTCATTCTTACGCATACTTTTATCAATCCCCTTTCATCATACTTAATTCATTCTAACATTCTGAATTTCATGAATTTCCTTCCGTTCATTCTATAAAATGATCTAAACGATCACGAATCATCTTCGTGCCAGTAATAAGTCACCCTTCCGAAACGTTATGTTTCTTACATACCTTATCATAGTTCAACTGGATTCACATACTCGCTATTAGTTATTTTGGCCTTTCGGGACTCTTTAAGAGTTACGAGATAAGTTTCAGAAGGTATGGGACTCGTGACTAGATAAAATAACAAAAATCAAAGTTTTTGGGTCAGTGAGGGGCGATGGAACTCCGTGTCGGGGATATTTTTGCGTAGACAGCAATTTTTCGCGTCTGGAGCAGATGATCGCGTCAGCGACGCACCCAGAGCGTCGATGACGCCTCCTCCATCTTCCAGACGCTGATTTGCTTGGTTTCAGCTCATACGACTCGTTTTAGAGCCCCGTTTCAACCCAAACTGACTCGTAACGTCCTGAAACATCCCGTAGCACCCCGAAACATCCCGTAATCGTCCCACAATATCCCGTAACATTATTAGTTATACAAAATCCTTAAAATTTTAATGTACTTACTTTCTTTGCGCCTCGGAGCGAACACACACTATGCATGAGCTTTCGGTTTGAGTTCAAGTACCCTTCTCCTTGTACCTGAATCCCTCAAACCTTGGCTCTGATACCAACTTGTAACGCCCGTAATTCAAAAGGTCAAAACCACATATTTAGACTACAAAATTCTGACTAATTTGACACTTTTATACCATACAAAAAGGACTTGACTTTACATACGAATTAACAATTTTAATCTAGTTATAGAACATCCAACATTTACAAAAGTTATGAACACAAGACTTAGAAACTTAAACAACTAATCTTTCATTGCATGACAACCAAAACGTTTTGATCCGTTTTCCTAAGTTAAGTACGGAAGCATGTTGTGAGCGATTTGGAGTGTGTCCGGTCCGAGCGTATCATTGCCATTTAAAGATTTGCTTTACCTATATCACAACAACAAGAACACATATTAATTTACACGTAAATACATCATATCAACTTCCAACAAATATGATACGCATTTATTGTACATTCTCCTTTTGTCGACCCGTTCACAACGAATCCATACACAATCATTCTTTAATATAACATTCTAATTCGTTGACCCATTTGTAACGGGTCAATTACACTTTCATTCTTTAACTTTGCATACTAGTTTGTTTTGACCCGTTCGCAACGGATCAACATCATGAATGTTCTTAAACATCACATTCTAGTTGTTTGACCGGTTCATACTACGTCAAACTCATTAACTAAACCTCTTTCAAACTTAATAACTAAACCTCTACTTATTTAGCAATTCTTAATATTTTGGAATGCTAACTTTAGCTTAACATAAACAAACAAAACACTATAAATTTCTAGTACTTGTAAGCATGAGAACTTACCTTTGTCATGCTTCGCTTGTGATCCGGAATGGCTCGAGTCTACCTCTTTCACTCCTACAATTTTTTACAATCCACACACTTCAATCTCATGTCTTTATTCCATTCTTTTCTTAACATAGTTGAGTTTACTACTATCATTTTACCAATTCTAACCATTTAGCATCATATTCACATGAGATCATCTTTATCACATAGAAAACTTTATTCAAGGCATTTCATCAAACACTTGGCGTGCTTACCACAAACAAGGCATAATGTACAAGTTTTTTATGCACCTTTATGCTAGTTCATATCATGGATCATCAAATCAACTAAACTTATATAACCTTCATTCTATATCAAATTCATTTAACAAATTCTCTACCACATACACATTCATACATCAATATTGCACTTAATTTTTCACCTACATGATCATAATATTTCATCAAACTACTACTACAAGTGGGTTTTACTTCAATTTATCAAGATAGTCAAATTCAAGCATATTTCATCTTCTACATGATGATTCTAACCAATATCCGTGCTTACTTCCATAAAATTTCACAGATCTTATTACAACCCACTTCATGAATGATCACCAAATCATAAAATTCGACTCACCTTATGTTAGAAACACTTAGATTATCAAGAAACTTAGTTCATGCATTTGATTTCAGCCCTAGAGCACCTTCAATTTCCTGAATTTTGTTGTTGTTGAAGGAGAAGGGTTTTCTCCTTCTCTACTCTCTCTCTCGTGCGATACACACACCCACACACACATCTTGCCCTTTTTTTGTTTTAAACTTTCATCCAAATGTGCACTTTCAACCACTATATTTCATTGTTATTTATTCAAGTACAACTTTCATTCTTTCTACACAATAGTCATACTATTTAACCGAGTTAGTCAATCAAAGTTATTATATTACCTACTAGAACGTTTAAAGGCACATAACTTAATTACGAAATTTTGGGGTGTTATAAATATCAACCTAAACCAATTATTCTGCTTGATTTTATTTTGATGTTGAAGCAATTTAAACATGTAAAAGAAAAGTTATTCTTTAAACACATTTGCTTACTTGCATGCATGGTAAGATAAGTAAGATCTATTAATTCACGTGTCGGGTTTTATTGATTTAACTTTTTTTAATGTCTAGCCGTTGTTTTGCATTTAACTTTGTTAGTTCTGAATTGTTAAAAAAAAGTGTTAGTTGTAATTGGTGTGTTGTATCCATACTAATTAAATCCAGGTCCGAATCCCACAAAACATTTATTTCATCTACTACTGTTGGATCTTTTGAACCATATAAAAGAACAGATGATTGAAAAGCCAAAATATACTATTAACCAATGATCCAGAATAACAAGTACTGCTCTCTAACATCTACTATGACTAAAGTCTGCTTATATATACTGTTGATAATAAAGCTCTGCTGAAAGCTAAAGTCTGCTAAAGATAAACTCTGATGAAGATCTAAGAACTGCTGAAGACCAACAGAGTTAAAACTCAACAGAGGATATCTCCAACAGTCGTTTGCCAACAGTCTTTATTTAGATATTTCAATGTAACTGTTTTAGACTAGCAGTGTTTAGAGTTTGTTTAGTTTGTTAAATATCACTATCAAAGTGACATCAGCTAAGATGCTCAGTGGTTTGATTCGTACTATAAATAGAACAGTGCATGTACTGTTCTATTCATCACTTCTCCTTGACATTTTGTGCACGAACAAATCAGAGTGATCTTAGGCTGAGGGGGAGTTTGTAATCTTTCATGCACGTAAACATTTGATTTATAAAAGCATGTTAGTGAAAACAATCTTTCTATTGTTGTGATTTCAAAGTTTACTATTTCTGCTGCATAATTCATACTTGTTTATCTACTTCCATCGATTTCATCTTAAACATTCACAACAACATCAAACTCATATCCTAGCAACTACTTTCACAATTCTTTTTCGTGTCGTACCCTTTTACTATTTCCCTTTTTATTTTGACTTTATTTGGTTTCTTTTAATGTTATTAATTTCACCTATTTTACTTTTTCTCCCCTTTTAACCCAACAAATTATGGTAATCTTCTCAATTCGTATAAAACTTGGAAGCCTTGGAGTACATGTGAACTTTGGCTCCCCATATATAAAAATATTCTTATACGAAATTCTTTTTTTAACACTCGTTACCCTCTCATGCCTTCTCATCATTATTTTTCCGTTTTCTTTCCTATTAAATAATTAATTAAATTATAATACTTTCACTTCTCTCTCATATTGTATTTAACTAGTAAATTTTCATGCGGGTTCAAAATGTAAAGTAACTCGAATTTGTATCGTCTAGTGAAAACCTATTATATTTGACCCAACTTGCTTTTGAACAAAAGTTATGTCAAAATGTAGACAAACTAAAAATGTACATAAAATAAGCACGGATACGTATTATATTTGATCCGACTTACTTGTGAAAGAAATTAACATTGAAATGTTAACTAACTTGAACCTATACCTACACATACAAAAAATAAGAACGTAAGAAAATTAAGTATTTTTAAGTTAAAGAATAGTATGCCGCGTTGCAGCAGCATCGAAACGTCAAGTAACTCGAATTTTTATCATTTAATAATTTATTTATAAAATGCAAACCAAGTAAAAACGTACATAAAATAACAAAAAAACGTATTATTTGAGCCTACCGATTTCCAAAAAAAGAAATTACATTGAAATGTAAATCAACCTAAATTTATATTGATATGTACAAAAAAATAAGCACGTAAAAGTTGATTGTAAAATTAAGAGGTTGTAAGTGTTAATAACAAATATTTAAGTGTGAAAAAAGAAAAAGAAAAAAAATTGACACTAAAAGACTAAAAAAATAAAAATTAAGTACGTAAGAAAATCATTTTTTTTAAGTTAAAGAATAGTATGCCACATTGCGGCAGCATCGAAACGTAAAGTAACTCGACTTTTTATCATCTAATGAATTTATTTTAAAATGTAAACCAAGTAAAAAACGTATATAAAATAACACAAACGTATTATTTTGAGCATACAGATTTCCAAAAAAGAAATTATTGAAACATAAATTTATACCGATACGTAAAAAAATTAAACACGTAAAAATTGAAAGCTTGTAAGTGTTAATACTTAATATTGAGATGTGAAAAAAAAAAAAAAAGAAAAAAAATAATACTAAAAGAATGCAAAAAAAAAACAATAATAAATCCAATTTGGTCATTTTTTATTTTAATTTATTTTATTTTATATGGTTATTTATTTTTATTTAATAATTTACGTCTCTAACCCTTAACTTTAATAGAGTTAGCATACAATTCCTAAAATAATTCTTTTTAATAAACGATTTAGAATTATAATCCTGAACTTTAATAGATTTATATACAAAGAATAATAAATCTGATTTATGTTTCGACCCCTAAACTTCAATAGAGTTATCATATGGACCCTTGAGGTTTAATAAAGCTTATATTTAAAAATATTTATTCTTTTATCTTTTTATAAGTTTAATCATTTTTTTATTTTAAAGTTATCATACGACCCTTGTAACGCCTCGTATTTTTATTATTTTTTCTAGATAATAATAATAATAATAAACAAAATAAATTCGACGTTTTATGAAACTTGTACTTGAAATCGGATCTCGTCGGTACGTTCGGGCCACTCAAAAACGTTAGATCGGGTTAACAGGCCTTGGCCCAACACACCACCTAAACCTAACTAAACCCTAAACCTAATTTCAAATAAATAAAACCCCACTCACCCCTCACACCCGCACACCCCTGCAACCCCTTCTCCTTTCCCCGCCTGCGCACAACCCTTCAACCCCCTCAACATCAGCCGCCACCCCCCTTTCTCGGCGTTTTTTGGCGACCGGCGCCGTCTCTGGCGGCGCCCTTCTTCTCCGGTAACACCTCTCACACCCATACCTCCCTGCGACCTCTTAAACCGACACACACACACCCGCTTAGAGCTTACAGAGAGAGAGAGAGAGGGAGCTGTGAGGAGAGAGAGACTAGATAGAGCGGCGGCGATGCGGCGGCGTGGCGGCGGAGCAGCGGCGCGGTTTCGATCGATGCATCGGTTCAGCAACGGCGGTGCAGCAGCGGCGGCGGTTTCGATCGATGGCGGCAGCAGCCGTCACCTCCAGCGGGCGACGGTGGTGGTGGGTGATTCAAACGACATAACAGCAACGACAGAAGGTGAATCGGGTGGTTTTCGGTTTGGGTCTCCATTCAGATTCGGGTCCGGATCGAACCCGGGTCAGCTTTGGTGTTCACTCAAGTTCAGCGGCGCAGTTCAGCTGTCCCGGTCAGGTCAGTCGTTCGGCTCAGTCTCGGTTCGGTTCTCCCAGTTTCGGTTCAGGTTAGGTTCTTTCGTTTCAGTTTTGGTTCGGATTCGTGTCAGGTGATCATGCTCTAACTCTCAATTTCAGATTGGTTCGACTTCCGATTCTGTTTTTGGCTTGGGCTCTTGTCAGGTCAGCTGTGGTTTCAGCAGGCTCGGGTCAACCCGGTTAAACCTGGTCAAGCTCGGGTCTGGTCAAACAGTCAAACAATCCACGGGTCAGCTCCGGGTCGAATCTCGGTTCAGTCAAGTTCATGGCTCATGTTCAGCGGGTTCGGGTCTCGGTGCAGAGGTTCGGGTCAGCAGTGAGTCAATGAAGGTTTTGGCTTCGGTTCGGGTCTCGTTTGATGTTCGGTCAAACCTGGTCAACTTGGTCAACGAAAGTCAAACCTGGTCAAACAGTCAACGCCAGTCAAACCAGTCAGATTCGATGTTCGGTTCGGTATTCGGGGCCAAGTTCAGTCAATGCTTTAGTCAACCCAATCAAAACACGTCACGGTATACTTTTAACGCCGCAAAAAAATTTTTATGTTATTATTTATATTGTTTTGTATTTAATTAGTGTTATAATCACGTAACCGAACCTTATAAAATTTGTAGACATAAATATATATATTGTTTCGTAATTATTGCGTTTTGACAAATAATATCGACACTTGTGTGTCGGGATCGTCCAAAAACAAGAGGAAACTCTGCCCGATTTTCTACAAGTAATATATTTATTAAACTATTCGACAAGATATATTTATTAAACTATTCGATAAAATATATTTATTATTTGAACTATTCGACGGAATATATTTATCGATATTAGTTTTTTGTCGACAAAAATATACTTACTTTCTTTATTATGCTTTTCGACAAGAGCATAAATCTATTTATTACAATTCTCGACTAATATACTTATTTACTATACTTTTGACAAAACATATTTACTTATTATATTCATCGACAAAATATAAATTTATTTATTACAATTCTCGACTAATATACTTATTTACTACACTTTTGACAAAGCATATTTACTTATTATATTCATCGACAAAATATAAATTTATTTATTACAATTCTCGACTAATATACTTATTTACTATACTTTTGACAAAGCATATTTACTTATTATATTCATCGACAAAATATAAATTTATTTATTACAATTCTCGACAAACATACTTATTTACTAAACTTTTGACAAAACATGTTTACTTATTATATTCATCGATAAAATATAGATATATTTATCATATCTCTCGACAAATATACTTATTTATTTTACTTGTGACAAAACATATTTATTTTACTTTCGACAAATATATTTGTACACCATTCGACAATATACATATATATCTCATACAATTCGTTGGAATATAAATATATATATATACCCAATATGCTTTTCGTCAAATATATATATTAATTATTTGACAACACTCCTACAACCCTTTTGATGAATTTAATTTAGAAATTCCTTTCTTAAACGATGTTATCTATATACGTACTTTCAACTCCAATTCGAATCCTTCGTCGTAACTTCTATTATTCATGTACATTCGTTTGCCATGTTTAAGGTGACCTCGATGTCCCCTTTCTCTCACTCATCAACTCGTCGTGGAATTTCCAAAGAAGACTTAGCAATTTTGTGAGTACACTCGACCCACATTTGTTTTATATCACTTTTTGGGTGTAACATGTTTCCATATACAAAAATCACAAACACTTAAACTTTATGAAACGCACAAACAATCCTATACACATGACTACTTGAATCGTATACTTGTTGCTTGTCTGGGGATAAACGTTGTGCTGTGCTTTAGTCATTAACTATTTTTAGCCTTGTTTGACATGCTTAGCGCTATAGGAATTCACGCATCCACCTCCATCGCTTTACACGTGAGGTCATGTTAAAACATCGTGATTGCGTTACTGGTTTGATTATTAGCATTGCATGCCTTGATATTGCTCTTGTATAGATTTAGTTGCCATGAGGATTGTTAAAACTTTATTCGTATACGTATGCTATGCTTAAACTTGTGTACTCGCCTTTGCTTTTGCATTGACTTTATTTTAAAACATGTTACAGGTTGAAGGAGATGACGCTATGAAAACAATATAGCAAGGACTAGATACACACAAATTAGACGTTAGGTTTAATGTCGATGTATCAATTTTGTTATGACTTTGCAAATGTTAGATTGTTCTTTGTTTTGTTACATTGATATATTTGACAATTCTTATGAAATGAAATATGGTTTAATTAATTATTGTCACTTAATAATGTTGTGAGCAATGAGCAATCTTGTTTTCGTCTCATCCCGATGTTTCCGCCATCGGTTGGGGTGTTACAACCCTTAAAGTTTAATAAAATTTATTTTTAACAAATATTTGCTTTTTTATCTATTATATAAGTTTATTCTTTTTTATTTAATTATTACTTACTTAACTTATTGTAATTAAAGCTAACTTTTTTAATCTTGGCATGTTTACTTTATCGTGTTATTTGCTTATGTTTACCATCGTTTAGATTAAAGTCTACATAATCTATATTAACCTTTCAATATACAAGGTAACAAATTTGATAATTTATTTATTTACCCTATTATCGTTAAAACTAACTTTTAACTTTAGAAAATGTTTACTTAACCATATTCATTGCTTATTTTTACCGATGTTTAGATTAAAATCTACAAAATCTATAATATATTGTAACAAATGCATTCTCGCCAGCATACTCCTACAATACCATCGTGAAGCGCGGACTTTAATACTAGTTAAATAACAATATTTTCTCTCTTATTAACTAACTATATTAAATCATAATTTCTCCGTTTCTCTATTATTTATTTAATATTTATTTTTTCAACTAATTCTTTTAATATTTTCCGTTTATTACTAACTATTAAATTTAATATTTTATTGAAATAACCACGCGTTATAACTGTGTTTTAACGTAATAATAAATAAACAAACCAAAATAAAATGTTATAATAAGTAAACAGTACACCAAAATTCAATTTTAAAGACATGTGTTGACGATTTTATGTCTTAACCGATTAAATTGTATTATATTCAACCTGTGTAATACACGATTTTATTCAGCTCAATGCGTTTTTTTAAAGATAAAAAACTTTTTTAACTTAATGAGTAATGTCATTTTCGTCGTCCCTGTGGTTTGGCCACTTTTGCGACTTTCGTCCTTAAGGTGCCATATTCATCCAAAAAGATTGAAATATTGACATTTTTCGAGGGACGAAAATCGCAAGAAATTGCATTCCTCAATGATGAAAATTACGAAAAAACCCAAAAGGTGAATGATTACAATGCACCAAAAAAATCGTTTTAGATGAAACATGCAAATATGTCCAAACCTCAGGGACAGTTACGTCACATCAGCGTCACGTATGCACAATTTCAACTAGGGGCTTCATTGCCTCATTCCATTAAAGCTAACGGTATGGTCAAGTGAAGCCCTTCAATAATTAGCTAATCATTTTTAAAAAAAAATTATACTATTTAATTTACTAAATATAATATTTAATAAACCAAATAATATAAATAAAAAGCCATTTAAAAAAAACAAAAACATCAAACCAAGTTTAAAAAAAGAAATTACATAAAAAATAATAAAACACTACTCATTGTCGTCGTTGTTGTTATTGTTATTTAGAATGCGATCTAACCATATATGTTCAATCAAATTTGATCGAAGATCCAACTGTGTGTGTCTCCTTCGTATTTTAAGGCGAATATCTTCTTTCTCCGCACAGGTTAAAATTGTGTTCTCCGACCGAACGGTTTTATCATATTTGGGACAAATTGCTCGGCCCGAGTCCTCCAAAATTATATTATGTAATATAATGCTAGTATACATTACATTTTTCATTCTGTTTTTTTCTATTATAGGTGATGATTGGGCAATGGCAGCCTGTCATTCTTTAACACCCCAAAATGCCCGTTCGATATTTTTTTTTATCTTCGACTCATGTATTTTCTTGTAGTACAATCGTTTTTTATCATCAGGGCAAGAAAGACTTTTTATGAAGACAGTCCACTCCGGATATATACCGTCAACAAGATAATACACGTATTTGTAGTGCACATCATTTGCATAAAATGATGAATACGGTGCAACCCTATCTATGACATCATCGAGAAGATTTGATGATTGTAAAACTACAAATTGTTTTCACCGGCCATGCCAATATACACATGCCAAATGCATAGATCTTGCGACACGACTGCTTATAGGATTAGGGTTGGACATTCGTGATCACCTCTGGGGTGTTGGCCTTTCTAAACAGTAAGACAAGCAGCCCATGATCAATGCATACAATCTAGGCTACCCAACATCCCAGAAAAACCGTGTACAACTTGATTGGTTGCGTATAAAAGTGGGATGTCACTCGATATCTTCGTCCATATAAATTAATAACACCTAAAAATATAATAGTAAAAAATGCTAATATAAAAATATCATCATCATCATCATACTCAGTAAATCCACCAATAGCATAGGGTCTGAGGAGGGTAAAATGTAGACAGCCTTACCTCTACCCCGTAGGAATAGAGAGGCTGCTTCCAGTGAGATCCCTGGCTCGATAGTAGTTTTGCATCAAGCCTTGGACATAAGGCACATAACACTCAACATTTGGGACAAAAGCCGATTAGTGCATGTCACCCTTGTCTTTCGGCTATCAACGCCACCACATGATGCATGACTAACCTTCTCTCGCTTTTTAGCATTATTTTCACGAAATTAGTAAAATACCGTTAAAATTAGTGCACTTTCACTTTTGCCCCCGATGGCCCACACATATATACATTATATGCGCATACCGCAAGCGAGGCGTAACTAATATAAAAATATAATAGTAACAATTCTAATAATAAAGATATAATAGTAACATTGTAATAACAAAAATATTAATAATAACAATAGTAATTATAATAAAGCTAATAAATTGTTCCTTCGCAATTATTGTCAATGCTATCTCTACGCGTTCTTACAACATCTGTAAATACTTGTTCCAAGCTTCGCTTGTCATTCTGAACAAAAGTTGTCGAATGGCGCCCGTACATTTTTGCAACGAGAGAATCCGACCTTACCATGCATCCGCTCTTTGTTTGAAAAACGTATATTCGCACTCTAAATTGCCATTAATTCGCAAATTCGCAAAAAAAAAAAAGATGGCGGCTCATACGAAAGCGGCGTCGAAATTGTTCATCATCATATAACGGATTTTCAGCAAAGTAATCACTCACCAAATGGTTGTGTGTACAAATCCGGTTTCGTTCAAGACGCGATTGTCTAGTACGTCGTGGTTTTGACATTTCGACTTCGTCTTTTAAAAATTGAGTGACCTTCTGTGCCATGACTATAAGCAAATTAGCAAGCGTACCCGGGTTGGTTGGAGAGTCGGAAGACGTCTCGGAACTTGAAGACATTTTGTAATAATAATTATAGGTTCTAGTTTTTGTGAGAATGTGTTTGAGAGAGTGAGTTGATTATGTGTTATGATATATTTTTAATGATTTATTTTTAAAATAGCCATTATGCAACAGCTAGATTAAGCAGGTCCCACACAATTTCTCCGCTATTTGACGCTATTGCAACCATAAACCACCAATAACACCCCCATGATAGCGTTCGTGGTATGGCAGGGGGCACTAGCGTTTGTGCTTACAATCAGTTTCACTACAATACCCATAACTCTAGCTAACTATCCACCCCTTTCAAGTGTGAGTTTTATCTAATGTATGGCCTTATCTAAGGACATTTTGGTTGAAGTAAGTAAAAGTATACTTAATGATGAGATAGATGATCACTTTATCGATCTACCACTATCCAATAGGACCCAACTCTAGATACAAAAGATCCATTGGATAAGAAAGGGTTGGTGTGCAGGTGCGAGGTATGAAGAACTTTTACTTCCATGAGGACCCCGTGTACAGGGGCGGATCTACCCTATGACAAAGGGTAGCCTCCGCTACCGCTCCGGCGATAGTGTAAATTTTGGAAAAATTAGACGTTTTTTCGATTTCGTTACCACTTTTTTTATAAAACGTTACCGCTACGAAGATTTTCTAGATTCGCCACTGCCCGTGTGGATAGTATATTTTGTCATATTGCATACTTATGACATTTTAAGTGCATAAGAAAGTTGCAAGGTGTATTGTTTGTTGCCATTTTAAATATCTAGAGCTCTTTAAAGTTAGTTAATTAGTAAGGTCTTGACATAGTTTGTTTGTTCGTTCGTTCACAACTTACATGCAGTCGGATAGAAATGATGTTATTATATCAAAAACAACAAGCTATGAGACATGAGCGTGTGACCCATTGGTTGATTCTCCTGGCGTGTTTCGTTCACATCTTTGTTTCACCATATGGATTACGTGACGTTCGATAAATAGTATTATGTAATGGTGTTCAAATAAATTATTTTGTTATAAAAAATTGAAAGATTAAAAAGTATATATAAAAAGAAAGAGGGAAACGAAGAAATAAAGAGTATTATGTAATGAATGGTCTTGTACCACACCGTTTTTGGTACAAGACAGATCACGAGAACATGGTTTACAGCCTCGTTGGTAGTCTCCCCGCCACTGCTCTTCTAGCTAAAACGTTTGCTTTTGGCAAAGCCCAACCGCTCCATTTCATCACAAAACCGTTCAGTGAGTGGTCGTTTGAAGCGCAAAGATCCTTCTCATCAATGGTTCGGCCATAAATGCAAGTGCCTTGCAAATTCATATTTCATCATTTCTCATATGGTACTAGCTAAGTTTTCTGCTTTTAATCTGAAAATGAAAGTTGTTTATAAATTGGAAACTCAATTAGCTGTTTGCCGGTTCAATGATTAATCAAAAGTTCAAATTATTATATGTTTTCTAAGCAAGTTCGGGTCTACAATCTACATGAGTGTTTGATGTTTCTTTTCATGAGAGTTTAGTCCTTGGAAACATGGAGAAAGATTTTAATTATGTGTGAGGAAGAACGACAACGAGGTGGCTAATCATGCGCTTGATGCAGGCCCAAGTGTAGAAGATCAGGCTATAACATTTCTGGAGGCCCATGATCGGGCTACCAACAATGTTTCACGAAAATGAGCATAACTTTGGCTACGGGTCTCCGTTTTAGGCGTTCGACCAGTCAAATCGAAGCTTGAAGCGAGGAGCACAATGGGAGTTTTGGACACTTTTAAGTTTTTTCGGTCTTTTATGTATTTTGTTTTTGGGCTTGTGTTTGGCCTTTTGTCTGTTTGTGGCCCGTTTCGAATTTCAGTCTCTATTTATATGTTGCTAAAATAATTCTAATGATCAGAATTGAATTTTGAGGAAAAAAACCGCTTTCACTTCAAATTCCTTGCCCTTTGAGTTGAATTTTGGGGTTGGGGAAGATCATCACAGGTATTCGTAGAATCAGCGTGATCGTTCTTCGTTATCATTTCATACGCTACATCAGCGCTTCAGATTATTTATCTTATGTAAATGCTTGTTATCTTGGTTTCTGATCATATATGCTATGAAGAATGTAGAAAATTACTTATCTTCTCGTAAGTTTATAATACAAAATCAATAACATTTATGGGTCAACCTGACCCAACCCATGCTAAAAACAATCCGGCCCAACCTGTAACCCAACCGCCTATCTTGCAAACAACAAGCTTGCAACTTTTGAGCTAGGTAGTTTAAACCGAGTACAAAGTCCGATTAGGAAGACTAAAAGTGTCATACTTGACCACATATATAACGAATAAGCAAAAATCAGGTTGATCAAAACAAGCGTCTCAGTTAGACCGCGGTTAGCATGGCTCAGACACTTGTGCAGCATTCCCGTTAGTCTTTTGGTCGAAACCCCAGTATATAGCGGTTTTGACATCATCCAGGACCATTAATCTCGAAAATTCTTCATGGTCATACTTCATAGTCGCCTTCCCACCAAACTCGGTTGGAAGATTATCCACATCAAAACACGATTGCATGATCTCCACACTCTCTTTGTTCTTCGGGTACACAAACTTCACCTTCTGAAACGTTTTTGGGTCCAAGAAGTACTTGACAATCTGCGTTATGTTGTTTATCATGTTAGTCAACTGGTAATTAGTTATAAAGCGCAACAATACAAAGTGCACGCAAACCTTCCAAAATGCTTCAAAAATACGTGGCGGGCTGTAGAGATACGCTACGGCTAGCCTTTGTGGATAGTGGTTCTGTAGTATGCTGATTGTTTCTCGGGCTGTTTTAATGGGCACGTTGGTGCTGAATGACCATCCTGTAAAATCTATCATCCACACCATTTCTTCCTGCCCTTCTGGAAGATTAAGGATTGCGTTTTCTATCAGGTACACCAGATGTTTTATCTGGTTGTCCATTCCTGTTGTGTTCTGCAACCATTCAGTTTGTTAGTCACAAAGAAGTAGAAAAAACTAGGGGTGTCAGTCATGTCGGGTTGACGGGTTGCGGGTTGGCGGGTTAGTGGGTTGAAATGTTCAACCCGATCCATATAATTCCGGGTCAACCCGAACCCGACCCGTTTAACCCATATTTTAAATGAGTCATATAAGTTGTCGATTTACAAATGAGTTGTTGGGTTTTAAGCAGGTTATCGATAACATGTTTAATGAGTATGAGCGTGACAAATAAATAATATAACGTATCAAATTAACATTACTGTAACTAACCATGTAAAATAGAAACGGAAAAAACAAAAATATAAAAGATTTTTTTCTAAATAGTTAAACGGGTTAATGGGTCAAACGATTTCTTATACGGGTCAACCCGAACCCGACCCGTTTTTTTAAACGGGTCGTGTAGTCGACACAAATTATCGTGTCAGGTTTACGGCTCGTGTCAAGATTGCCGCCCCTAGAAAAAATGCGTGTAAATTGAAGCTCGGGTTATCAAATGATCACCTGCAGTCCGGGTCTCATTATCAAAACGGTTCGTCCAATGCGGTCACGAAAGTTTGATCTGAACACTTTCCCAGTTTCACCTTCGACAGCGATCTCAGCCTAACAAGACGAAAGATTCAAGTTTTACTTTAGTTTCGAGTTTAGGCTAACAAAATGAACTGAAGGTAGATCACTGATCAACTAACCCAACGGATTTCTTCGGGTTTGTTGGTTGATCTCCATGCAAGTGTTTCTTCCAACATCTTTTTCGCTTTCTCTACATTCCAATTTCGAGCCTCCAAATATCTTTTTAAGCACGCATCAGTGCAGAATTGTAAACTGCGCCCGGAGAGGGGTCCAAGAGCTGATCTAAGCTCATTGACCTGCATTGCAACCATGGATTCAACAATGAGCTCATATTGGATGGATATGAGTCGATTCACTAATATATGCAAGAATCGCTTTCGCATCTATCGACACTTGACAACATAATAAAAGCAAATAACATATGTAATGCATATCCTTGGAAACATATAGTTTATATGACATATAAAATCAAAATAAATATTTTGGTTACAAAATATTAGTAAAAAAGTGAAGGACTAACTGTAAGAATAAATGTATTTGTGTGGTTTGTCTTAAAAATAAAGAATATTAAAATACTGATGTGACAGATAAAAATAAGGACGTATAAACTGCAGTCTACAGAAGCTCCGAGTAGTCAGGATTTACAACTTGCAAATTACCTTAGACTCAGGATGCTGCTCGTGATGCTCTTGTTCTTGTTGTTGTCCGCGAGACCCACGATGCCGAAATATGGACATGATAATAATGCTGCAACAGATGATAGACAATCAAATCACTTTCCGGAACCAGTTAACTATAAGAACGATACGGGGTGCCAAGGGCGGACCCAAGCTTTGGCTTGGGTGGACGGCGGCCCCCCTTGAAGAAAATTTTAGTGTATTTTCAAGGTAAAAATCTCGACCGCACCCTTTGAAAATTTGGTTGAACCCTTTGTTCGCACCCGTATAAAATAATTTCTGAGTCTGTCACTGTGGGTGTGGGTGTGGGTGCTATTATACTTTTATAACGTTAAACGTAACACAAACAGCCAACAATAACAACAAAATGCCACATAGGAGTTTAATTTTTATGTGATCAAATTTTATTTTATAGTAATTTCCGGCAATGGTCACGTGGATAGAAAGTGGTAGGAAGGTGGTGTTGTAAACCGAAATTGACCACAAGAAACAATGTGGAAAAATATTATAGTTGGAAAACTTTTTAAAGGTCCTTAAATTTAAATAAATTAAATTAAATCAATTTTTCTTCGAAATTACCAATTGTTGACTATGACTAGGAGAGATATTAGGTAAGATGATGTCATGATGACGATCACGACAACAAAACAAATGAAGTTTCTTGCATCCAACTAATACGGTGTGACAAATTATAAACAAAGCTTCATGGTAGAATTTTTAACTAATTAATAATAATTTTTTTTTTCGATTTAGGGATTTATTTTAATAGATAGCTTTGTGATTTATAACCGGTTAAACTGGTTTAGTTATGGATTTGTATTTTATATATTATTTTAAAATTATTTAGTATAACAGATGTCACAATATTAACATAGTAACTAAATTCGTTCCAAACAGAATTTCAAAGTAAAGTTAACCATTATCTATTTTCAACACAACACTAGGCGATATAAATTTGATTAATTAATTTGATGTTACATGTTTAGGATCTTAAATTGGTTAACACACAACCTGTTTAATAAACCGCTAACAGTCTCTAACTTATTTTTTAACGTCTAGTGTTACTGTTACTCTATTTTACACCAATAATCATCAACTTATTTGCCCAGATTTGAACCTAATACCTTCTCTCTAGAAGACACAATCCGGTCCCTAACCTATTTAAGCCAAGATTTAAAAAATTAAATTTCATTTCATTTTTTCAAAAACTAAAAATTTCACTCATTTAGAACATGTGTGGAGGGAGGGAAGATAATGCCCCTACCCTTGGACGTTTTGCATCATGTGATGGTCCAGTTAGCAATGGGTCATTATGGTACTTTTTTTTAAATGGGTGTAGTGATATAATACCCCATAATGTCATAACCAATGATTACCTAATTATTTTTTTAATTAAAACTAATTATACACACACATGGCAACGGTCCTATTGGGCAAACAAATCAACATCGGGCGTTTGAAAAAAGGATGCCCCAACCTTTTTTTTAAAAAAAAACGCCCCGCTGGCGGTCCGTGTTTGAGCGTTTTTTGAAAAAAAAAACGACAAAAAACCTCTCATTACGGGGTGGTATTAGTGATTTTAATCTTATAGTCACACATTGTTTGTTGATTCCGATTTGTGTGATGCATACGAATGACACTAGTCACACAAACATGTCGTGCTTAACACGAATAACACATTTAACGAATATGTCCGGATCATTGCTCGACTTTCAACACGTTTGATTAATCGAGCCGATACAATGGCCTGCCTATATAATCCGGCTCGTGGCCGCCGGACTTGACTTGATTCCAAAAAAAAACAAAACCAAAACAATAAACATATTAAAATGTTAGCCGTCCTGATCTAATCCTGAATATAATAACGATTGAAAATGATATATATGATAATATAATCACGAACGATCATGCATAATATCATAATCTCTTTCTAAGTTTTTTCAACTGATTGAATTCCCATGTTCATGGATGATAAATCACTGGGATCATCATCAAATACTGATTTAGTTACCAGATCCATAAAGATCGAGTAGCTAGACGCGAATATTGAAAATTCGACGAGATTGTTTAAGCGAAAATCATACCTTGATCAGTTGATTGTGGAAGTCAATAACCTTTGATCAACTTAAGAGCAGAAGTGGAGATTGTAGGAGAGAGATGTTATATCTCTGTTGGTTCTTCGAGCACTCTTGAGACAGAGAGACGAGAGAGCTTTTTTTTTCTCAATTTATAATGAAAGCGTTGAAAGTTTGGATACTTTTTTTTTTCTAATTTTCGCGTGGTGTATATATATTTATTACTTTATGAGGAAAAAAAATACCTGATATACATACGTCTATGAATTTGATAGTGGAGTTCCTAAGCTGTTAGAAAACGACCGAATTGTCTCTGTGTGACCTTTATTAATATTTTTTTTTGAAATATGCATAGGTATATATTATAATCATAGTTCATATTTACAATTATACAGTAACAATACAAACTAATGATTTTGAAGTGAAAAAAATAAGTAAAATTCAGTTTAAACGGTTATACCGATAAAACTTAACGGTTCGATTTGTTATTCCCTAAGGCTATGTGTTATGGTTTAAATTTTTTCGTTGTTACATCATAAAATGATTGTCACATTACCGCTACATTATCATAGCACTTTCACTCACTTTTTTATACTACACTATCAAGTTCTCATACCATTAAAATAATATTATAATATAAAAATGAGTTAAATGCCATAATAGTCTCTATGGTTTGGGTTATTTTGTCAGTTTAGTTCAAATGTTTTATTTTTCGCATGTGAGTCCAAAAAGGTTTCACCGTTGTCATTTTAGTCCATTGGGTTAACTTCATATATTATTTATATTAACGAGAAGGGAAATTCGGTCATTTTATATGGCCGAATTGCCCTTCTAGTTAACAAAATTATATATAAAATGACCGAATTGCCCTTCTCGTTAACAAAAAAAAGTGGATGAAGTTAACCCAATGAACTTAAATGGCAAAAGTGAAATCTTTTTGGACCCACAGGAGAAAAATGAAACATTTTGACTAAACTAGCAAAATGGCCCAAACCACAGGGACTAAAATGATATTTAACTCTATAAAAATTAAAAGAAAATGCATTTGATTGGTTGATGGTTTTGTGGGCCACTTTTCTTGCACGGCATTAACCGGCCTGTGCCCCTCACCATTTAATGCCAATTCACGCCTCAAAGGGTGGTGTGCCACGCCGGTTAAAGGCCTCACCGGGGCGTTAAGCAATTTGGGTAGTCTAAAATCATAGCTAACATTTTAATCCATAGTTGTAGTCGAAACAGACCAGAGTGCAAACTCCCTATGTTACAACTACATTACATGTACATAATTTTTGAATCATTAGTAACTGTAATTTTGTACAAGTAATAAATAATTCTATTTCTAAATATATAGATGTGTGTATGTATATAACATTAATTGGTGCGATGGAAGAACTATTTCTAGCAACTTATTGTTGGGATGCTTAGATGAAATTTGAACACATGCATTACATTCCAATTTCCAATGAATGTTCATGTAAAATGAGTTCTGACAAATAATTAGTTCCAACATAATATTAGGGTATTATATTATTGTTATGTGAAAGTGTAAAATACAATATCTTTTAACATACAATGCGTATGAGATGAAATAATAACATGCATGGTTAGTTTTATAAGATGCATGATTAGGGTTTTACCCCATGCGTGATTTCTGATTTTGTACATGCGTGATTATGGTTTTTTAACATGCGTGATTAGAGTTTTGAGTTTTATAACGTGCGTAATTTCATCTCGTACGTTAACCAACCCCTTATTGTTTTTAGGGCATTATTTTCATCTTCAAATCTAGAAATAAGAATGAATAAAGTTAAAGTTGCGTATGAACTAATCTTTATCTGTGTAGAATATATACCTCTTCACTCTAAATGTTTATGAACCAACACAAATTTTGTATTTATGTGAATGAGTCAATTCCCTCTCTTTTGTATTTAACTTGTTTACATGATTGGTAACTTGACATGTGTGTATGTATATAACTTTTAAAAAAATAGAATCTGTCAAAATAAACTAGATTTAAAATATATTATAAAGAGATATGAACATGATTGACTTAAAATGTAAGAAGAGTTAACGTATAGAGAATATATCAAACGTCCATTGGCAAACATGAAGCCTTTAAACACCTTGGAAAGTGGAGGTCTTAGGTTCAAGTCTCATAGACAGCAGAAAATAAAAGAAATTTGCAGTTCAGAAAAAAAAATCTTAATAAAGCATTCGACTTGAACCTTTTAATCACCCTAGATCAAACAAGTTGAAACTTTGAGTCCGATCCTAAAAATAAGCTAAGTTAATAAACAACTTCGAACTCAAATAAACTAGTTTAATAAATGAATCTGAGTCTAAGTTTCAGGTATCAAGCACTAAGCTCACGAACCTAAATGAGCCGATTATTTATAATTTTATATAAATATAATATTTTATATACAATAAATATGTTATAATATATATATATATACACGTGTGTGCGTGCGCAAAATTTTCATTATATATTGTGTTATATACATGTATAAATATAAATATAAATTAATATGTATATAAAATTAATTATTTATGCATATAAATTAAAAAATAATGATAACTGTACTCGAGTTTACACAATTTTTTTATAAAACTGAGCTCGAGATTTGTATAAAGTTCAAAATACATCGAATTTTTGTTATACAAAAATTAGGGATGGAACCATGTTGTTACAGTGAATCGTAGCCTCAATACCATTCGGTGGCTTTCTAGAAGGTTATAGTCAACATCTGGAAAATAAATGTGAGAAGCTTTTGGTACTTGAAAATTTCTCAATTTTTTTCTTGTATGAACAACTCGCACGTTGTTAAAGTATTTTGATGATAATTTTTATGATATCTAGTTTATGTCTTGTACGCGTTACGACACGTAAAACTGAATATTTCTCAGTTTAATAACATGTACGTCTATGTTTTGTTTACTTGTAAATGTTAGTTATAACACGATCTTAATAAAAATTACATTGAGACGTAGATAAAAATACGCTCGTCAAAGATTTTTTTGTAATAAAGTTTAGGAATTATATAGTAAATTCATTAAAGTACAGAAATAATAGTGTAAAGTTCCAGGATAATAAATGTAATATCTTCAGAAAAATGAAAAATAAAAAAAGGGAAAAACTTTGCACTCCCAAGTTCCAAACCCGTGGCTTTTGATTTCACTTGATCATACATCAACCACTCAACCAAATTAGTGAGACTTGTTTTTAATTGTATATATACTAACTTTAAAAACGGAATAACTAAAAAATTAATAAAGAAACTGAAGAACACGGACGCTTTCCACAAGAGACCGAGAACCGCACCTTGTTCTTCTAGTCGAATCCAGATCTGCAAAGAAGAAAACAGAAAAGTGGGGTAGAGACGGCCGGTAGAGGAAGAATCCTCTATTTTCAGCTACAAAAAGTGTTGCCCCATGTCTCATGCCCTAATAATGAGGTGAAGACCTCCTTATATAGGAGACATGGGAAACCTACTTGGTGTATGTGTAACACGACAAAGGTGTTGCGTAAATGCTGGCGATATGAAGGAGGCGACATTAGGGCTGGTCAGTTGTCTTTAAAGAACGTACTCCACCGGTTATCACCCGGCCTGTATGTCTTTTTAGGTTATATATAGATCGAGGCGTTGAGCACGATAAATGTCATTCACCTTTTGTATCTGAGCTTTGCATGCCTTTTCATATGTAAATCCCAAAATAATCTTCTATTGCCTTGTCTAAAGAATGCAACCATCTTTGTTAAATGTTAGCTAAAACTATATATAACAGTAAGATAAAGTCCTGAGGTGGCGCGACTAAATAAGTTGTTCGCAAGAGGTGACATGACGAAAGATCATAGACTTTTTATTAATTTCATAAAATAGAACCATTTCCTCCGTAATAATGGACCTACCAACAAATAGCAAATACCGTAGGGTGTGGCCCTTTGTAACATGAGCTTTGCATAGCGCCATTCAATGAGATGTATGCAAGCTAAGGGTGAAAGTATAAGTATGCATTATTATCGAGGAAACAATGATACTTTGTACAAATACACCTGTGTCTATTACTATCACCTTGGCCTATGCATTTTAAAAGTGATAGACCTAGTTTATAAACTCTGAGTGTGAGTCTGTATTGCAAGATATATATATATATATATATATATATATATGCATTAGACCGGCTTTAACCAAAAGCAAAAGCCGTGACAGTCGCCCTGTGGGATGAGTGATGTACATTTTGTGATATGTAGATATAAATCTACCAGGTTATAATATGTGTGCACTCTATATGTAAATATAGACAGTATTTAAATATGGAAAAAAGGGGTACTAAGCCGAGCCTTGTACAGTTGTACAGTCTTTTGATAACATGTAAACTGTAGGTTCTTCCCATTGTGAATGAAGACGCCTTGTCCATACATTACCAGCATAATTGTATGCATGTCAGAATGCTCAGATCAAAATGCCTGGGTTTGATGACTGTGTCTGTCGATGGGCCAATGGTCGTGGTATTAGCCCATGCAAGCCCCTTGATCAAATGCTGCTAGATAACGTCAGTGGTGTTGAGCTCGTAAAATGAGTAAATAGACATGATAAGTTTATAAGGGGTTGTATCAAACCGTTGCGCGCGTTTTGATGTATATAATAATGTTTGGCCTCACTGATCAATTAGTCGATGTACTTCATATTTGGAAGCTATTTGATCCCATTTGTACTTTTGATTCTCGTTGCCAAAATGCACATCAAGTATTCGATTAATAATTACTTGACTGGCATTGTAATTATATCAAAATATTTTCTCGAATAAGGTAGAAAATATAAGAAAATTGTACCGTATAAGGATGCAGAGTATGGTCGCCTTACTTCGTATGCCATGGCTAAGAGTAAAATCATACATAAACCATGACCAGCATCGCTCGTCCTTAATTTGTCGGTGTACTCCATACGTTGAAATTAGATGTGCCACTGTGATGTCCTGTTCAACAAACATTGTATCTTGCACAAAACGTATTAGGTATAAATCCTTAATCAGTGTGGCTTGTGGGCATTGTGCCACTTATCCGCCACCTAAAAGGAATCCATTATATACATACTCACATCATATCCCGTGTGACCCGTAAACAAACCGAATTAACCCAACAGGGGTTTAGACAAGAAAACCTATGATGTTCATCATCATTTGAGGCCCATACTTCATGATAAGTGTTAAGAAAGCGTATTCTTAACTATAAAAGGATAAATTTTGTAGTAATATTCTTCATACGTGAATATTTGATTCACTATGCAACCACCCAGGTGTAACATTGTTTTAAAAATAAAAAGAGTATATACAGGGGTCTCTTGTTAAAGAAACACCCACTACTCTCTAGCTGAAGAGGGTAGCGTGTAGTTATAGGTTATTGTCCATCAGCGAGCGTCATCAACAGAGATGGTGCGACCAAGAAAGGTGTCCGACAGAGATGCGCGACGAAGAAAGGTGTCCGTCGGAGGCGGCGGGACGAATAAAGGTGTCCGTCGGAGGCGGCGCGACGAATAAAGGTGTCCCGCCAGAGGTGGCGCGACTAACAAAGGTGTCCGCCGGGGGTGGCGCGACCAAGAAAGGTGTCCGCCAAAGGTGGCGCGACCAAGAAAGGTGTCCGCCGGGGTGGCGCGACCAAGAAAGGTGTCCGCCAGAGGTGCCGCGACTAAGAAAGCTGTCCGCCAGGGGTGGCGCGACTAAGAAATGTGTCCGCCGGGGGTGGGGCGACGAATAAAGGTGTCCCGCGCCAGAGACAGCGTGACCAAGAACGCTATTCTTCTGAGGTGAGAAGAAATAGTATGTTCCAAATAGATGGCACAATAGAAAAGGTTTCCGGTAGACATGAGATATGTATGTTGGTTATCTCGTGTTCAAGTGTGTACATGAGTTCAAAAGGACACTAATTCACTCGAAGGCCGGTGGCACAAAGGGCGCTTGGTGTGAAGGTGAGTGGCGCGAAGGCCGGCTGCGCAGATGCAAATGCGGGTGGCGTAAAGGTAGATGGCGCCAACGCCGGTTAGCGTAAGAAAGTATTAAGACGATCAAAGCAGAGGCGTATAAACCACGGTAGCCGGGCCAAGGACGGCACGACAAAGAAAGTAACAGTGCCGCGTTGTAACCGCCTAATAATCATTTAGAGAAGTTGTATTTGCCGTTTCGCAAAAATACAGAAAATAGTTATGAAAAAGTATAGGTGTGATGTAGTTATGAAAATAATCATTGAGATCTTTTCGTATATGTTTGTTAATTGCTTCAGTTTTTCATGACATAAGTTATCAATATATCATATATCATTGTTATCACAAGAATCGAAAACTTACGTCATTCACATGTGTGGGAAACTTATCTCAAGATTTAAGATCTTCTTGAGATATACAACAAACTTATCTGTTTGTTTGACCGGTTGGAAGATCTGTATACCTCCTTCAAATTGTAAGGATCTGGAAGTTGAGTAGAGAAAACTAAGCGTGGTTCGCTGCGGGTCTCACGAATGGCGTCAATAAAGAAACACGGAGTCACCGCTTTTCACAAGAGACCGAGAACCACACCTTGTTCTTCTAGTCGAATCTATATTTGCAAAGAAGAAAACAGAGAAGTGGGGTAGAGACAGCCGGTAGAGGAAGAATCATCTATTTCCAACTACAAAAAGTGTTGCCCCATGTCTCATGTCCTAATAATGAGGTGAAGACCTCCTTATATAGAAGACATGAGAAATCCTAACATCAAGCCACAGCCCAGAGTAGTATAGACTACAACACGCTGGGCTTCGCGGGTTAATATACAATAATAAATAACGTAATAACGTACAATAATGGTAATAACGGATCGTTTGGGTCGGGTCCGGTACCCTACCTCGACAGAAACCTAGTGAATGTCACATAGCATCTATTCTCCCTCTCTTAATTAACAGCAAACAATCACTATTCCCCTCAACATAATTGTATATGTCATTTAAGTAGAAACAAAAATGAGTATATATTATGTGTTGTGATAATGTTTATCATAATAAATTAGACAAAACATTTGTGTTTTATTGGTTCTGAACCACAGTAAGTTAAAATGACACAATGTACCATGAATAAATATGTCAGTTTGACAGTTAGAATAGTTGACAGATATTCACTACCTGTTAATTAGGGTGAGCATGGTGCGGTACGGTTATTGCCTATAATCGAAATTGTAACTGCACACTTTGGTTATCAAAAAATCATAACTGTTTGGTTTCGGTTAATGCGGTTTCGGTTCGGTTTTAGGTCGGTTATTTCATTTTTTTTTATAGGTGAACTTCACAACATACGGTTAATTCACACCTACTAGTCGCAGGCCCGCCACCCCACTCATTACCAAGGACTATGTTGTCTAAACCGCGCCCACGCCTTGGTCGAGTGTGGCTTGGCTATCCCCGAGAAAATTTCCAGCCCCCTGCCACTTGACAGGAGTTGCACCCTCCACAAGAGTCGACCCTGTTGTGAAAGCCTACTCTCTGGAGTAAATGCGTTGTAATAGAAAACTCGGGGTGGCTCCCGGGTTTCGAACTTGTGACCAAGCCTCTACCTTTTCATTGCCATGACCACTGGGCTATTTCATTGTTTCTAAAGTTATGTTTTAAATGTGTGGGTTATGCAAAAATTAATGTGCAAAAAATAAATATACACAGTTAAACCTTGTAGAATTATCAATTATATTTCACTTCCACATGCATACTAAATTCCAAAAACAAAAATAACACGTGTATGTGGAAGGATACATACGAACACAAAGTGGCTAGAGTTTTAAATTCAATGAGGTTGGCTCACGATTAAAAGACTTAAACACTTCACCGAAAAACATATGGATTGGGTCATGGTTAAACACTTAAACATTAACTTAAAAACCTATGGTCTTATGGATTCGGCCTTGTTTAAAACATTTGGTTCGGTTCGGTTATTTGCGGTTATGAAACGAATAATAACCATAACCGAACCGCAACATACGGTTATAAAAAATATAAATAACCGACCCTTCGGTTATTGCGGTTTTCGGTTATTTCAGTTGTGGTTCAGTTAATTCGGTTTCGTGCTCACCCCTACTATTAATAGTAAGGATTAATAGATTTTAATAATCCCAACTATTAGTCATTAGCTAGTAACGATTCCAACTTAAAAAATAACCAGTAGTGGTTGCATGTTTTCTCGTATTGTAAACCAGTGGACTTTTATAAACAAATCCTTAATTTATTTTTGCCCCATTTTTTTGTTTTATTAGCAAAGGTCAACTGGTTTATAGTATGTTAAAAGGTGGAACTACTACTGGTTATTTTTAAAGTTAGGAACGTTACCAACCAGCAACTAATAGTTGGGATTATTAAAATTTATTATTCTTAATAGTAAATATATTAGTAGGATTATAGGAGGTACTCAACATGAACTTTATATGTTACTATTGATCACCCTAGTTGTTGATGCACAATTAATGTAGATCACCTAATTACCCTTGATGAGTTAAGAAGTGTTTGGTTCAACAAAATTGTTTTTCTTTGAAGGATTGGAATCTGAATGAAATACACTAAAGTTTTATATTTTATTTGGTTTGGAATATTGTTGATTGAATTGAAATGTGTAAAATAGAACATTCCAAAATCACCCATCCCTCCCAATCCTAACTAGTCTCCACCCATTGTTGTTACTTGCTCAAGACCATCTCTAGTCGTCTCTAAGCTCCTATAAAATAAAATAAAATAAAAAATAAAAAAAACACCCAAATATATTGGAACCTTTGTTTTGAATGAATAGGCTTTGATTCCAATTGAGTGGAATCTAGATAAACGTTTCCAATTGAGTGGAATTTAGATAAACGTTATTCCAATCTAAGTTTTCGTCTAGATTCCAATCGACTTGAAATTTTATAAATCTATGTTCGTCTCTTCCAGTTCATTGTGATTTGTTCATGATTTTAACTTTTTTCCATCGTTGTTCCAATTAAGATATTCGTCTGGATTCCAGACGAATTGTTTTTTAAATTGATGTTCATGGAACCGTTTGTCAATAGTCTATATTAAATTGCGGTCTCAAATTTGTCGTCTTTAACTATGGGATCCCATCAATCATCTCATGTTTCAATTGCTACATTAATATAATTAATGGAACCAAATTTGGAAGAATCAATTGGTAGAAGGAAGATAATAATCATGGGTGTAAAGGACCATTAATAAATGGACTTCTAGAAAAAACAGTGTATGGAAAAACATAACCAATCTAAAAATACCATGAATTGATGGGAATACTAATTCAATATAACCACTGGCAATCCTAGCTATTCGTTTTTCGAGCGATCGTTGACTAACATTGTTAGAGTTCAAGTTAGTCAGAGTCCATTAAAGGCAAATATGTTAATAGTTGGGGACTACCAGTGGTTATTTTTTAAGTTGGGACTATTAACGGCCAACGATAAATAGTTGATATTATTAAAATCCAATACTCCTGTTGATAATGGTAAATAAGGGACACGGGTTTTTGGTAATTTACAAACATTGCAATGGAATTTGTTGAATCCTTTCCTAATGTAAATGATTGTTGAAATCTAATGAATGACAAAATTAACTCCAAATTCAATTTTTTTTTCGGGGGTGCGCTCACCCACCTTGGGCTGGGCTTAGGTCCGTCCCTGAGTCTATATTAAATTGCGGTCTCATATTTGTCGTCTTAACTATGGGATCCCATCAATCGTCTCATGTTTCAATTGCTACATTAATAGAATTAATGGAACCAAATTTGGAAGAATTAACTGGTAGAAGGAAGACAATAATCACTGGGTATAAAGGACCATTAATAAATGGACTTCTAGAAAAAACAGTGTATGGAAAAATATAACCAATCTAAAAATACCATGAATTGATGGGAATACTAATTCAATATAACCACTGGCAGTCATAGCTATTCGTTTTTCGAGCGATCGTTGACTTACAATGTTAGAGTTTAGTTAGTCAGAGTCCATGAAAGGCAAATATGTTAATAATTGTGGACTGCCAGTGGTTATTTTTGAAGTTGAGACTATTGATGGCCAACGATAAATAGTTGAGATTATTAAAAACCAATATTCCTATTGATAATGGGAAATAAGGGACAGGGTTTTTGGTAATTTACAAACATTGCGATGGAATTTTTTGAATTCCTTTCCTGATGTAAGTGATTGTTGAAATCTAATGAATGACAAAATTAACTCCAAATTCAATATCATCCACGCCAACCTAACATGATTTCTAATGGAACAAATTTCAATTCTAGTTTCAGTTCATGCGAATTCCAATACCAAAAGAGACATTAAAGTTACCGGTGATGTGGGATTACTATTGATAGGACAAGTTACTATTGATAGGACAAGTTACTATTGATCGCAATGACTACTGTTAGTATATACGTTGTTGATCATTGTTGTCATTGAACGACCGATTTCTACTGATGATCGGTTCTCTGATGTTTAGTTACTATTGACAAACCGTGTTGCAACACCAAATCAAATACAATTTCAAAAGGCTTTCAACAAAGTGAAATAATTTGTTTCACGCATTTTGTGAACAAACCCCCACCATGGGCCTGCCTCTTGTCCCTCGCAAGCGGTGATGCCCCCCTTGAGGAACCACTTGGACACGGGGGCTTGCCTTTGGATTCGTTGGTTCAGAATGTTAGAAAGTCTTGAACAAACCTCTAATGAACCTCCGGATTCATTGCTGTAAAATATCATAATAGTTTTATACAGACGTACAATCCGCAACTCCTAACTTATATTAAAATCATCTACCTAACATGAAGTCACCCCTTGAAAGCCATCTATCTAAGATAAAGTCACCATTACCTAATTTTCACTAGTTAATAGGTATTGGCAACGAGTTATTACTTATTACCCTTAAAATGAATTTAGTAAAGTATTACTGTTATATATTTTAATCCAGCAAATATCTAAAAGAAAAAATAACATGATTTCTAAAAGCTTGACGACAAAAATACTAAATTATACCGAAATTATTTAAATTATTTTTGTGGAATTATTAAAGTAATAACATTACTCGTTCAATTCACATGGTTGATAAAATATTCATTCTTCACTGTAATATTTTGTTTTTAAACTAACAGAATGTGATAAAATACTCTTAGACAAGCATATTCGGTTTCTTAGACAAGTGAAAAAAGCATCTTCTGTGATTATGTGAAGGAAAAAAAAAATAATCAATAAACTTCAATATTGGATCTCTATTCGAAACATAAACTAAATAAAATAAAATAAAAGAGAAATATAAGATGAATATTTATAAAAAGAAAAAGGAAAGATACATCACTTCAAATACGAACGATTGATTGAATATTACCTACTGTAGGTAAACGGTAAAAAAGCACATAGAATAAAAGATTGATATGTTTTTTATATACATCACATACGTATGTATATGTAATAAGCACAACATTTAAATATATGAATCACCGATTAAAAAAATCAAACGATTTAGATGTGTTACTTTTGTACTCACAATAGTTTTATGTTATATATGTGCGTTTAACAGTATACTATTTACTAAAATATAATGTATGGATAGTGGGTTACTAAATTGTTAACTTTATATTTATGGTAATTAATTGATATATGATATATCTGATATACCATAGTCACTGAAAATAACGGCAATCGACAAAAGAAATATGAATAACTTTAGCAAGATATTGGTAAGCTCTCCTTAAGACTGTCTACTGAATTGAAAACCTAAGCTTGAACTCGGATTGTTTACAACTCAGTTTGACTTGTGGATTGATGGATCGATTAACTTTCGTGAGGAAAAAAATATCAATAAAGATGAAAAGTAAAGAATGTTCAAGCATATATGGTCGTTGCGCTATCACTGGCATTCTGTAGCAGATATGGGATTTGTGGCATATATGGGTTTGATTGTTGATGTCGAAACAATTGGGTTGCCGGTTAGTCCAAAATGAACACTGATCGGCTATATTAAATTGAAATATTGCTCTAGCTAATTGAATTAAAATGTAAGTCTAGTGAAGGGGTTTTCTAAAACGCATTGATACAACTTTGAAAGGTCAAGCAAAAGAGAAACCTCATTAAATGATAAATTTAAAATTATTGTAATCATATATTTCTAAAATCTTATTTCTACACTTTTATTAGTGTATCCTTCTCTATACATCTACGTACATATAGAGAGAGATAGAGGAGATGGGTATGTGAATACTAACACCCTAAATTTATATTAGTTGGGATAGTGAGAGTTCAGGGATAAATTTGAGCATGTAAAGGAGGTGCGACTTACTATATAGGGTGTAAATTTTTTTAGGAGCATATTATTTTTTGTTTCAGTTATATAAAAAATATTTAACTATTATTTAGTTATTGTATCCATGATTTAAGCACAAAAGTAGGGATCAAAAAGTTGATATGACCAATGATCTCTTAGGTGTTGTTTGTTTTTTTAGAGGTAAAACGTGATATCTACAACTGAAGAGGTGAATCAAACCTGATTTTATAAACTTAATCAAACAATTTGTCAAGATGAACAATTATAATCAAACAATTTATCAACATCAACATCTATTATAATCAAACAATTTATCAACATCAACATCTATAAAACATTTAAACCCCAAAAATTAACAAAAATCATAATCAAATTCAATTGGGAATTCTCGTGAATCATGCGTCTTTTCAGACATCTTGCTGAAATTAGCACATAAAAATAACACATGAACACCAAACAAAGAAGTTGTTGCAGCTAGCTTTCATAAAGTAGCAGAATATTATTACTGAACTACAACAAACACATTTGTGTAAGTGTTACGAATTCATTAAATGGAAAATGTCTAACAACCAAACACATTTGGAAAATGTCGCCGGAGCTCGTGGAGGTGGGGAAGCACGTCGCCGGAGCTCGTGGAGGTGGGGGAGCACGTCGCCGAAGTGGGTGTCGGCTGGAGTGAGTGTCGGCTGGATGGGTGTCGGCTGGAGATGAATGTCGGCTGCAGTGGTGGAGAAGGTGGAGGCGCGACGGAGGTGGGTGTCGGCTGGAGTGGGTGTCGCCTGGAGATGGGTGAACGGCGGAGGTGGAGGGGCGGCGGAGGTGGAGGGGTGGCGGAGGAGGTGAGGTGCGGCTAGAGAAATGGAGATGGGTGCTAGGGTTTTGAGGTTTGAAGATCTGGAGTGTTTTGAAAGAGAGGAGTTTTGAAGAGGCGAGGCTAGATCTGCACGAGAAACAGCTCTAGAAGACTTTTTTTTTTAATGAAATCTCTTTCAAAAAACAAACATGTTGCAGACTTAAACGTCTGCGCGTGGTCTGCGTGAAGCAAACATAAGAGATTCTGAAATACTTTTCATAAACAAAACAAAGATCCCCTTTGGTCTAGTGGTTAAGGGGGAGGTGAGAAACCTTACTTCTCTTGAAGGTCCTTGGTTCAAATCCAGGCAAGGGGAATTTTAATACTAACTTTATGGTACTAACATACTAACTACTAATCCGGTTAGCAACATCCTAACTGTACGCCATTAAAAAAGGTGAAGTCAATAACTTCTAAACTTAGCAGCTCCTTCTTTTATCCAGCTTAGCCCACCCTTTCTATAGCTTCGTTATTAACTTGTTTGGCTAAGCTTATTTAACTCAAAAATGTTTTTTTAAAAGGACATATTGACTTATAACCTTTTGAAAAGATATTTTAAAAAAAAAAGTGTTTGAATTAACTTATGGGGTGGGAAAAGCCAATAAGTCAATAAGCTTCAAAATGTCACTCCTTAGTAACTTTCCCTCCCTATACAAAAAGTCATTTTGAAAAGTGTTTATGACTTTGCCAAACACATTTTCTCCTTATTAGCTTTTTGTCAAAGTCAATAAATTATAAGGAGGTGTTGAAAAACTTAACCGAACACCCCCTTAAGGGCTCATTTTTATATTTTTAAGGGTTTTGAAATCATAGGGACTACCTATAGGCCTTTTATACATGTTTTTTTATTTAAGCTATTGAAAATTATATAATTCCGCTTAACTTGGCTAAAAAATATGATATTGAAATTTTGAATGCCAAACAAATTAAACAATAATTAAATATGTGTCGGTTTTTGCCTTTATATAATATATATAGAGGGAGAAAGCTTTTGCTTCTCTTGTAGGTATTTGTGGGATTAGACCGCCCTCTATGGAATCACACCCCTTCCACGTGGATTGGGGGGCCAGCATGATACACCACTGAAGGCGGCATAAAAGGAGGCGTGAGGAGGGTAGGCGTGGGACTAACCACGACGTGAATGGGGAGAAGAAAAGTGGGGCCCAACCATTTTTGTCTTTCCGGAGGGTTGGTTTTTTTGAGGTAGTCGGCGATATGTCCGACGACAAGTCTTTAAAAAAATACCCCTCTTATTTCAAATTGCCCCTTTTTTCTTTGTTTCTATATTTTAATTAATTTAATTTAACTATTTATGAAAGTCATATTATATAATTTATATTTCAGTTAATTTAATTTTAATTTTTTAAAGTTTTTTTTATTTTATTATATTTATTTATGAAATTATCAAATAAATATAAACTATATTGTTATATTTATTCAAATTTAATTGTTACATTTATTTATTTATTTATGTAAATTAGTTAGTTTATATAAAAAATCAGTAATGGTTAAAAAATGATTGAAGTGGGATGAAAACTAGTGAAATCATAGTAAGGGTTAGTGAAAAAAATGGACAAAAATGGTGTGTTGAACTGCTGATAAAATGATGTAATTTCCTTTTACTTCAATAAATTCACACACTATATTTACTGGGGACATTTTCTCTTTTTTTCTTCTTCTTTAGAATGGCTAACACTTCTAGTTCTATAAGAATGTTTACCGTAAAACTAGAAACCTGAACCATAATATCTCTTATTGTAACATTCATAAATTTTGTTTATTTCTATGTTGTCATTTTTTAAAGCTCGAAAACAATTATCGCCATTCATTGATACAGGAAAGTTTTAATATTCCCTGCACCACTAAAATTTGTAGTTATTCCTTTACAGTAAATTTATTCGTTATTCGTAACACCAAAATTTTTATATAGTTTTTTTTTTCTTTCTAATAGCATATTTCATTGAACGTTTTTCACATGATTTACAAGGTCATATAATTATACCTGGATTCGAACATAAGCGAAAAATTGGGTGCATATTTAGCCAAACCTAAATGAGAAACGAATATCACAAACAAGGCTGTGTTAACTTTTGTAAACTACACTTGTTTATGGACAACTATTGTAACATTTGTCAAAAACGGGTTTCCAGAACCCGCTCCGTTTTGTAATCGAATATCAAGTTATAAATGTCACGTTGTATATTTATGGTTATTTTGATTTTTAATGATACATAATTAATAAACAAACTAAACTATAAAAGTTATAATTGATAAAAAGTAAAAATAAAGTGTTTAAAAATAAATTGGGGCTGCCGGGACTCGAACCCGGGTCAGCCGGATTATAACTTCAAAGACTTAACACTCACCCGCATAACCACTCCGCCACTTGTTTGTTTTCTGTCATCTTTAGGAAACAAATAGATCTAATAGACAAATGTAAATCAATCGGTTACGTCAATTGTAACTGAAATCGGTTATCAAACACTCAAAGACGATCTGGATACTCGTGATTCAATGAGTATAACCGATAAACTGATAAATCCAATCAATTCTGCTGTGAATGGAACTTGAATTCGGAAGTGAATCGGTTTAATAACCGAAAACTTTCAATTCTCGGATTACTTCAATCTTAGACCTCTCCTGCGACTCAAAATACTCTGCAAGACCTTCAATTTCATTTCCGCACATTTTACTGTCCACCGGAGAAGGTTATTTTACTCGCCGGAAAAATTCTGCAAGTCGCCGGAAAACCGAGACTCACATCCACACGGTAATTCCTTCGACTCTTTCTGTTTCAATCGTTTGATTAATCTGTATCTAACACAACTCCACCATCAGAATCAATCCCAGTCAACTTTAATCGAAATTCCTACCTTCGCCGGAAAATTTCTGAAACTTCTGGAAACACACTGAGAGCTGGTATGATCTTTCAAACTTCTGTTAAACTTCGATTAAGTACCTCAGCTTCATAAATAACCGAACAGAACTGTTAATTGATTTCAACAGCCGGAGTTCAATATCAGAACCGACGGATCTCTGCCGGAATTCTGTGAAAATCACTGATCGGTACATCCTTTCCCCCAAACTCTCTCCATTTCGTTACCTTTAAATTACTCATAAAGTTTAAAAACCGGATTAGGCATAAATCAGGCAAAACAGTTGGACTTTGTTTTCTGGGTAAAATTAACGAAGAAGACGAAGACGCAGTATAATATAAGGCTAATAAAAATCGATATAATGAACGGGTTAGACACACAGTCCAGCGGTGGACTGTGTGCAAACATATACACATACGGCTCGAGTTCGAATCCTGTCCCAGCTTTACTCTCTATGTAATAAAATGTCTTGTTGATTAAAGCTGAACCGGGTTAACCCCGTTAGTTGTTAAGTATAATAAAAACCGAGATATTAACCAGGTTAGACACACAGTCCAGCGGTGGACTGTGTGCAACACTAAGTCGCACGTCACGCGTTCGAGTCTGGCGTGCCCACATTACGATCGGCTCCGTTTGATTGAGCCTTGATCGCACAGACATTTATCATTTTCAGTACATGCAATACGATCGGCTCCGTTTGATTGAGCCTTGATCGCACAGTTTCATTCATGTTATTTATCGTATGATGTTGGTATGTTAATGTATGCTATCATGTGTTATTGTATGTTATATATGTGATTGCAATTGCTACTACTTGATTATTTACATTTGCTCATTTATGATTATGCACAATTTTTCATTGATAAACTAATAAGTAAATCAATAATAAATGTTTATCTAACAAGGTTCACTCGTCAACTTATGTTGACCCAAAAACCCCCATTTTTACACATGATACAGGTGAACCAGCTGCAACAAGAAACACTTAGGATCGGACTAGAAGAATAAAATGATTTAGAGTTTGGGATTGTTTTGTTTGGTTTATTTTCTTTGTATTGTATGGACATGTTTGGATATTTGGGAATGTAATTTTGATTTTAATAAATATGAAACATATTAGTAAATATCATGAGCTTTGGTGATAACCCAATTATGCCCCGACTCTTATTCCGCTGCGGGTCGGGGTGTGACAACTATGATATTCAACACCTATTATAAACCAAACTCATTCATATACTAATATAGTTACTTGCTTATGTTCCGATAATTTGATTATGTTTGACATAACATAACTTCACTTCGGTTAACCCATCCTTGTAGTTCGATTATCACAACAACAATAACTAAAGCGCGCCAAAAAAAACTAATTTAAACAAATATATAACCAAGCCATCGATTATGTATATTGTTTGATTTTGGAATAATTACACCGATAGTGTGTGTGGCATATCTGTTTTATTGTTTTGCTTCTCAAGTATGATAAATTATCGGTTGGTGCACAACAATCACTACTTGCCGAGTCATAACAAAAGTGGTCCTTGAAGTTAACAAACATCAAAACATTTGTTAAGCTTTTTTGAAACTACCAATGAACCCTTTAATAAAGACCAATAATAAAATAAAAGGACCTAAATACCTCTCATCTTTTTCATCGACCCAACATACTGCGACCTCTTCCATTCCCGATGACTCCTAGGTTTTTTTTTCCAATGACCCCCAATTTCACGTGATGCGACACTTCTCCCGTTTATTCTTTTGGTCCCACTATCACGCTATATTATTCAATACTTCAAGTTGCAAAATCAAGTATTCGATTGAATATGAAGCATTCCCACTAAACGAATTCTCCAAATTTATATCTACACCTCTAGTTGATGGTTAAAAATTTACCTAAACAACAACTATTCAAACTTAGAACAACCGTCTGCAACTGACCTGGGTTTGGGCCTTTGTGGCTTAATAAATTATTGTGCAACGCAAAAAGAACCTCGTGTCATTTGTTGTGTTCTGTCTTCCCACAACTTTGAATTTCAAAACAATTCAATTGCACGGATGATCTGAAACGACCCCATTATTGGTCACATGAATTTGACTCCTGAACCAATGTTAAAGAAACAAACAGTGAGAAAAAACATTGCGTTTTCGATGGTATCTTCTAATTTACCACAACAAAATCCACGAGTACACCAAGCACAACGTGTTAATGAATATATGTTACACCAAACACCGCCTAAGATTGCACACGCTTCTAAAGCTATCTCTCTTGTTCATACAGCAACACCACATGTTGATTTACCCATACAAAATCTAGTTACAATATTTTTGTAACATCCTGCATCTCATATCACCAATACTGTTCGCTTTTCCCCCAATAGGTTGCCTATCTGACAACTCACGAATTTGCTTTTGGTTGCTACACTGGAGACTTCCCAAGATGTCACACATCCTATTACTACTCCCACCTGAGCATGCTTAGCTATGAAGTTTTCATCTGATTTCATAGCCAGTGCGTCTAAACGCGTTGGTGATTGAAGATGCGGGACATTTCTCAAAAACCTAGAATGTCTCTTAGCCACAACAAATATGAGATTTGCCTATGGTGTTACACCGAGACTTGTTAATCTTCTCTGCATCGTTACAATCACCCCTTGTTAGGGACTCATCATCCTCAATGAAGTTTCCTCACCATCCCGAATGGCACAGGGGTTGCTTTGATAGCATTTCTAACATTCGACATCTTATACCACCAATGTCTGTTTTGTCCAAAAGGGGATGCCCATCCAAAACTCACCTATTTGTTTTTAGTTGCCCTGGGTGGAGACTTTGCAGAAGGTAACTCATCTTAGTACTACTCCCATTTGAGCACGTTTAACTATGGAGTTTTCATCTGCTCCATAGCCAATGCGCCAAAAATGCGTTGGTGATTTAAGAGGCATGACATTTCTTATGAATTAATAATCTCTCATAGCCACGATTGATATGTGATTTTCCTAGGGTGTTACAATAGGCCTTGTTATTATTCTATGTATCGTTACAATTTGATATTTGAAAAAGGTGAATACTCTGAAACAACACATGGAGATTGAAGATAATAAATTAGAAATCTTAGAAGACTGTTACTTAGCAAGATCAAGATATACAAGTCGAAGTAACACACTTGCAAAATTATGCATTATTGTTGCATGTATCACATCCATATTAGATAAAGTTTCCCTTTAACATTACAAGTCTAAGTAACACAGTTGCCAAGATTGATTAGAGATGAATTCTTGCGAGAAGTGAGTTCTCGTATAATGTCAAACTATTCACATGCCTAGTCATGCTAATAGTTTACATTCTGGGGCTTTAATTTGTTTTGATGAAATTGGTCTTCAAGGTGCTATAAATAGATCAGTGTATTTCCAACAACGAAGCTGATTTGTAATACATACTTTCACATATTGAATACAATTTCACCTTGATGTTTAGATCCATGTAGTCATTGTGATTGTGTGGTTTCATGTAATCAGTTACCTTCTGATATGCTATGTTGATGATGTTCAGAGCGTTGTAGGCTATTTGGACCGGTGTACGTTGTGTCTTCGGATCAAACTTCCCTGTTTGGGACCGGCAATATTAACTGGGAAAATGATACGGGTCTCTGTTTGAGCTGTAATTTGACAGTTAGTTTAGGTGAGGATTAGTTGTTTATCTTGTTCGGGTCTAGGCATATGTATTGTTTTGTATACACATTTGTTGTTATAAAATTATAAAACCATAAACTAAAAAAAAATACATTTCGGTATTCAGGGATAAAATAGTCCAACTGGCATGAGAATTTCTAACCCACGTTTTTTTTTAAAGATAAACGCAAACTCATCGTTCCTGCATCTGGAATCTTCTCCCTGTCCCCTTTTCGCGCTAAAATGTTAACAACCTATTTCATCTCCACCGTTGGATCGTATCACATGGTCAATAAATATCCCTAAATTTTATTCTTTGCATTTCTTGTCGGTTCCTTTTTCTATTTTCTAGGGTTTTTGCTTGTTATTTTCTTAGATCTACTTCGATTCTCGCAATTTCTTCCATTAATAATTGTACAATCGTATAGATCGGTCTCCGATCTACCGTTTGACACCGATTTTTATGATCTTCGAAGCATTCTCTCGCCGGCGATCTTCACGATTCCATTTCTAACTGAATAATCGTATAGATCGGTCTCCGATCTACCGTTTGACAATGATTTTCATGATTTCGATTGATTGTTGCCCCGGCGATCTTCACGCTCATCGGAATCGAGGCTTCCGAATCGCCATATCATGTGGATGAGGTATATTAATTCCGTACACTTAATCTGTATATCTATATGATCACTGGTTACCGATTTAGCGTCTGTTATCATTACACTAACCAGTAATTTTCAACTGTGCAGCTGGTGAAATGCACCGATCTATTACTCGGCGTCTCTGGCACATCTGTCTGTGCCGGTGTGGCTTATTGCTCCGATTTATCGATTTTCCGGTGAGGATATTTGGATCTATAGAGCTGATCTTATTTTTTTAGGTCAAATAGTTTTGATGATCGGTTTTAAGTGATTTATGTTATTGTTTATTGTGACATGTTCAAAATAGGCGTCTAGTAGCTGCGATGAGTTTTGTATAAGACGTTCATGTGCTTTAGAAATCAGATAATCGATTCTGAGATCGATGAAGGCTATCGATTTGCTGGTGAGGATGTTCGGATCTAAGGAGTCGCTTTTGAATTTTTACCAAATAGTTTAGATGATCGGCTTCAAGTGATTGATATTATTGCTTTTCTTGCTGTATTCAAAATAGGCGTCTACTAGCTGTGATAAGTGTTGTCTGAGATGAACCTGTCCTTCAGAATTAAATTACCGAGACAAAATCTCTCATGGACAAATTAGATTATCACAGTGTTCACATGCTTATAAAGTGAACTGCATTTCTGATGATACTCTGAAAGCAGGCCGATGGGAGAGGTGAGACGGTGAGAGTTTAATTGTATGATTTACATATGTTGAAATTTTATCTTGTGAGTGGGCCTTTGCCATGTCAGGTGCGCTTGCTTGGCAGGCCAATAAGTCTAATGAAAGATTATTTTTGGTTTGGTGAAGGGAGATGGTACGGGGTGTTTGCCCGGCTCGCCCTTCATGTCTGTCTCGTTTTCTTTTTTACCTTTTCATTTCTTTAAACATGCACCTATACAGTATAAGCTAAACTATTCGAAACGCTTGCGACCAATTTAGTCTCAAGCGTTTCGAACAATGGTTTCAATAAATCAACATACCACTGTAGCAGCAGCCACACGTATTAGATTGACATAGCAGCATGGAGTTTCAAAAAGTTGTAAGGCTTCTCTATTATCTGATTATCTCTCAAGAATATCTATTATTTCGTCACAAACTTATGTGGTTGACAACTTGACATAACAAAATCACCAATATGATCTGTTTATTTATCCTTTATGATCTGTTCTAATTTCGGATGTCTATTATGAAAGTCTGCTCACGCATTCAAAATTCTGAAAATTGTGTTATTTTCTCTTTGTTAGTGTATTGTAATATTATTTTTGTAATTTCTGTTTAGTTGAGCTGAAGGAGATTGTTTTTGTAATTTCTTTATCTTAGTTGTATGTAAGATGTAGCTTGCAGAAAACTAGGAAGATGGAGATTTCTTACAACTTTCATTAATTGAAGCTCTGATTCACAAGTAGGTGATGTAGCCTTTGGAACAGTTCAATTTCGTTGCTAACAAACGACGTCAAGCAATCAACAACAGGTATAGGTATATTCTGATCTAATTGTTATTGGTGTTTTCAATAATGAGGTTTTGTGTGGTTCATCTTTATATTGATAGTATGCTATATTCGAGTGTTGCTTGATGAGATTGCTTGAAATACAAGTTAATCGTTTAGAGTATGTGTACCTTATCTAGGAATTCTATAACACAATCCAATCAAATCGGATGTTTGTAGGCTGAGATGATGATTACTAGTTTTTATTCCAATCTTGCAAATGCAAATATTACAAATGAAAGCATTTTAATACTTGCTAACCAAGAGGCAATAAAGTAACTTCATGAAGTACAGAGGAAGGATCATAGAGCCATCAGTGTTTCTTGTAATGGTTATATAATGTTGGATTCGTACTTTGTCATGGCCCTAGGCCGTATGCGTACAAGTGTGGTCAGCCCTAAATCTGGCTAAATAGTAAGCAAGTCGGCTGGTTCGGCTAGTTTGAGACTATGGCGTAGTGTGGTTTAACGGGTTTTTATAGTTTTCCGGCAGTTGGTGGCCGACAATTTGCAACTGATCCTACAAGCTTTTTTGATCCATCTTTTGTTTATGAACTATTTGACTTTGGGATCTAAAAGTATGTATATATATGGTTGTAAACAAAGTGAACCAACGTGAGTAGTAAAAGAACACAAATGAAAGCTTATAAACATAAATGAAAACAAACTAACGTTTGTACATTACAAATAAAATTTGCATTTTTGATGCAAAAGTTTACGAAGAATCCATCTAAAGTAAATAAGACTTGGTTAATTATCGTATAAACATAATGAATACGAAAATTAAGAAGTCTGGCAAGATTAAAATTGAAATTGTCAAATAAGGATTGTTGATGGAGGTGTAGAAGGATACTTGGTTTAAATTTTTAAAAACTTAAACTGATAAAATAAATATATAACATAAAAAACCAGCTATCGCAATCTCTGTTCATATTTGTTTAACTTATCGAACCATATTTTTTGTTCCATAAAATAACTGAAACTTTTGCCCGCAATCTGTCTCTTTAATTTTTTATATTTAAGAGGTTGTTAAAACTGATATAGTTATTAGCGTTGTTTTTCTTGAATTTTTGTTATCGGTGGGGTTTTGCTAGAGGTATACAAATCAGCTTTTTTCAAAAATCGGTTACGGTTATTAACCGAACTGGTTAATATCGGCGGAAACAAAAACCGGTTATTAAAACTGGTTCTGATTATTAACCAGTTTTAAAAATGAAAACATGCAACCGGTTGTAACCTGTTTTTCTCTGTGTTTTGGTTTTTAACCGGTTTTTGTAATAACCGAGTTTACAACCGGACTAATCAACAAAATATGAAACCACTAATCTTTTAAAGGGGTACCTGCCTTGATTTCTATGGAGTCCATGACTGTTTATGCACGTCTCCCCCTCACAAAGTTTTATATATATATTTCTCATCATTATATTTATTTTAATATTTTATAATGGAGGTTTGTATACGTTTGGTCTTGTGGTAAAAAAAGATGGTTTTCGTGAATCCTCGAAGGTGAATATGGTCGGAAAGTTAAGTTGGTTTCACAAATCCTTTTCGGCTGAGGGTTATTACAATCTTTTGCAGAAAAATGTTTGGTAAGGTACGTATTTTAGTTGTTATGGATCCATAAGCTCAAAACTGGAAAGAGCACCGTATTGGGAGGTTGGTGGTTCGAATCCACCTGGGTCCTCATCACATTGTTCACTATTCGTTTGTCTTCTCAGTTGATAGCATGTGTAATGAAAATTTTTATTTTTTAGTTAAAAAATGGCTTGCTAAAAAGAGGGATTGTATGATAAAATCCATTTCTTTGTATATACTTTGTTATGCACTTTGTTAGTGAAGATTTTTTTTAAAACTACGAAAATAGCTGTTGACCTCCATAGCTTTCAAAAAAGGTTAACTTATGTGTCTTTGGAGTGACCTCTCAACAACTGAAAAGTTCATACGCAGATCTCTCTAAGCACTAGATAAAAAATATGTGGCGTTTTAAATGTTCCAGGTGTGCCCAGATGCGCCCCATGCCCTTCAAGACGCAACTCATGCCCTTCCAGGTGCATAAGTGAAGGGGATGCATCCCGTGCTGATGGGTCACACCAAGGACGCATGAGATAGCGAAATCTGAAGATTTACCTTTTCCATTATTAAGATTTACATCGCACTTTACATAAAACTCATCCTACCTCTTCATTCATATCCCCTATACCATTTCAAAATTTATCTTTCATTTTAAAAACCTTTTTACATCCCATTTTACAATACCCATCTCTATATCTTTTTTTATTATTTTTTCTTTGTTTCTATATTTTAATCCTCTTTTTTTTTATGTGTGTATGTTAGAGAGAGATGATAAAGGGAGATGAAAAATTACAAGTTTTGTCATTTATCTTGATACTCTTTTTAGACGGTGTCCTTTTCAACGAATTTTGTCAGGTTTTGCTCTTTATAGAGAAAATTGTTGCATATATTGTCCTTTAACCCTAAGCCAGATAGATTTTTTTAGTTAAATCTCATCCTATGCAAATGCCATAAGGGTGGTTTAGTCTTTTTACCTATAAATGACGAATTTTGTACAATACCTTGTTAACATGCGACGGTACCCGACTTAATTACGCATGTTTATTTAAAAATTACATACTTTATAAATTTCAAACCCAATTACGCACGAAGAAGATATCACACATGGTCAAAACACAAAATCACGCATAGGTTGGTTTTTACCCTAATTACGTACGTTATTTTATTGGTTGTGTACCGTCGCACGTTAAGAGACTTTTGTATCTTAAACTTTCTTACAAAAACATATCATAATCTATCAAAAAGATTCATTCGTAGTTTATTTTTAATGCATTGATTAACTGTTTAAAACTTTCTCATAAAAACATATCATGTCTTGTTTATCTACAAATATATAGACTTATAAAACAAAAGTCGTTCTACCTCAGTTGGTGGAGGGCGTGGCTTTTAAGCACGTGGTCGTGGGTTCGAGTTCCTCGGATGGCGAGTTTTTCTTTTTTCAAATTTTGAAATATATAAGATTAATTCTATTATTTTTGTATGAGGTAATAAATCAAAAAAGTTATTTTTTAACATGATCTTTGTTCGATTCATTCAGAAATAATGTTACTCTCAATTGAAATGAATCAAAGCAGATGGTTGTTGTTAGCACAAATCTTAAGGTTAACGTTTTCAAAAAAAAAAAAACATTTTAAAGGGGTAACGACATAAAAAAAAAGCGTTAAATTTTTCCAAAATTTACACTACCCTCAGAGCGTCAAGGGGCAACAGGGGTTAGTTACCACTTGTTACACTCTATATCCGCCCCTGCCTCAATACCAACTTGAGCTCGTACGTTGTTTGTTTTGATCATAGTTGATTGCTGCAGTTTGTGGAGAAATTCGGGATTCGAACCTCCCAACCATCCACTCTAGCTGCTACTATTGCGCTTTTTTTTTCCAGCAGAAACAGGTCCGGATGCCTGTCTTTCATCTTGGCTCCTAGTATTTGTCATAATTGGATATTGAATGCTGCTGCAAATTTAAGAAATTATTGCAAGTGAATGTTAAGTTTTGGACAAATTTAATACACACCAAAAGTTAGATGAAATGTTTCACCAACCTTTTTTTTAACCGTTGTTTCACTAACCTTAATAACTCGCTTTCATTTCAGAAGGGGCGCATCATAGTGGGGGCGGGAGGGGGCGACCGATCCTTCGAACTTTTCGCTCAGTAGTGGGGGCGGGAGAGTATGTAGTTTTCGTATAGAAATTTTTGGCTATATACGTTTTCGACCCCCCGGTTTTATAGAAATTTTTGGGTTTATACGTTTTCGACCCCTCGATCAGAAATCTCAAGCTTTGCCACTGCATTTCACACTACACAAACTATTCAAAATATCTAATAAATTGTTCCAATAAAAAGCCAAAAAATTATACTTTATAATATTTAGGAACCTACTTTTAAAGCACAACTCTAAAGAAATATATCATTTTATATTAATCTAATAATTGGTAGTTGATTATGATCATTGGTTTTAATTCTTTTAAATGATTGGCATAGTCATTGCAGGTTTGCTTGCACCTATAACCACATTTAACAAAGTCAACATATGTATTCCAACCTATAACTAAATAAACCTAACTTTCATTTCATCTTTCTCATACTCATCAATGGCTCTTCTACTTCCTCCTCCACCCATCTCTCTCCTTTGCATATTCTCCATCGTTACACTTTACTTGATGATATGCTACGCCGTCATTGGGTTCCTCGCCAAATCAAGAGTCGCCTCGGATGAAGCTGTCCGCTCGGCCTCAGGGTTTTCCTTGGAAGAGTTAAAGAAGTTACAATGTTTTAATCATAGGATCAACAAAGACGACGAAGAATCGTTAAGTTGTGCAATATGTTTGGATGATTTTAAAGATTTCCAGGTATGCAAAAGGTTACCAAGTTGTGACCATTTGTTTCATAGCCATTGTATTGATCTTTGGTTGGTTCATAGACGAACTTGTCCAATTTGTAGGACCACTTTTGATCACTTGATTCATGTTGCTTGAAATTTTTGTACATTTTCATTTTCTTGTTTTTGAAAATACTGGGAATCTTTATTTTTGTTAGTATTTTTTTTCTTGACCAACCTTGTTTGTTTGCATTCAAATAAAAGAATGGTAGGTTGGTAAATGTGATAAGAAATTATTATTTGATATTTGCTTGGATTAGATAAATGTGGATTTGTTAAGTTTTGACATCAAGATTGGGTATAATGATTATCACGCTCAATAATGATCAAATACTTATTTTAATAAGAAATTGGTCTAGTTTTATAAGCTTTATAAAAATGTATGCGGTCATCAATAGCTCAATCTAAAAGCACATTATTATACTTAAATTTTTTGTAACCTGAGTGCCTAATGATGTGTATTTCCATTGTTTGACTAATAGTTCAAAATTTGACTTGTTTAGTTTTCTCGTATATGACTTATAAACATGCGATCATTTGGTATTTGTATTGGTACTTATAACTAAACATGTTCACTAATAGCTAAGCTTACTATTCCATTAAAATTGACATAAAACCGATCATTTTAGTATCATAATTTTTTTGAACGAACAACAAAGCCCCATCACTTAGGTAAACTATAAACCCAATGGCAAAAGGTCACCCACGCCTGCGAACACAGACAGTGTTATTGACCAGGTCCGCCATCATTCTAGAGAAAAATCATAGCTCAAAGGTCCACTATGATAAAATTTCTAGCTCAACTTAGAGCATTTTTGCTCTGGATGATACTCCAATCCTTAACCTTCACTTCAAAAGATTTTGAGGCTATTGGCATCTTTCATTTCTCCCTTTATTTTTAGATCAACCATCCACATGACTACATGAGGTCCAGGTGTACTGTATAAGCAAATAGTTCATTTCAGAAACGTCCTGATAATTCTAAAAAAGATTTAGGTCTCAGACGACAAAAAAAATTATACCCAAAATTGTGGTTAAGAGAAAATGAATTAAAAAAAATAAATTCTTGGTGATGGAGCCAAGACTTGAACTTAAGATCTTTACATTATCTTAAGATGGTTTTTCCACTCCACCACCAACACTTTTCTGCATAATAAATGAATACATATATTAAATATAGAGTAAACTGTAGTTTTACACCCTGGAGATATAACCATTGGCACCCTTACCCCCTACCACGAAATTTTTGCTGTCTAACCCCCAACGAATGCGAAACGCTGCAATCTTACCCTCTAGTTCATGAAACCGTTTATAGTCCACGTTAGTCTTTAACGGTCAAAGGGTATTTATGTAATTTCGCCCTAACTTTACCAAACCAGATCCATCTTATCTTAAACACCATCTTCAAACCTTATCTTCAAATGAACATTAACATCTTGAAGAAAATATTGACATCTTCAAATGAGCAATATGAACATCTTCAAACAATGAACATCTGCAATTGAAAATATGAACATGAGATCTTCAAAATAAAGAAAATAAATTCTGGAACATGAACATCATCATCATAAATTCGATCCTAAACACCATCTTCAAACCTTATCTCCAAATTCATCTTTATAACCACCACCAACATCATCTCATCATTTGTTTCAGATCTATACAACCACCAATAATTGAAGAACTTAAATCAACCTAAATCATCTCATCCAACTTCAATCTATATCTCAATTCAAGAACACCAAGCATCTACTCACCTAAATCTCAGATTCAAGAACACCACTAACATCAACTCATCCACCACCCTAACACCGCTGTCACCACCATAAACACCGTCGCCGCCGCCCCTAACTCCCCACCGCCCCTTCGCTCAGATTCAAGAATAACCACCACCAACATCATCTCACGGCTCTCTCTCTCTCTCTCTCTATGGAAGTTTTCTCTCTCTAGAATGGGTGGAAGGGGATAACTCAGATTGTTGTTGTTTGAAGATGATGATTGATGAAGGTTGTTGGTTTTCAAAAAAGTAACTCAGATGATGTTGAAGATGATGATTGATAACTGAGGATTTATTTGGTTTTCAAAAAGGTAAAAATGTCTAGAGAAGATGAGGGGAAAAACGACTTTTCACACATTATTAACAGTCAAACAAACGGTTTCATGAACCAGGGGTAAGATTGCAGCGTTTCGCATTCGTTGGGGGTTAGACAACAAAAAATTTGTGGTAGGGGGTAAGGGTGCCAATGGTCTATATCACCAAGGGGTAAAACTACAGTTTACTCTTAAATATATAATTTACTATATATTTCAAGGCTTGTAAAAACCTTTTGGGCCTCTGAATGACGGCATGGATTGGCCGGCCCAAGAGCCGGCCATGGTTCATTTTAAAATGACATTGATTGTATATTTGTTTAAATCGGCAATTTACAAGCAAAAACTATCTTTATTAGAGATTAGAAATATTATTGACAACTCAAAAATGTAATAATCCCGATAGGCTTGTAAGTTCAAGTATTTGGGATTGTTTGTATTGTAACACCTCGTAAAAACCCGTTCTATAATAACTGACACGTGTCCCGCTGATCCTCGTTTACCATATGTTGGACGAGAGGGACTAAATTCGTCGTTATATTAATTTATAACCTCTGAACGACAATTGAATAGTTGAAGGACTAAAAGTGTCAACATACTTAAACTATGCATCTGAGTGTCCTTTTAACAAACTTGGAGCTTAACGATATTCAGTTATATTCCTGAATGTGTCAAACAGTGGCCATATTGACTAAAACATGCAAAAATATCAAAATCTGGAGGTTTGGGAAGTCTAGGGACTAAATTGAAAATTTTGAGAAAATGGTACCCTCACGTGGCACGCCAGGTGAAACATGGGCTGGCGCGTGGCGCGAAGGTTACCATTTTTCAGCAGGTGTGTGCCAGCTGCAGTTTCATGCCCACCACACCTGCCACTTCTCTCGCATTCCTGCCACCTTTGCTCAATGAATGCCACCTCAAAAACACTTGGAGACATCAGGGATCATGTCCTAACACCTGGCTTGATCTAGTTCATGTTCCTCAAGTATAAATACGGGTGTTATGGCAACACCAAGACTTGCTCATCCACATCTTTGATCTCTCCTCCTCATTTGGCAAGTTCCTGAGACATTTGGGAGCTTCCTCTGAGTTTTCTAAGTTTGCTTGGACCACTAATAAGTGTTCTAACCTAGTTCTTTCATTTTATTAGGCTTAAAGCCAAAAGTCAAGGCGTTTACGTAAAACGCTTTGACATTCGGCTAAGACCATTACGATCCAGCCATTGTTTGATACGAACGTGGCTACGCGATCGTAATTAGGTAGGTGTTGATCCCTTAAAAGGGCACCTCCTGATTATCACGTTTACTTGGTCAATTGACGGGTCAAACTTATGGTCAATAAAAGTCAACGTGTCAGTTTTTGAAAATAATTCATAAGTAGTAATGTAGGTGTTATAAAATCAGTTTTATCATGCTAATAACTTGGTAATAACTATAAGAACATGTGTGAACATATTCAGCCCGTCAATCCCAGGTTCAAGGTCAGTTCGCAACCGAAAGTCACGAAGTTTGACTTCTGCTTTGACTTTCAGTTCTGACCCGAAGTTATACCATATGGTCATGTAGTAATCTGAGTTTATATGCAAGTTTCCGTTAAATATGCTAACTTTGACTAAAATGCCATTTTTGTCCAAAACAAGGTTTTAAACATGAACAAACACACAAATGAGTTACCTATTGATATGGTAACTTGATTAACTTAAATTGATGTCAATAATCTGGTCATCAACTAAGTTTTGACGTAATGACGTAATATATTCTTCTAAATGACCGAATTGTCCTTTTCGGCATTCTAAATGGTTTTAACATAATTTCTTCACCAAAACTAAATACCTACTGATGTAATATCATAATGTGGATTATTTGGGATGTCAACTCAGATTATAAACTGAATTGATGTTTAAGATGTCACACCCCAACCGATGGCGGAATCATCAGGGCGCGGCACTAAGCGATTCAGATTGCTCGAGAGAATCCATAACAACTATTATAAATGACAATATTTAAAACATTAATTTCCCATACAATTAACATATAATCATTCCATAATCATTACAAATCCAACATTTCTCAAGCAAATTCGAAATTCGTCAACTAGATTATTACAAGTTTCTAAAGCAAAACCCTAAGTCCATTTGCAGCAAGTAAAACTCATCAACCTACAACATACGTTAAAATAATTGTCAATACAAAATGTATTGGCGAGCATACAGGTTTGATATAATAGCATAGTAGGTAAAAGCATCGTGAAATACCACATATACAATAACGAGATACAACCTAACATATAAATCGGTGGACAATTACTCCAGCTAAATTCCGAGATGACTGTGATGCGCGTTTGAGATGTGCGTAACTAGACCCCGTCGGGTGTGAGTCGAACTATGATATCATACTTATTAAGTTGGAATCAACGAGTAAAAGTCGAGGGTGCTTATATGTATCTAGCATCACGTATGAACATGTATAACAGATATTCGCGTGTGATAATCAGTTTGTGCATTTGATATGTTTTGTTATGAACGTAGGTTACACCCAAAAGTGCATTTAGAGTGAAAAAGGGTTCAAGTATACTCACAGTGAGTGCGTAAACAGCAGACACGAGCGAGATGGAGTGAGGAGAGTGTCGGGTCAGCCTGGGCGTAGAATCAGAAGTGCATCAGTCTTCCAGAGTGTTAAATAGTCGGAATGGAGAGTCTTGCGGGAACATTTCATTTCGCACGAAAATGGAAATTTTGTGCGAAAATTTCATGCAGAAATTTTTGTGAGAATTTTGTGTCCAAAATCAAGTGTTTTCGCGTCTGTCTTCGGGAAATCGAGTGTTCATCCCTCCAACCTTAGGTTACTGATCAACCTAGCATCGGAGAGGTCTTTTGAGCGAGTGAGTGTCACACCCCAACCGATGGCGAAAACATCAGGATGAGACGAACAAATTGCTCAAAACGTCATAACACTACTTTGCGACAATAATTTAATCATAATAATTCCATTGATAACAAAATATTGCAATACATTGTTCAAAAATCAAAATACGACAAGTTCAAATAGCATAATTGACATAAACGAAATACAGTGATCAAAATTTAGGTGAGTATCTAGTCCACCCTAATTGCATTTCTTCATATCATCAACTTAGTTTCCTGCAACATGTATTAAAATAATATATATCAACAATAATGTTGGCGAGCATACGAGTTTAATACTTAGCATAATAAAGAAATATTTGACTCATATCCATCATGATAACATTGTAAATAAGTAAAATTGGGCATGCTAAACATGTGATAATATATGTCAATCCATAGTCTAACGCAATATTGATTACTCATTCTTTGTCAAAACCACGAGAGTGTAACATAGTTTACTTAACAATTACCACTAGTTTACGGGCGGTGCGTTAATCCTATAGCGCTATAAATTGTTAAGGTAGGCTAGCAAGGTTAATGAGCATATACACAAGTCCAACATAGCATGCAAATAAAGGCATATAAACAAGTTTCATGATATGTAAGGATTGAGTATAAAGTAAACAAGTTTGTGTCATTTGTGAATTTGTACATGTTGTACCCAAAGTGTGAAAATAGGAAAATGGGATCGAGTATACTCACGGTTTTGCAAGCTAGATCCGACTTGAATCCCGAGAGTGTGGTAGGTTGATTATCTTGGAGCACCTTGTCCCTCTACAAGAAGTAACAAAGGCGTATCAGTGTTGGGAGTTTAACGGAAGATTATGGATTCGGAGTTTAAATAACGTAAAAGTAGTATTATGAAAGTAATCATCTTGTACTCATGACACTTGTTCTTGACACTATAGAAACTACAAGGGTTTGGTGTGTTTTCATGGATTCGAAGACCCATTAGAATCGTAGCAAGTGTATGGTCTTTAGATGATGTAACTAGTTTCTTAACAAGTAACTATGGAGTTATTATTAAGTCTTTGTCACGTGTATGTATACATATATAATATACTTAGTTTAGGTACTTCAAATCATAAATCAAGCATGAGGTAGGAGATCAAAGTCTCCATTTAGGCACCTCTAGTGTCATGGATATCATGTAGGAGGCAGGAAGAACAAGCTTCCATTTAGGTACCTTTAATGTTCACCACTACACTTGTGTTATAAACACAAGGAGGGTCAAGAACTAAGTAATAACAACAACAACTAATCTAATGCAAAACATCAAGTAGTGTGTGGATTCAAGATGGGTTGCCAAGGCTAGACCATCTTCACACATGCACAAGTTGAACTTGGACGCTACTTGTGGGTGTAAACCCAGGTTGAAAACAGAAAGTTTGTGAGGGTTTCACCTCTAGTTTGACATGTCTCAACCTTGTTTTTAAGCCTAACCAACCACTAGTAGTGTTGTAAGAATTCGGACATAGGTTTGAGATGAGTTAGACTCAAGTTAAACAAGTTTAATAAAAGTTTGAAGAAGATAATCAAAACAGTCCACTTTGGAGCCTTTTTCGTGACATTCCAGGGCTTGATTTTCCATGGAAAACTATTGGAGATGTGCACAAGGTCAAACCAAGCAAGTGGGAAGAAGAACGGAGTGATTTCGTTGAGAAATGAGTGAGATATGCTCACTTTTGTAAGAGGTGGTAATTCTGCTCGAACCTTGGATTATCAGCTGATTAGATGAAGTTTTGAGAGTGTTTTGATGATTTGCAAAGTGTAAAATGCTTGGATTAGGCTTGGGTTTTATAGGGAAGTGTTTAGGTTAAGTTTAGGTTAGGTTAGGTGAGTAATTAAAGCTTAAGACATGATTAAAAATAAAAAAAACACAAAATCCCGCCCAAAACGCGTCTGGGAGGGTTATGTGCGCTGGTGGATCGTTTTGAGCGAAGGATTAAGGCTTTAATGGTTATGGGTTTGATAGATGAGAAGGCCACAGCAGAGTGGTTGTTGATGCGTTTGCTAAAGCGGGTGACCCGGGTTCAAGTCCCGTTGTCACCAATATTCTTTCTTTTTTTAATTTCACAGCATAATACTTTCAGTTATATGCACAAATAGTCCCTGTAAGTTTAAAACCTAACATATTACCAATTAAACCCTTGATTATATTATCACATCACCATTAAAATTACTAACTTCCAAATTTATAGAAACTACTAAATTTATTATAAAAATAATTTTTTTTTAAATTTAATTAATTTAATTAATTAATTTAAATAATGAATAAGTAACCATATTTGTAACGAGTTGAATTATTTATTAAAGGGGGGGGGGGGGTTGCTTTCCAATCAAGGGAAATACGAAAAACGTCGGGCGTTACAGTGAGCCTCTTGTATAAACGCGGACTGGACCATGTGAACCAAGTATGGTTCACGTGAGCCAGTCCAGATCGCACAAGTGACTGTTCTTGCGTCTTGGTGCGTTCGGGACTAAGACTTTGTCTGAAACGGATGTATTTTCGAGTCTATTTCGTGACGGTTTCGACAATGCTCTGTTCCACTATTTAGTGAACGGAACCTTAGTTGGTTGTTGTCTGCTTTTGTGTAAAAATCGATTTGATAAAACAGTTTTGTTAGGATAAACACTTGGTGAGTTTGAAACAACAAGGTTTCGGGTCTGAGAAGCCAAGGCTAACTCAAACATGCCCGATTAAGTGCTAAACCCTTAAGAAAATCAGAAAGTTTTATGAAAAAGATGAAGGTTTTCGTAAAACAGAGAAGTTCAGATGAAATCAGAGATAATCTCGTGAAAAATCATTGTAAAAACCGTTGTGATTCGTGTGAAAAATGTAGTGTTCTTACTCGGAACAGAGAGAATCGGACTGGAGAGCGTTTAGGAGGAATGGCAGCAAGTGAGCACGAAATGACAAGTGTTGGTATTCATAGGGGGTGGGGAATGAGCGTGATCTGATGAAATTTTCGTGCGGAAATCCATATTTTCGTGCGAAAATGGTCATTTTCGCACCAAATATGCGATTTTCGCATGAAATATGTCTTTTTCGCATGAAAACTGCCATTCAGAGCCAAAAATACAACATTTTCGCACGAAAAATACAATTTTCATAAAAAATTTATGTATGTATATATATATATATATATATATATATATATATATATATTGGATTCTAATGATTAAAACACGCACTTTTTACAAAAGGAACCTATGCTAAAAAAATTCCTAAAAATTATTAAAAATCCTTTTGTAATGCTTTCGTTCGTATTAGTTAATTGTATTAAGCGTTGCGTATAAAATGCGATAAAGCGAGTTGTTTGAGCGAGAGCGTTGCGAGTATTAAGCGTTTAATAGGCGTCTCAGTTTCCAAGTCCTAAGAGAGTCGCGTTGTCTAAGTGAGCAGATAGACTTGAAACATCACGCAAAATTTATAGTATTTAGCGAGTGCGTTATAAGCATTGTGAGTTGCGATGTAGTGTGTTGAAATAAGCGATGTAGTGCGAAAATATGCGATGTAGCGTAGTAAGCGATATAGTTTACATTATGATCTAAATCTCTGGTGCTAGGCGTAACGAGAGTACCGAGCTGCGAAAATGCGGGTTGTTACAAGATTTGCATAATGCCGATAAATGACCAAACTACCTTTTTTCGTATAAAATGGTTTTAACTGGGCTTTTCATTACCAAATATTTTACCTATTGTTATAATATGTTAAATAACTTATTTTGGTTATATAAAGCTGATCATAACTTCATTTAGTAGTAAACATCGAATTTAATGGCATTTATCGACTTTATCGCCATTTTGGTGCATAGTATGGTTTAAAACCATATCTATGATCCAAGACTTGTTACCTACTAATTATTAAACTTGTTTTATACATTTTACAGTAGGTACATGTTCTAAACTCATAATCCCAAATAAGTTATCAAAGCTATGTGTGAAATGACCGAAATGCCCCTACGGGACATAGTTGGGTCTAAGACTATCAACCACGCATATATTTGATATCCTACTGATATAACATTATAATTTAGCTATTTTTAAAGATTGTTTATGACCATGACATTAGTTTACTTATAAGTTTCTTTTATAAGTCATAAAATGACCAAAACGCCCTTATGGGGCATAACTTGATTTTAAAACCTCAACATGCATAAATGTTGATATCTTACTGATATTATAACATGATTAAAGTCTAATGACATATGGAACTTGTATATGACTCTCCCGGTTACCCAGTATCGCCTATATGCGTACGGTTTAGCCTGCGTGACTAGTTTACGTATTTTAACCGAAACGGGTTTAACCTTGTCATTTCTTTATCAAAATCCAGAATGTTGTTGATATGTCCATATTATACAAGTCTAGATACTTGTTGGACCAAATAACATTCTATTCCGGTCACCGCTTAATCTGGCGTATCGTACCGTACTTGTTTAACGTAAGACTAGCCGGTTCAAGTCTAAGACTTAACTAAGGATCCGTTAGCATCCTAATTGGTTAATAATACCATCATTCCAGACTAGACGCCTTCCAGTAGATTGTGCCTGTACTTATTTTCTTGATTTGCGGCTGAGTTGCGACTTTACTCAAGACTTAGCTCAGGTAAATACTCTTAACCTATTTTCCCTATACGGTCTTGGGATACGGTAAATTATTACCGCTTGATCGGGTATGGGATCATGTTTTGTCCAGTTGTGATAATTAACTAAATCACATAACCCGTTTTAATCTGTTTTGCCTGATAACTTAAACAGTAGGAGTAGGCTTGACCGTGTCTGGGATATCCTTGGCTCACTAAAGTGCTAGTGGCCATGACTTATAGCATGGGGTGTAGGCATACACCGGATAATTGCATTATTATTATTATTATTATTATTATTATTATATTATTATTATTATTATTATTATTATTATTATCTGTTTTCTGTGTGAAAGTTCAGAAGTGGTGTGTCAGTCGATCATCTCTGTAACATCCGTCAAAAACGGATTTACCAAACCCGCTCCGTTTATTAACCGAACAATCAGTTAAAAATTTCGTTGCGAATTAAATGCCCAAAATAATTTTAAACGATACATAATCAATTATTATATGGGAATATATAATTAGTTTTTGAAAAACTATTAAAAATATGAAAATAAAAATAGTTGGGTTCTGCCGGGTTTCGAACCCGGGTCAGTAACCGGTTCAGCAACTTAACACACGCGCACTAAACCACTGCGCCACCTATATCTTTTGTTAAATAATGAAGACAATAAATTCATAACATGTTATTCAGAATTCAAAAACCGGCGCCCAAATACAGTCGTCGGAAATCCCGGCGATCTCGCCAATAATTTAACGATTCCTTCAGTTATAACATAAACTTTAAACACACATCGGTTATAACCGACGTCTGAGTCCGCGACACAAGTTATAACCGCCGGAGAAATTATAACCGACGAATCAAGTCGGAAATTGGACCAAATTCATCGATGAACTGCCCTATAAATACCCCCTCGAACCTCTGCAAGCCTTTTCGCTCAAAACCGCACCCTTTCTCGACGAAAACTCACTCGCCGGAAATTTCCTGCAAATCGCCGGAAAACCGGGTTCTTCACTTCTAAGCCTTACTAAACCCCCTGAGCTTATACCGAAGTCACCCACATCCTTTTCAAGCTTTCTGAAGATTCCCTGCTGCAAGACACACGCCGCCGGAAGTGTTTGCTGTCGCCGGAGTTCTGCCGGAAAAACAGAGGAATCCAGTCGGTATACTTCACGCCTAATTTCCTTTCTTTTTACTTATATCTCATCTGTAATTAACCTAAAAACGCTAAAGAAACCTGATAGAAACTTCGAACCAGTCAGTCATCGTTCCTGGTTAAAACCAACGAAGAAGACGAAGTATCTGTAATGTATAAGTATAATTAAAATCAAGTTATAACTCGGGTTAGACACACAGTCCAGCGGTGGACTGTGTGCACATTAAACACACTAACGTCTCGAGTTCGAATCTTGTTCCACACACGCTGCCTTAATAAAAATGTCTTTTTTTTGTTAACCGAACCGGAGTCACACTGTTATATGTTAAGTATATTAATAATCGGAATAATAACCAAGTTAGACACACAGTCCAGTGGTGGACTGTGTGTATGTTTAATCACAGGACACGAGTTCGAGTCCGGTCTACTGCATCGATCCGGACAATTATTCAAACTTTTTAAATACGGCATAAATGAAAAGGCTTAGTTTGTATTTAAGAATAATAAAAATCAGTTTAGTTAACAAGTTGGACACACAGTCCAGCGGTGGACTGTGTGTTAGCATAAGCCACAAGTCCCGGGTTCGAGACCTGTGGAGCGCACCGAGTCTTGGATTAAATCGTTTTTAAAAAATAAAGGATTTTCTGTTTAACCTAATTAATATATAAATATAATTAAAAACAGAAATATTTCGGGTTAGACACGTAGCTTAGTTGGTAGAGCTGCGTGCACGCGTACGGGAGGTCTCGGGTTCGAGCCTCACTCAGCGCACAATTATACGCATACGAACCGGTCAACGGTCAAGGTCAACGGTCAAAAAAAGTCAATTTTTTTTATTATTTTTATTTATTTATTTTAATTAAAAATCAATTAAAAATACTTAAAAATAACATTTTTAAGGTTAGAAAATAGCCTTAAACTCACAAAAATACACCCAACAATCCTACTAAAATGGATTAATAAAACCCGTTTACTTACCGAACCATAATGCTATTTATCTAGGTTAATTTCACTCGTGGTTAAAACCACTTCGCGTGCATTCAACATCATCAACCGAACGCACCCACTGTGAGTGAATCTTACAACTCCCCCTTTTAATTACACGTTTTGGGGTGTGTCATGTGTCACAAAATAATTAACTCGTTTATTTAAACTTGTGCCATACCATGTCGTGATCTAAACTTAGATTGTTTATATTGTTGTGATTACTTATTTCATTTTGTCAAATTATATGAAATTCATTCATTAAGCCCATCAGTTCCTCGTGGGAGACGAGTTGAACAACGCGTGCCTCAAAACCAATTCATTATTGTTCATGTGTATATCATTGAGTTTATATTGTTTGTAGTTATGCCTTTCATATTATCATGTTTATGCAATTCATTCATTAGGCCCATCAGTTCCTCGTGAGAGACGAGTAGAGCAACGCGTGCCTCTAAACGTTCCATTATTGTTCATGTGTGCTTTATTTAGTATCTAATGATTGTTGAATAAGTTTACATCTATTTTTACTCATGTGTGGTTGTGCACTCATTTCATAATCAATTAAATAAACTTGTTCAAATGTTTTCCATAGGATTCACTCGCCAACTTTTTGTTGATCCAAAAACCTTTTTACACATGATACAGGTGAACATGATGAAGCAAGGAAAACATAGGAAATGCCTTAGAAGAGAACAAAGAAGCTTAGATTGATAGTTAGAACATGTTGTAATATTTATTGTAAATTTCCATTAAATTGTATTTAATGAATATGAAACGTATAATAAATGTCATGAGCTTTGATGATAACCCAATCATGCCCCGATCACCTTTTTCGCTGCGGGTTGGGGTGTGACAGATTGGTATAAGAGCCATGACTATAGGGATATAGGATAGGTTATTAGACCCTTAGAGCCTATACTATAGTCTGCCTAAATTTTAATTGATTAGGTGGTTACATACAAACTTGTGATATTTATCTGTTTCATATTTGTTTATATTTACTGTCAAACATACATGCTTATATACATATTCATTATACATATATCAATGTTCATATATTCAATTCATTTTCATACTCTCATTATTCAAAGATTTTGTTGCAATTTTCAAATCTCATCAAAGTAAGTTCTGCGACGGGCATGTAGTAACTGGAAGGGTACAAGTACCGGTAGTTGGAACGTCCTGTCTAGGTTGGCATTCGTATAAATCCAATATAACGGACCAGTTTGCCTACCTGGGGACTAACGATGAGAGTACGAAGGACCTATTAGGCCAAAGCATGCCACACCAAACGTCGTTCGAACTAACCCCACTTTGAGGTGTCACCGTGTCTACACCTGGACACATTCCGAATATCACACGTTGTATACATATTTCTCGATTTTCTCCGGGTTTTAGTGTACGCAACCAGGCAAACCCATGCGAACCATATGAAGAACCGGTATTCATGGGGGCCCACATGATTACAAAGGTGAAGTATGGCGGCATGTAGGGCCTAATGGCGAGCAAAGCCCAAGACATCCTATGGATGTAGTAGATTTATTTTTCTATAATTATTTTATGAATGTTCATTCCTGAATGCGACCCATGATCCCAAAAGCATCCAACTCATACTCTTGACATGTATTCCTTGTAGATGTCTTCTAACCTCACCCGTAGGAAGATGAGAGCAGGAAAAGCCCGCGAGCGCATGGCTGCCCTAATCGCTCAACAAATGGCTGCCGTAATACCCAACATTGTAATCCAAGTACAACAAGCACTCACCGCTAATCCTGTCAATCAAGAAAATCAAAAGGTTATCAACTTTTCCCCAAATACCACTAAAGGCACCTACAAGCATTTCAAATCATGCGACCCTCCAAAATACAAAGGGACTGAAGGCGTCACCGCTCTCCTCCATTGGTTTGAAGAAATGGAGAACACCTTTCTAAATTGTGATTGCCCTGACGATCGCAAAGTGCGATATGCTACCGGTCGATTATATGGGATAACACTTACTTGGTGGAATACAGAGAAGGCCAAACGAGGCGTCGACGATGCTATGACCTTAACTTGGAACGAATTGAAGGAAATCATGACCAGATGATTTTGCCCAAGGAGCGAAATCAAGAAATTAGAAGATGAATTTTATTCATTGAAGCAAAAGGAAGGCGACCACACCACGTACAACAAAAGATTCCTCGAATTACATCAAATGGTTCCCAACATGTTCACTCCCCTCTACCGTTTGATCGAGCACTACATTCGTGGTCTTCCGTCAAAGATTCAAGACTCTGTAATAAGTACCAAGCCTGCAACTTTGGAAGCAGCAATGGAGTTAGCCACAGAGCTCACCGAGAACCGAATCCGTAACAAAGACTTCAAGGAGGAGAAGAGGAAGGATAAAGCATCGACTGAAACCTCCGACTCCACCCAAACCGAACCCCCTTCTCAACCCAATTCTAAGAGAAAAAGAGACGGGCAACTTTTCGCTGCTATCCAACGAAATCAACCAATTTCACACGCCATACCCATCCAAGCTATCCCAATCACTCAAGTGGCACCCAACTCAACCTACCCAAATAAGAAACCATATCTTGGACCTCACCCTCAATGCAACAACTGTTTTTATCACCATCCCCTTACCTTACCTTGTCGACTATGTGCAACTTGTGGACGCTATGGTCATTTGAGCAAGGTTTGCCGCACCTTTCAAAACCAAATCTCTTACCCTACTCAAACCATGAACCAAACCTATCAACAACCCCAATACCCCATGTTCCCATATGTTCGAGCTTGTTTCAATTGTGGCGACCCTACCCACTTTAGAAACACATGCCCTCAATTGGTTAACGTCATAAACGCTCAAGCCCAATCAAACCCAGTTAACCAAGTAAATCAAGAGAACCCAACCGCTAGGCCACCAGCTAGAGGAAGAGTCTTCAACATCAACGCCAATCCTGTCAAAGATAATGACGGCCCAAACGAAGATACCCAACTAGTCCTCTTCACCGAAGATCCAGATTCAACTTCTATCGTTTAGTTTTATGTTATCACATCGAACCAATCATAACTTAAGGATAAAGCCAATGAAACTTTGACGAGAATACGGTGGATACGCCGCTGGTACTTCCTATATATAAGTATTCTTGTCAAAGGATCAGAAGCATTATCTGGCGGTTATGAGAGGTTCCATGTGTAGACTGTATGAGTAATTATTGTTTATTATTTTCAGTACATGTAATTTCATAGGCCGCCGCTCCCCATTTATGAGCGTTGAGCATGTTCCCCATTTCATTATGAGGTTGAACCTGGCGTGCCCACATACGATCGGCTACGTTTGATTGAGCCTTGATCGCACAGACATTTTCATTTTTCAATACATGCAATACGATCGGCTCCGTTTGATTGAGCCTTGATCGCACAGACATTTTCATTATCAGTATCTTGTGGTTGTGGTGATTGTTGTAGAGTCGCATAGAACTAATCATAACTTGCGGATAAATTCAATGAGAATTTGACAAGAATATGGTGGATACGCCGCTGGTACTTCCTATATATAAGTATTCTTGTCAAATGATCGGAGGCATTATCAGGCGGTTATGAGAGGTTCCATGTATAGGCTGTTTGTGTGATTGTGGTTTAGATTAAGTTTATTATTTTCAGTACATGCAATACGATCGGCTCCGCTTGATTGAGCCTTGATCGCACAGACATTTTCATTTTCAGTACATGCAATACGATCGGCTCCGTTTGATTGAGCCTTGATCGCACAGACATTTTCATTTCAGTATTTTATGTTTGTTGTATTGGTTGTAGAGTCATATAGGACTAATCATAATTCACTGATAAAACCAATGAAAATTTGACAAGAATATGGTGGATACGCCGCTGGTACTTCCTATATATAAGTATTCTTGTCAAAGGATCAGAGGCATTGTCAGACGGTTATGAGAAGTTCTATGTAGGATTTAGTAGTTTCTTGGTAACCAATCATAATTTGCGGATAAAACCAACGAAAATTTGGTAAGAATATGGTGGATATGCCGTTGGTACTTCCTATATGTAAGTATTCTTGCCAAAGGATCAGAGGCATTATCAGGCGGTTATGAGAAGTTCCATGTAGGATTTAGTATTGCCCTGGGTTAAAATTTGTGTTACATTTATATCATCTTGCTATTTAAAGAAATTTGATTGTGTTCCATTTCTACATAAACTAACCTCTCCATCACAACAAACGAGAGAGAAACTGCCACCATTCAAACATATATGATATCAGAATGTGGATTCAAATATTAGCTGTTGTGTTTATTTATGTTCTATAGTCATAGAACCAATCATAACTTACTGATATTAGCTGTTGTGTTTATTTATGTTCCATGTAGGTTGTAGTATTAGAAGTTTTGCCTTATGATATAACCATACCCTTCCAAACATATCCAAACTCTTATGCATGATATCATAGTTAGCGAATCAATTCTGCTTATCAATACTTCTACAGTAGCAACAAAAAGCGATTCCTGTAATAGGGTACTTAACCCTTACAAGGGACGTTACCGCCTCAAACAAAAAAAAATTAAACCCTTCTTTTTCTAAGCATGTAACTGTCAAACTAAACACCATCATTCTTTTAGTCAAATAAATCACTATTTAAATTTCGGGACGAAATTTCTAAAAAGCAGGGGATACTGTAACATTCGTCAAAAACCTATTTACCAAACCCGCTCCGTTTATTAACCTAACAATCAGTTAAAAATTTCGTTGCGAATTAAATGCCCAAAATAATTTTAAACGATACATAATCAATTATTATATGGGAATATATAATTAGTTTTTGAAAAACTATTAAAAATATGAAAATAAAAATAGTTGGGTTCTGCCGGGTTTCGAACCCGGGTCAGTAACCGATTCAGCAACTTAACACACGCGCACTAAACCACTGCGCCACTTGTATCTTTTGTTAAATAATGAAGACAATAAATTCATAACATGTTATTCAGAATTCAAAAACCGGCGCCCAAATACAGTCGTCGGAAATCCCGGCGATCTCGCCAATAATTTAACTATTCCTTCAGTTATAACGTAAACTTTAAACACACATCGGTTATAACCGACGTCTGAGTCCGCGACACAAGTTATAACCGCCGGAGAAATTATAACCGACGAATCAAGTCGGAAATTGGACCAAATTCATCGATGAACTGCCCTATAAATACCCCCTCGAACCTCTGCAAGCCTTTTCGCTCAAAACCGCACCCTTTCTCGGCGAAAACTCACTCGCCGGAAATTTCCTGCAAATCGCCGGAAAACCGGGTTCTTCACTTCTAAGCCTTACTAAACCCCCTGAGCTTATACCGAAGTCACCCACATCCTTTTCAAGTTTTCTGAAGATTCCCTGCTGCAAGACACACGCCGCCGGAAGTGTTTGCTGTCGCCGGAGTTCTGCCGGAAAAACAGAGGAATCCAGTCGGTATACTTCACGCCTAATTTCCTTTCTTTTTACTTATATCTCATCTGTAATTAACCTAAAAACGCTAAAGAAACCTGATTGAAACTTCGAACCAGTCAGTCATCGTTCCTGGTTAAAACCAACGAAGAAGACGAAGTATCTGTAATGTATAAGTATAATTAAAATCAAGTTATAACTCGGGTTAGACACACAGTCCAGCGGTGGACTGTGTGCACATTAAACACACTAACGTCTCGAGTTCGAATCTTGTTCCACACACGCTGCCTTAATAAAAATGTCTTTTTTTTGTTAACCGAACCGGAGTCACACTGTTATATGTTAAGTATATTAATAATCGGAATAATAACCAAGTTAGACACACAGTCCAGTGGTGGACTGTGTGTATGTTTAATCACAGGACACGAGTTCGAGTCCGGTCTACTGCATCGATCCGGACAATTATTCAAACTTTTTAAATACGGCATAAATGAAAAGGCTTAGTTTGTATTTAAGAATAATAAAAATCAGTTTAGTTAACAAGTTGGACACACAGTCCAGCGGTGGACTGTGTGTTAGCATAAGCCACAAGTCCGGGGTTCGAGACCTGTGGAGCGCACCGAGTCTTGGATTAAATCGTTTTTAAAAAATAAAGGATTTTCTGTTTAACCTAATTAATATATAAATATAATTAAAAACAGAAATATTTCGGGTTAGACACGTAGCTTAGTTGGTAGAGCTGCGTGCACGCGTACGGGAGGTCTCGGGTTCGAGCCTCACTCAGCGCACAATTATACGCATACGAACCGGTCAACGGTCAAGGTCAACGGTCAAAAAAAGTCAATTTTTTTTATTATTTTTATTTATTTATTTTAATTAAAAATCAATTAAAAATACTTAAAAATAACATTTTTAAGGTTAGAAAATAGCCTTAAACTCACAAAAATACACCCAACAATCCTACTAAAATGGATTAATAAAACCCGTTTACTTACCGAACCATAATGCTATTTATCTAGGTTAATTTCACTCGTGGTTAAAACCACTTCGCGTGCATTCAACATCATCAACCGAACGCACCCACTGTGAGTGAATCTTACAACTCCCCCTTTTAATTACACGTTTTGGGGTGTGTCATGTGTCACAAAATAATTAACTCGTTTATTTAAACTTGTGCCATACCATGTCGTGATCTAAACTTATATTGTTTATATTGTTGTGATTACTTATTTCATTTTGTCAAATTATATGAAATTCATTCATTAAGCCCATCAGTTCCTCGTGGGAGACGAGTTGAACAACGCGTGCCTCAAAACCAATTCATTATTGTTCATGTGTATATCATTGAGTTTATATTGTTTGTAGTTATGCCTTTCATATTATCATGTTTATGCAATTCATTCATTAGGCCCATCAGTTCCTCGTGAGAGACGAGTAGAGCAACGCGTGCCTCTAAACGTTCCATTATTGTTCATGTGTGCTTTATTTAGTATCTAATGATTGTTGAATAAGTTTACATCTATTTTTACTCATGTGTGGTTGTGCACTCATTTCATAATCAATTAAATAAACTTGTTCAAATGTTTTCCATAGGATTCACTCGCCAACTTTTTGTTGATCCAAAATCTTTTTACACATGATACAGGTGAACAGGATGAAGCAAGGAAAACATAGGAAATGCCTTAGAAGAGAACAAAGAAGCTTAGATTGATAGTTAGAACATGTTGTAATATTTATTGTAAATTTCCATTAAATTGTATTTAATGAATATGAAACGTATAATAAATATCATGAGCTTTGATGATAACCCAATCATGCCCCGATCACCTTTTCCGCTGCGGGTCGGGGTGTGACAATGTCTCGGTTTTCATACTGGGCCCATATGTATTGACAGACTTGTAAATCTGTATACAAGGTCGTTTGTATTGTCCCAAGTTATATATGAAAATGTGCCTAGTGTACCTAAAATCAATTTTTGAAAAGATTTTCAAAATGAGTCCGTTGATTGTATTTACCAGTGAAAACTGATGTATTTTCAAAAGATTAAGTTAAGGTACAGCGCGTAATAGGCCGGAAGCTACGTGGCATTGATACTAAGGAGTTGTGACCCTGTAGTTATGCCTTTAAGAGTCCGTTATCATTTTTTTTGTAATTTATATTTCCATCCGCCAGTGGATCTTATTACAAACCTTGTATACTTGTATTCGAACTTTGGACATTATGGTTTGTAATAGTTTAATTTTACTCCAAGACTTCCGCTGTGTAGCTCTGTGTATTATTGTTATGATGATATCAACTGTACGTCACGATACTCCCCACCGGGCCCACCGGGATACACGTGGAAATCGGGGTGTGACATGTATAAAGGGATTTTGAGATAGATAGTGATGTAGCCCATTGCATTCAGGATGGTTGGTTTAGATGGAGGATGATAGTGAGGTATTGTGTGACAGGAGGTTCCCAACTAAAATAAATGGGAAATTTTAGAGGGTAGCAATTAGGCCCGCCGTGCTTTATGGAACAGAGTGTTGGACCATCAAGAAGGCACACACGCGCAAAATGAAAGTAGCATAGATGAGGATATTGAGGTGAATGTGTGGAAACACGTGGTTAGACCGGATAAGAAATGAGATATTTAGACAAAGGTTAGGAGTGGCTAGTATATTTGATAAGATTAAGGGGAGATTGAGATGGTTTGGGTATGTGAAGTGGAGACAAACGACGACGCCAGTTAGAGTAGTGAAAACCCTCACTATGGAGGGGATGAGGGGTAGAGGCAGACCCAAACTGACATGGGATAAGTGTATTAGACATGATTTACTATAGTTGCAGCTTTCCGAGGACTTAGTCCAGGATAGGACTTCGTGGAGGCGGAGGATTTTGGTTAATGACTTCTAGGGGAAGGTACAATAGGATTTTGGTTGTGTCTTAGGGGCTTAGATTTTTCCTACACTTTAGGGGACTTTACAAGTGATTGGCTTCTGTATTTATGCCTATATGATGTTGTTTAATGTTATACATGTTTTAAAATTTTACTGTGTTACCCTCTCACCACTTCCTTAGATATTGATAACTTCATATTTCTATAGTTTTTGGGTATGTGTTTTGTCTGTTATCTGTTTTGGAGTCGAGGGTATATTTGGAAGCAGTCTATCTATCTCTACGGATAGAGGTAAGTTTTGCCTACATCACGCCCTTCCCAGACCCTACAAGTAGTTGGGTTTGTGTTATTCAGTAGTTATACTACATAACAACGAGTGCATACCAAAAGGGCTTGTAGCCTAATAGTATCACGGTGTATACAATTCTACTGATGAGATCATGTGCGGCTTCACGATTTTTAGGTACACGAACTCTTGATTTTGCGTTATTTTTAACATCATGACTTTATGATGCTTGAACAATTCTGCTGAGGAGTTGAAAGGTACAAACGTTCGCATAAAAAAAGTTCCATCGTCGGAACTTCATGAACTTGGTGGATTTTGAAAAAGATCCATGGAATAAAATATGGGTTGAAATCTCATAGAGTAATTGAGAATGGTGTGAAAAAAAAAATAAAGTTGATATACATAAAAGATTGGAGTTGATTTTATAGTTAAATGTTTGGTTGGTCCCAGTAGTTTGCAATTTTAGCAGAGTCAATAATTTCATAGGTGATCTCGCTGGTTGTAATTTTTGGACTTGCGTAATACTTGTCACTGTCCTCTCAGTTAACACACCTCACATGCATGTCTCGTGAGGGTATTGTTGTCATTTCAACATTGCCTCTTAAACACCTTGTGGGTCCCACCTCATTTATTCTCCTTCTTCCCTAACCATGGTCACACCTCTTCACCCTCACCACTTCAACTACCACAATATTTTGTGGTGTTGGGAATTTTTTTAGAGATTATCACTCAATATTCAGGGAGTCATACAAAAGTATATGGATTCCATTAAGTTTTAGGACTGCATTAATTACAAAGTTTTTATATGAATTCTTTTAAATAGTTTGTAATGAATAACGAGGCATATATAACCCCTTTAACTTATAATTAGTTTCCGGTGGCCTAAAACGAATTTCCGGCGGGGGTGGTGGTCACAAATCCCATCGTTTTTTCCGAGGCAAACCACCTTCAATTTAAGCTGGAAATATACCATACAATGGTGGTAATGAGTGGTAGTAGCTTCTGTTTGGGGTCTTTTGGCTCGTCGTGTAAAAAAAAAAAAGTTGTAGGTTTGCTGGAGTGGTCGCCGATCAATTTGGTGTCGAATATAAAGACCGGAGAAGAAAGATGGAGTGAGGTTGGGTTTTTCTCTTTTTATAATAGATGGGTCCCACACACACGTATTATTTAACAACTTATTTTGCTTTGTAATGACTAGAATACCCTCACGTGACATGCATGTGGGATGTGTTAACTGAAAAATCTAACAAAGGTTAGTGATAAGGATCATACAGGTTCAAAAATTGCAACCACTTAGATAACTTATGATGAGGGTGTGGTTGAAGCAGACTCGAATCTTCAATAGAAAAAATTATCAAAGAGGGACGTGTGATAAACTAAAGAGAAATGAATGTGTAAGTAGTTTCGCCCTTGACTATTAGTGTAAGTAACACTAAAAGTAATCGACTAACGTTCTAGAATTTGTAAGATATATATTGTTAAAAAGTAATAAATTTGGCACCCGACCTCCCGAACTTTTTGCTCAATAGTGTTTGGTATGTAGTTTTCGTATAGAATTTTTTAGTATATACGTTTCGACCCCCAGTTTTATAATTTTTTTAGGTGTATACGTTTTCAACATCCGGTCGGAAATCTCAAGCTTCGCCACTGTGTAAAATGAATTCATAATAGTCAACTAGTAAGGTGTTGTTTGTTTTTTTAAGGGGTAAAATATCTGCAATCTGCGGACCACATCTGTAGAAGAAGAGGTGGACTAAACCTTTGCAGTCTGCAAGAAGAAGGCCGTTTGTTATATGTAGACTTCTAAAATAAACTGGTGGTAGTGTACAGACGGTAATGGTGGGTGGTGGACGTGGACGGTGGTGGCGGACGATGGTGGTGGTGGTGATGGACGATGGCGGGTGATGGACGGTGGTGGTGGTGGATGGTGGACGGTGGTGGTGGTGGTGGGTGGTGGTGTTTAACCCTCTGCAGACCTTAGAAGATCTTAGAAGTGGTTGAGCCAAGTCTGCATCAAGAAGAGCTCGCGCAGACATTTTTTAATGAAACATCTTCATAAAAACAAACAGTTTGCAAGATGATAATGTCTGCGTGTAATCTGCGTGGCGCAGATATAAGAGGCAGCGCAGATTTAAAAAAAAAAAACAAACACCCTCAAAGTTATAATAGGAAAAACGAGGATCAATGACTTCTTACATTTTCATGCATGTGTATTAAATTTTCATAACTAGATGTGTTAAGTCTTGAAGAATTTTGGGATCAAGTGTTGCTTGATGACGACTGGTGAACCACGAAGTCTCCATATTTTTTTTCTTTATAAATTGATGTACAACAAGGTTGAGAACGACTATACATGTTAGTTGTAAAATTCATTGTCTCATGGTTTAAAAATTGTTGTAATTTTTTTACACTTGTAAACACACATTTTTTAGTATAGCACAACTATAAATTTATGAGAAACTACCACCCATATCGTTGGCTAAAGCAATCTTAATAAAATATATACCTCAAATATATTCGTAAATAGAAAAAATAAAAATTAATTTTTTAACGAAATAAAACATAGAATAATTTAATCATAAAATTAAACAAGTAAAGCCTAAATCTAAAGATACTTTCGTACTCTTTTCTATGAATAGTGAGCAGCAACTATAGCAAGTATCCATTTGGTGTAATGTTTTCGACCGCATGTGGAGTGTTTGATTATTGAGTTGCCACCTATCTCACGTAGGGTTGTTTACGAGTTGAGTCGAACTGAACGGACTTTTGTTCGTGCTTGGCTCATTTATAAACCGAATCGAGCGGAACGCCTCATTTAAAACGAACCTCAAATCAAGCGAGCATTTTTCGAGCAGTAAATATTCCGAGCGAGCGTCGAGCGAAGTTCGGGTGATTTGGACAACCGTGTCGCCCGATTTAAATTTGTTGAGAGAGATAGTGACAATGTTTGGTCTCAAGTTTTTATGTCTTTAAAAATATGCTCATTTCTTGGCATAATATTTTTCTTATGAATAACAATGTTGTGGCTGATGAGGCGACGATCATATTGCACGAACAGTTACGTTGAGAGCAGGAGACGATCGACTTAGGGTAACGACATGAAGCATTGAGAGGATGAGCAGCATGTTGTTTATCGGTTTAGGGTTTAACTTTTATATTTGATATTAATTTTCTTATTGGCGTAGTTGGGCTAGTACGTATAGATATAGTTGCAAATTTGTATATAGTGGACAAAATCTAATAGAGTGATAGGGTGAGGATCAAATAGGAAGTATGTTTTGGGTAGGAAGGATAGGAAATAATCTTAGTCTTCCATCTGGAAAAGTAGAAATACAAGTGGGAAGGGTATTTTAGTCAATCTTCTTTTATCTATTCTTTCTATTTCCCTTCTCTGTATCTTCAAAACCCAGATGTTCAAAACCCACCATCTTCAACATTTCAGTCCTTTTCTCTCTCTAGAATTACTACATCACGGTGCAATTTTTCTTCATCAATTGATGGTTCGAACACTCAATCAACGCGTTCTTCGATTTCTTTGAAGAAAACCCAGTTTATGTTTCTATAATTTCTCGTTTTTTTCAATTTAACATGATGCGATGGAACATGAGATTTCTGTTAAAATAGGTACTCCTCTTCTCAGATATCTCTGATTCTACTCTTTCTCTTGATGTATTCATACGTTTGGGCAACATCATTAGTTCCAATTTCTTTGAGAAATCATTAATAAAAAGTTGCACACCAGGTGTTTGACAAAATGTCTTAAAGAAAAATTGCAAAACACCTTTCAGTTTAGACTTTCTTTTAAAATTATGGTTTAAAAAAGAATGAAAAAACATATTTTTTGGTGTTTTTTGTCCATTGTGTTATTTATCTTTTGCGTTTTACAAAATAGTGAAAAACACACTTTTTGTGTGTTTTTGTCCATTGCGTTTTACAAACTAATGAAAAAACACAGTTTTTTGTTCATTGCGTTTTACAAAAGAATGAAAAAACACACGTTTTGGGTGTTTTTTGGTCCATTCTGTTTTACAAAATAATGAAAAAAACACAGTTTTTATCCATTGCGTTTTACAAAAAATGAAAGAACACACTTTTTGGGTGTTTTTTGTCCATTGCCTTTTGCAAAAGACACTTTTCTTTTGTGATTTTTGTCCATTGCTTTTTAGAAATAACACTTTATTTTATGGTTTTTAGTGCATTGTGTTTTATAATGGTTTGTTGAACTTGAAATGAAACTATATGATAATAATGTTGGAAATTAAGTGTGTTTGAAGTGATGTCCCAAAATGGTACACCACTTGTCCCACATTGGTGTGGAGATAAAGTAAAAGGTTATTTATAAGGTGAAATCTTTGCCTAACCAACATAGCTTTATGACATGTTTTACCGTAAGTCTTACGCGCGGGTGCGCAGGGGGGTGCAAATTGGAACCGGAATTTAGTCGAACTCGTGTGCACCCGCACGTCCTGCGGACACGAATGCAGTTCCGAAAACCCAGGCCCGCGTGCGGCTGGTTTTTGCGCTCTGGACTGCGTTTTTTTAATTGTTTTGCTACAGAACTGTACTGTATGTGTTGCGTTTTACGTGCAAACACGACTGTATCTGATGCGTTTTAGCTGCATGACTGTACCTGTTGCTTGGGTTATAGCTGCAGGACTGTATGTATTGTGTTTTACGTGAAAACGCCTCGTTTTTTGTGCAGACTGTATGTATTGCATTTTATTGCAGACTGTATGTAATTGTTTTACTGCAGCCTATATTGTGTTCTACAGGAAAACGCTTCTGCAACGTTTTCATAGACTGTTTTGGTTATGCAGCGTTTTGATAGACTGGTTCGCTGCGTTTTTTAATTGCGCTCGGGACTGTAGTTAATTGCGTTTTTTTGGGCTTTTTTCGTTGCGTTTTACGCAACTGGGTTTTCAAAATTATTTTTTCGAAATATAGCAATAGCATACTCGTTTTAAAGATAAAAAAATGCTCGTTTTTTTGGTGCAATTTTTTTTTTAAAATAATTTCGTATGAAAGACTTATTAACGTTTAAAAAATGAGAGGGAATTGGAGGAGAGATAAACTATTACCTTGGATTGACTACAATACCCCTCAACAAATTCACACGCCTCTTTTTCATTCTTCAATTTCACTCATTTAATCTTAGCCTTTGATTAATAAACAGATGGTCAAGATTACTTCATAGCCTTCCTACCCATACAAACTTCCTATTATATCATAACCCTAGAGTGATATATATAAAACTATAAATTTAATTTATATTTAAATACATATGTATGTGTAATGTGTGTGTATATATAGGTGTGTGTGTGTATATATGTATAATTTGTATTTGTGTATATACATGATGAGGATCATTACAGAACACTAATTATTGCGAGAACAAAAAAAAAACAACTCTAAATCACTAGATTTTATGATTTAAAGTTCATATTTTTAAAATTTTATGTTTCCTACATTCGTATGTATATTATATATGCATGGAAAACCTTATATTTTTTACCTATACTTAGCCTACATACATGTAGTTAATTTAACCTACACATAACGCATATATGTGTAGGTTATGTAAAAAATGAAATTTTTATATATTTGTTTTAAATTCTAGTGTGAGAAGCAATAAATCTTCCATTTGTAACATTTTCCTTTAGATTTTTAAGTTTTTAGGATTGAAAAAATGGGTGATTCAATTTGTTCTACGTGTTCTTGCAATATTTAGTATTATGCGTAGAACTTTCCCCTATATGTGTGTGTATATACATGTTTATATATATGTATGTGTATATGTATATATATACTAATTAATTATAATAATTCGAACCCAGCCGAGCAGACCTTTGCTCATGCTTAGCTCGTTTACAAACTGAACCGAGCGGCTCGTTTACAACTGAGCGGCTCGTTTACAACCGAGCGTTAAATCGAACGAGCATTTTCCGAACGAGCGCCGAGCAATTTGAATGGCCCTAATCTCACATTCCTAAACCCTACACTCTAGCTAACAATATCATGTATGGGCTATGTACAAGCTTGTTTTAAAGAAAAGATTAAATGTAGAAGTCTTAGACATGACATTATAGCCTAGTGACATCTTTGGAATGAGATAAGGCCTTGTGATTATTAGGTTCCGGGTTCGATTTTCAAAAGGGAGTTTTCCCAGATTTATTGGGTTTCCTTCTGTATTGGTGTATATGCATTATATCCTAGTGGAGATGGATATCATCGGATGGTTCCGCTGATGGCACGATGATAATGCAGTAGTCCATCAGTTATTCAAATTTGTCGTTTAAAAAGATATGTAGAAATATTAACCAAAATAAATACCGATCTCAATATTTCTTCATCGAACTTCATCTTTCTTCTTCTCTTCGAATAAAACTAGGTTGTCTTCTCCGGCCTTGGTTCTGTTTGTTATCCGGAACATATGCCGATAATATTATCTTCACTTTAACTACAATATAGACATATAGATCACATTGGTAACGATTTTGATGGACCGGTTGTATTGCTAACTCTAGTTATGCACTCAATCCTAGTTTGACATTCTTTTTTTATAGTAAGAAAAAGTATAAAAAAAGTAAGAAAAACTATAAAAAAAATTAAGAGCAAACTTTCGTTTTGCTCCCTAAGGTTTGGTCACTTTAACGGTTTTGCCCCCAATCATTTAAAAACGGTCATTTTCCTCCTTGATCTTTCGATTTCGTCGCCAGTTTGTTCCTTGACCCTAACTCAGTTAAAAATTTCAATGAGAGGTAAGGATATTTCAGTAATTTTACTTGTAATCAGAAGGGTACTTTAGTAATTCTACATATAAGCATTTAACTTTTTATATAAATATCATAAGGATAAAAGTTTAATTATTTATTCAACACTCACTCTACATACTCTCTCTTTTCCATCACCTAACATCACCACCATCAACCACCTGCCACCATTTAAAAACGACCATTTCCATCACCGAACACCACCACCGAACACTCACTCTACATACTCTCTCTCTTTTCAACAACACCCCACAATTAATCACCATAAACCCATACGTTTTGAGTTTAATTGCTACTAAAAGTCTAAAACACTAACAAACCATATCTGCATCTTCATAAAACCACCAATATTCCCTATCCCCTACCCTTCCAAATGACTGGAACCACCCAAACGCCCAAACCACTGCTACATTTATGCCCCTAAACTTGTGAACTCACTACTGGAGCGTCCCAGGGTTTCGGCCATGAACTTGATTTTCCATTGAAAGGCTTGGTTATTTGGACGTGAAACATGGCAGATCTGGGTGGTGTGTGCGAGTGTATGTGTGTGTGGAGATGGTGATTAGAGCCCCGGGTTTTGCGGTGATCTGGAGGTAAATATGGCAGATCTGGGTGATGGTTGCGACTATATGTTTTTGTGTGGAGTGGATGGCTTATGGTGGTGGTTGCGATTTAGAAAAGAGAAAGATGATGGTTGGAGTTGGTGGCGGCTGGTGGTAGTTGGTGTATGGTGGTAAGGTGGTGGCTGGTGGTGTTCAAATGTGTGGTGATGGTGAAGAGAGTGGGGAGAGAGTACGTATGTATTAAATAAATATAAATTTTGAAGAATACCCCAAAATACCCTCATAGTTAATAGGCATTTTAGATGGAGTTAGAGCTAGGGAGCAAACTGGCGACAAGATTGAAAGATCAAGGAGGAAAGTGGTCATTTTTAAATGAATGGAGTAAAACCGTTAAAGCGACCAAACCAGAAGAAACAAAACAAAAGTTACCTCAAAAATTAACTTTAATTGAATGTCTCGTTAAATAATTAACCCCCTTTTTTACTTATTTTAAGATCCTATTTTTACTTATTTTAAGATGATCACCACTAGCAGCATGTTCTTTCATGCTTATTTGGACAAAAGTCTCATATATATGATAATTAACACGATGCATTCAATTAGATGTGCATAAAAGAACCTGTTTAATATCTGACCCGACGTTCTAATTCAAAACTGGTTTTGGTTCCTATCTGGTAGTAGGAGGAACCAATCCCGGTCCGTTTATACCCTATTGGTCCTGCTGGTTCCATTATTTTTTCCAACATCGGTTCCTATCCGACCTGGATTTACCTGGGTAAGAACTGGTTTTAACGTTAAAAATAGGGAAAATGCCATACAAATGTAATCAAGTTTATCAACTGTTTCAATTAAGTCATTCAAACTTTATTTGTCTCACTAAAATAACTAAACTTTAATTTAATATGTTAATAGTGTGTAATTACCAGTTCACCAGATTATTTTTTTTTGTCTAGCATTTTTATTTTCTTTTAATGCTTATTATATAAACCCTAAAAAACCTGCACCACATTTCATTCCAAATATTAAATAGGCATCGACGACCTTGAAGACTTCGACGACCACCGGGTTGGTTTTTTATGCTAGATAAACAAGTTTAATCGACAATCTGAAACCCTCGAATCTGGTGATCAGATTGATCTTTTTTATGTTCTTGGCAATCGAAATCCTTGGACCGGATTGGTTTTGATGCAAGAATGACAAATTATAAAGTTAAAGAATTGATCGCAAAAACCATAAATCGGAAACCCTCGATCAAGTGATCCAGAGAAACTAACAAATAATTATACCCACAATTTATAAAGTTAAAAGAATTGATGCAAAAACGATAAAGATGAAGCGGTGCTGAAATGATATCTTGGTGATGATTTTACCTTTTTTAATTTTCTTTTGAACACCATAAACTAATAAATAATCTTACTCACCAGGTTACCATTTTTCTCCCAAAATTATACATTAACAGGTTGGTGTTTTTGTATTTCAAAGATTAAAGAGTTAATAAAAAGTTATATTTCTTAGATCAAACAGCAAAAGAGAAGGCCAATTGATGATGCAAAAACCAATGAGAAAGTTGTATGTATCACACGAACGAAGATGAAAATGAAGATGCCAGTTTAATATTTAATTGATTATTTTATAAATTTTAGAATATAACCTTAATTTTTAGTTGTTTTAATTAAAATCTATGTTTTAATTTATATTATATTTTCCAAGCCTTCCTAAAGATTAAATGAAAATTATTAAAACCTGACACATCATCATGTTCATGGTAACCTGTTAACCTGATAATTACATAGAATTAGAACAGGAAATGAAACTTCAATGACTTTAGAGAAACAAAAAAAGTTTCAGTGACTTAATTGAAACAGTTGTCAAACCTGGTTATATTTCTATAAAGTTATCCCTAATATATTCAAAATCGGTTCCTAACATTAAAAATAGTACATTTACGTTTTTTTTTACTATTTTGACCGCTGGAACTGGTTCTCTAACATCCAAAACCCATATAAATACCTTTGAATGTATTGGTTGATTCGTCAACTCGAATACACTTAAACGAACCTAAAAAGCGCAAAACAAACAACTTACGAAAATGTCTCAAGCTTGGACTGACGATTTGGAGTACGCGTTGGGTATAGCTTTTGTACACGTTAGAACCAAAGACTCACAAGAGTATAGTCCAAGTGATAACTTTGGGAGGGGGTTTTGGTGTCGGGTTAAGGAGAGGTTTGACGAGGAAATGAGTTATCAGTACGAACGTAGAACTAATGCTCTTAAAGTAAAGATTATAAGCATGGCTTAACCAAAAATTAAGTTGAACATTAAACTGTGAAAAATTAAAACATTAAATATTAATACATCCTAATATTCTAAGTTTAAACATTAAAATTAACAATAATCTTAAACAAATAACACATAAAGTGGAAGTTAAACACTACCACTTCTTTTGGCCGGCGGATCTAGACCCCCTTGTAAAAATATATTTATATATTAAGTGACCATTATTATCATTTGTCTGATAATTGATCATTGACCTAATTACCTCTATATCATTAATTGGTAAATATTTGATGGACGTATTTACCCTTAGTAGATAAGCATAGGGTTTTGCCTTTGCGTGTATATAAATAGAGATTACTAGAGAAGGTTTATGGTTGTACAATTATATAACATCATTACTCTTAAATTCGTCTCCCTCTCTCTCATAACTGTGTTCATCAAGAACACCTAAACCCATCAGAACTGTACACCCTAAAAGGACCAATCTGACGAACATGACGTTCACTTCATTCTCTGATGCGGTTACTGGCTAATCAGGTACACGCGTCTTTTATTGTTCATTATTGAATTTACATAATTAGGGTTTATATTTTATCCATGTTCCTATAGTATAATCAACATGTGTTATCAGTGAAATGTTGATTATATAACTTCAATTATCAAAGTCTATTTTGACATTAGATGAATCAAGTACATGAACCATGAAATTCTGCATATTTGCTTGATATTTGATAAATCGATTTTTTTCCAAATATTATTGAGATCGATCAAACAACCATAAAATATTATGCATATAATAGATTTCATGAATTAATGTGGCAACGTTTTTCTATTGATTTAAGTGAATGGCACATGGAATATATAAATTGATTTTAAATAACGAAACTTTTATTATAATAGATGAATGTTTTCGGAAACTTTTATTATAATAGATGAATGTTTTCGAAAGAACTAATTCAAGGTTTCAAATATTCTTTGTTGAAATTCAAAATAAACCCACTGGAATTATAAGTGCTTTGTGATTTTAAATGGAATTAAGCCATTTACTGAAATTTAAAACGATTGTGGATATTCATGTTTCGAGGGACTTTATTTTGGTTTCATAAACCAACGAATATTTTAGTTGATATAATATTTTAAAGAGAGCCTTTTATTTTGGGATAACATAGGATTTGATTATGTTTCTTAAAATTGTGTATCTTCCTCTCTAAGTTTCGAATAAATATTATTTTAAGTTATAATCGAATAATTAACTTGGATAGATACACATGAGATATTTCAAAATTATAACTAAAATCCCTAAGAATTAGCATAATCAGCCTTTTCGGATCAACTTCAGTTTACGGTAAAATTTACGAGCTTTAAAGTTTACGTTTTCTTTTATGTTTTCGGATCAAAATTTGTGAGTTCAATAATTTCAAGAACTAACAATCATTCTCAATAACTCATATTAACGAGAGCTAATAATCATTCTAGAAAACTCATTATATAGAGAACCCGAAATCTCAAAAGAATTCGAAATCATATGTTTTTGAGAACTCACAGGATTTCGAGATTTCATAAGGAATTCGAAATCATTATTGCACTCGAAAACTCAATTTTCTCGAAATCTCAATTTTCTCAAAAACTCATTATCCCATTTTTCGAAATTTCAAAAGGAGTTCGATCCCCGCTAAGAGGTGGTTTGCTTAACTAAATGGTTTTGTAAATACTTAAAATAAAATAAATATTTTTTTACAAAACCAAATAGCTTAACTTGAATGAGCTTTTGATGCTTCAATTCTGCCCAAAGCTGATTTGATACATCTATTTATTTTTAAATTATAATAAGAAGCTATATTATTTATGCCTTACAAACGTGAATGTCTCATTTCTGGCCACACCTGATTTAATTAATTCATGTTTAGCGTACTTAACGAGTGCATAACTAAGGTAATTGTCTCATTTCTGGCCAAAACTGATTTGTCACAAATACTTTGCATACTTATTTAAATGATTTCACTTCTGCCCAAAGGTGATTTGTCTTTGTTTAAGTAGAATTTTTCAATTTAGTCTATTATTTGATGTTAGTAATAGACATATCACAGCTTCTTCAAATAAGGATCCTCACATTAATGATCCTTCATCACTCATGATATTTTGTTTGCCTTATTTTAGTACCATAACATTACTCACTATAAATTTCTTCTATAAATTAATATCTCATCCACTCTAATTTCTAAACCTAATATGTTGTGCTTTACTTAAAGTTTGAGATTAGCTCTTAAACCAAATCCTTGATTATCTCTTAACACACGATAATCCTATTGCTTTCTTCTGGTAAAAGTACTACAGAAGAAAAGTAGAGCATAATGAATAGGACAAGTCGAACATGATGTCTCTTATGATAATCAAGAACTCATATAACATAAATGCTATCACTAAAGTTATTCCGGATTAAGTTTTTCCTAAGACTAATCTACTTTTATAGAATAATCAAAAGGACTCCTAAAATGCATGCCTTCATTTAAAATTCTAAACTATAAGGTTAAATGGCATCCATGAATACGTCATAATGTACAATACCATGACCCATAAAATTGTCACACCCCGATTTCCATGTATGTTCTGGTGGGCCCGGTGGGGAATATTGTGACGTAAGTTGATAACATCATAACCAAACAACACAGAGCAACACAGTGGAAGTCTTGGAATAAAATTATTATTACAAATGTATTGTTCGAAGTTCAAAAATAAAATACAACACTTGTAATAGATCCACAGGCGGATCTAAATTATTACAATAAAATGAAGTTTGACAGACTATGGACTTTTCTAAGCAAGGAGTTGCAAATTCCTCTTAAGATTCGTCGAGCACTTCCAGCCTATTTCGTTACCTTGCTACCTGCACTTAGTCTTTTGAAAATACGTCAGTTTTCACTGGTAAATACAAATAACCAACACATTTTGAAAATATTTCAAAATCATTTTCATGTACACATTGGTACATATTTTATAAATAACTTGGGACAAACTATATCTCATGTTATCAGTTTTACATGCTAATAATACATTTAGGGCCCGGTAACTATGCTGAGATCATGATTAACCGACACGTCACTTAAATACCTTTATTAGGTATACCCATATTGGGTTATAAAATATTTTAGCATCTGTCAGGTGTATGCCTACACCCCGCGCGTAAGTCGTGGCCATTTGCAATTAAATGAGCTGAGGATATTCAGGACACGGTCGCATTAACCCCCAATGTTTAATATTAAGCAATACGAATTAAAACGGATTATTTGAATTCCCGACACATTCGTCTTTGATCCCATATCCGACCATGCGGTAATATTATACTGTATCCCAAGCCCGTATAGGGAAAATAGGTTAAGAGTATTTACCTGGCTTAGCAAAATTCTTCAAATTAAGAAAATAAGATAAACCAGCCGTATACAAAATAACTAGCTCAGATGCAATCTACCGGAAGTCTCTAGCCTGGAATGAATGGTATTATCAACCAATTAGATGGTTAGCGGGTCTTTATTAAAGTCATTTCCTTAGACTGGCTAACTTAAATTAATAAAATCGGTACGCTACGCTAGATTAAGCGGTGACCGGAATTGAATGTAGTTTAAACCCAACAAGTTCTATGATTTGTATAATATGGGTAAACAATATACATTCTGGAATTTGAGGTAAAAAAGAAAAGGTTTGACCTGTTTGGGTAAACTTACGTAAAAAGTCTACATAAGCTTAACTGAACGCATAAATGCGATACCGGGTAACCGGATGAGTCATGGACAAGTTCTTCATGCCAATATACTTTAATTAAGTTGTAATATCAACAGGATACCAACTTATATGCCCGTTAAGGTTTTAAAATAAAACTATGCCTCATATGGGCGTTTCGGTCATTATGCGAAGTATAAAATGAACTTGTGTAAAATCTGATGTTATGATTATAAAAATTCTGGAAAAATACTTAATTTGTGATATAATATCAGTAGGATATCAAATATATGTGTGGTTTGTAGTTTAAGACCAAACTATGCACCGTAGAGGCATTTTAGTCATTTTACACACATAGTTTGAGAGCTTATTCAAGATTCTGAGTTTAGAACATGTTCCTACTGTAAAAATATTTAAAATGAGTTTGTAACTCAGTAGGTACCAAGTCTTGATGGTCAAGTATGGTTTGAAACCATACTATGCGCCGAAACGGCGTTTAAGTCATTAAATGACAATTTATGCGATGTTTAGCATGAACTGAAGTTATGAACAGGTTTTGTGTGACCAAAATAAGTTGATTAATATAACATATCAGTAGGTAAATGATTTTTTATATAAAAGGTTTGATTGAAACCATTTTATGTGATAAAAAGGGTGTTATCGTCATTTATCGAAATAACACAAGAACTCGTATGTAAACTCAGAATGTAATCTGATTTGATACCCCAAATAATTTCAATTATGATATTATATCAGTAGGTTTCATGTTTGATATAAAAATTATGTTCAGAAACCGATTTATACCTCATAAGGGTATTTTAGTCCTTTTAAGGACATAGTTTGCAATAATTATCAAAATTCAGTTTATGATCAGTATAATAACATCCTGATATGCCAATTAAGTTAGCATATCAGTATATATATATCATTTGTAAACTCTTTGTTGATTAAAACCTTATTTTTAACAAAATGGACAATATGGTCAAAGATTGACATAATGAAGAACAAGTGCATAAAATCATATTCTGATTATGATCTTGTAGTATAACCTTAGGGGGTTATACTACATTACATTAGGATCATAATGTAACTTAAAGGCAGAAGCTAAAGTTGCTAAATCGATTCATAATCGAAAGTCAAAGTAGAAGTCAAACTTTCGTTTGCTAACCGACACTAAGACTGAGATTGACGGGCTGAACATGTTCATACATGTTCTATTATTTATTACCAAGTTAATTTAAGTGTCAAAATATTTTTATAACATGTATAAACTCATATTATAAGTTTTATAAAAATATGACCCGTTTAACTTTTAATGATTTAACTTTGACCCGTCAATACGTCTAGTAAACGTGATCTTTAGGAGGTGCCCTTTTAAGGGACTATCACCTACCTAATTACGATCACTTAGCCATGTTCCATTCGAACAATGGCTGGACAATAATGGTCTTAACCGAAAGTCAAAACGTTATTACGATAACGCTTGATTTTTGGCTTTAAAGCCTATCAAAATGAAATGAGCAGAGATGGAACACTTACAAGTGATCCAAGAAGAGATTAGAACTCAGGGAAGCTCCCAATAATCTCAGGAACCTCCAAGTGAGCAAGAGAAGAAGAAGATTATGAATGAGCAAGGAATGAGAGCAACATTGGTTGCTATTTATAGCCAAGGGAGGAGCACAATGTGAGGACAAGTGTCCAGGGCTGTTGTGAGAGGCCTCCAAGTGTTTTTGGTCGTGGCACAAGCAGGGAAAGGTGCCAATTCGCGACAAAGGTGGCAGTACAACAATCTGCCACTGGAAGTCCCTTACGGACTGTATGGTATAGTCCTTACGGTCCGTAAGGACTTCTGGCGCCCCTGGTTTTCAAATGGTTACGGACCGTAAGGATTATGCCTTGCGGTCCGTAACCGCTTCTCAGCCATATTTTCTTTTCCTTGCTTACGGTCCGTAACCATAAAGGCTTACGGTCCATAAGGCCAATTGAAGTTTGTCATTTTGACATTTTTGGTCCCTCGGCTTTGTCATTGTCGTTCAGAGGTTATTATATGAACATAACGACAAACTGGTTCCTCTAGGTCAATACGTGACAACTAGGATCAGTGGGACACGTGTCGGAATTTTATTGGACATTAAAATACGAGGTGTTACAAAAATAAAGGGCTTATACATGGAAATAAGTACATTTTTTCAGTAGATTACATATTAAATTTGTCACTTGTGCAATTTGATGCCTTAAAAATCAACCATAACACTCAGAAGTACCAAAGGAAATGGAGTTTGTTGATAAGCAACATATGTACAAAGAAAAAAATGTTAGAAACTGGAAAATAAGATGTTATTCACTTTACAACCACTAAAACCTTAAAGAATGATACTTCTAGGGTCCATATACAAAATACAAGTACTAATCCAACTCTAAGGTTCTTAAAGAGAGAAAATCATCGCATAATTTATGCCATTAGACTAGGCATAAGCAAAGAGACGATTCGTAATTCAAAAGAACATTGGCTAAAATAAGCAGTCGCCTCTTAATGATATTTAAGTCTGCGAATCTTAATATTCCAATTTACACATGATAGGGTGAGTCTATATCTATACGTTTTCTTATCAGATGTCAACAAATAACTAACATGAGTTTAGTGACAATTTTAAATGTTAAGGTTATAAGAACCATAAAAGGATGTCTTCTAACAATGCTTTTTGATACCTTACATATTCTTGAGATAATCAGAATATAGTATCAATACTTAAGTTATGTATGAAGGTTGTGAGGTTTGCATAATCAACATATAGTCACACTTACCTTCAACTCTCATATTATTTGTTATCAATATTTGGGTATAAACCTTTATAAGATAGAACTAGATGATATTATACCTTTCACAACTTTTGTTATCATGCAAATGAGAATTTAACAAAAGGACAAATGAGACTTATAAAATGCATCTACTGTAACCAAATCTCATGAGAAATCATGACAAGGTTGATGAGGATGAATTTTTATCTAATCTAATTCTCAATTATTTAAATTATGTGCTTGAAGGCCCCAAATAACTACTTGGCTTAAGGAATAAGTATGGGTCCACCAGAAGTTATTCATTAATATTCGTGAAATTTATTCCAAATGAAATATTCAGACATAATTCATTTATCAACTAAAGACTATCTGTTTGTATCTAAATTTGTCTCCTATGGTCCACAGTCTTAAAAAAATCTATTCATATATATATTTAACGAGTTGACGCGAACCCGCGCGTTGCAGCGGGAGGTTGGTTATCTATCTACAAATTTGAAGTTATGGTTTTTAATTCATTCTCCATCTCCTTCCATGGGTAAGTAAATGAAGATTACTTGCATTTAACACCATAAGAATTGTATAGTTTATGGAATTGTATGCAGATAACACATGATGTCTGAGATGATGTACAATTTACCCAAACTTCCGAGGCTTAGTATTCCAAGATTAACAAAAATAATTTGAATCAAATGTATAAAAAAGACAAATTTACCAACAACATGAGAATAAAAAAAGCATAAATTTTTCTTTATGAGACCTATAAACCACTAAATGGGTTATAATCATGGGTTTGATGACCAGAACTCGAATGCATTTTTGACTATATATATGTATGTACTCTGTATAACAATAAAAGATTATTTTTATATATGTACCTGGTTATGCAATCTAAACAACTATTTTAAACGCATATAATTATGTATGAAAATAAAAGAATACTAAATGGGAACTTCAAAATCACGGGAAAAAAAACTGGGAGCAGAATCTTTAAATTGATGCAAAAACAAATCGGCAACTAATCATCATAAGAAAATTGCATTCAAATAATAAACACACAGTAAACCCAAACATACAAAACCCAATTAGATGGTACCAGATATGAATATTTTAAAACTGAGTTCGTTCATATCACATAAGTAATTTCCATTCAACGAAACAAAGAAATGATTTATGTTTTTTGTTTGCATTCAACGAAACAAACAAATGATTTATGTTTTTTTTGTTTGATATACCGCAACATCTTTCTATGAAGTGACAGCGATTAATCCGTGGTCGAAGTGGCATCATTATCTTCATCGACTTCTCTTCTCCGTTCCCGCCATATATGTGAGATTTCTACATGGAGATCTCAATTCTTATCAAAACTTTATTGTTATGTTCGTTGGTAAAATTGCTCCGTCGGATATTGATGTATTGTAAAATACATCCTTTATTCGTGTGCCAGTTTGTACAATCTTTATTAGTTTTAGTGTCGTTTTCCGTAGAACAGTTAGTCTTTAGATCCAATTGCGTTTTGCAGGTCGTATGAGCTTAAAGTAGCTGAAAAGCGTGATAATTGAGTGGAAATACGAATTGGTAAAGTCCTGGAATGAGTTGGAGAGTTTTGGAGCTGAAATAAGTTGAATTATGAGGAAAATGCCTCCTGGCGGGCCGCGAATGGCCAGGACTATTGCTTCTCGCGCCCGGCGAGAAGCTTATTTTTGCTGACATCATAAACACGGTCGCGGGCCGCGAACCGACAAGCTTAAACCCTCTCGCGCCCCGCGAGAGGGTGTTATCTGCAGTCGGATTTGTTTTGAGCTGAGATTTGGGGGTATTTAAGCGATTTTTATCATAATGAAACCCTAGTTACGAATTTGAGGAGTTTTTGCAGCTGAATTGGAATCGTTTAAGCCAAGTTTGAAGGTTTGAAAGCTGGGGAATCATTGGATCAAGTGAAGATTGCAGATTAGAGACTTTCTCGGGTTTACACGATCCTTGTTTGTCTTGTTTTCTCTTTTTGAACTTGTAATGATGAATTCTAGTTTGACTTTTCTTGTTTTGATTTCGTTATTGACTATGCTAGGCTAAACGCACTTACTACCTAGACTTTGATGAATGGATTGATATAAAGTTTATACCTTTTTTCGTTAATTACATGTTTGTTATGGGTTAATTGTGCTCTGTAAGCAGTTTGTTTATCTGGCTAGGTGTGTGTGCATGCTTTGATTTGGTTTTTTGTTTGCTATTGCTTCATATAATTCTTGGTGACTGTCTATATCACGGAATAGAATCATATTAGGTTGTGAACTTTGGTGACTGTCGATATCATAGAATAAGTTCATAGTCTTTAAGGTTGAAGGGCCCAGTAAACCTTAGAAGTGATTGTTAGCAGGTTACTAGATTTTAGTGTTCTCCTAGTCCTAATACCTGGAAAGTGAGGGGCTATTGATAGGTCTTACCCGGCGAATTACTATTGTCGGTCTTTGGAAAAAGTCCATGCCTTTGTTGACCCGTCGGTTTTATTAGTCTATCAAGTCAAGTTTAGATACTCAACTACCCTAGATCTATAATTGGAAAAGAGTAGGTCGTCATTAGGGTACTCACACAATATTAGACAACTGGAAAGACGTCTAATCAACCGGTAGGATTAACAGCCTAGGTAACGCCATAAGTTTCACCTCGAGAAGGGTTGAGGGGCTTAGCTAGTATATAATAGGTTTAGTATCATAAGATCCCGGTTCCAGAAAACAAGTAATTAACTTAATCGGTAAATGCTTAAAATCAATCGAGGATTCTAGTCTAGGTAGTCTTCATCACCTCGTGAGAACAACTTCCATCCTTCGTTCGTGTTAGTTAATTTAGTCTTTAATTAGTTTTAATATAGATTCCGTAGATTTTCCGTAACCCCCCCCCCCCCAAAAAAAAAAAAATCAAAACAGTTTTAGTCGTGTCTGTCTGAGTCTTTCAGAGTCTAATTAGCGTAATTAGTAGAGTCCTGTGGGTTCGATATCCGGACTTACTTAGGTTATACTACCTTGATCAGTACACTTGCCGATTGTGTGGTTAAGTTTAAGTCGAGTCTAGAATTTAAAGCTTTTTAGTGTCTAGCTTAGAGAGTCATAGTTAGTTCATTTTTATAGTCTGTTTAGCACACATCAAGTTTTTGGCGCCGTTGCCGGGGACTCTTGGCAATAGCGTTTATTAGCTTTGATTGACTACATTGACATATACGTGCTAAGGGTTTTATTTTGTTTTAGTTTTTCTTTCTTATTTGAGTCTTAGTAATCTAGTGTCTGTTTCCCTTTTGTAGGTATTCTTTGCTTGCAGTGGATGCCACATCTGCGCTCACAGGGACCTCCACCAAAGCCACCGACGGACAAATCAACCTCATCTTCATCATTTTCCCAAGTAAGTACACCACTTTCTTCATCTTCCACCCATTCTGACTCTACCCTCCAATTTAAACCACCGAACTTTGACTTCACTCCGAAGTCTTCACCCCATAATTCCCCACCACCTTCCCGTCCCGAAAGCCCACCCATTGTCCAAATGGCCAAACATAGACAAACCGTCACCAACAAGCCACCCAGAATTTCACCGGTCTCGCATCACCCATCACTGTCCCACCCATAGTGAACCAAAACTCATGGCAAATTCCCTCATACGCCATGACAGCCATCACTAATACCATTCAGTTCCATGGTCGCGACGACGAGGATGCACCCGCTCATATAAATCGTTTCTCTCGCATGCTCGCCACCTTTAGCCTCCATGGGGCACCCGAAGATGCCACCTATCTTCAGCTTTTTCCATTTTCACTCGCGGGCCGTGCAGCTACATGGTTGGACTCTCATCCAACCGGTACCTTCACTACTTGGGCGGGCCTTCGTCAAGCCTTTCTGAACAAGTATTTCCCGCCCGCTAAAGCTTCACGTCTTCGCGATCAAATTCACTCATTCCGCATGGAGCCCGACGAACCCTATTACCTTGCTTGGGAGCGTTTTCAAAACTTAGTTGCCCGTTGCTCTCAACACGGTCTCTCTGATTGGGCTCTTTGTGAGAAATTCTACAACGGTCTCACCCCCGAGACTCGTGATCGTTTTGACACTAATGCGGGAGGTCACATGATGGGAATACTTACTGTCGTCGAGTGTTTAGAGCGTTTCGAAAGCTTTGCCCAATCTCAAGCTCAGTCGCAATCTGACCGACGGTATTCGAGTGGTAATTCAAATACCACTACTAGTGCACCCACTCGAGGGGTGAACCAGGTTAACCTGGATCCTAGTGTAGCCGCCGTGTTGGAAAACCTCACTCTTGAGCTTAAAGAGATCAAGCAAAAAGTTGATAAGTGTGAGTATTGTCGAGGGGGTCATGATACTAGTGCGTGCCCGTTGTTGATCGGTGAGGAACAGGTTGTTTTTGTAGGGGGAGGTCTAGGTAGAGGCCAGGGTTGTGGGTTTGGTAGCAATTTTAACTCGAGGTGGCGTAATAATAATAATAACTTCTATAATAATAATAATAACTTTCGTTCCATCGGTAATCCCCCTGGTTTCCAAGTAGCTCAAAATCCAAACAGGGGGCAGAGTTCGTTCTTTAGTGGGGGATCAAATGGGCAGTTCAATAAGGGGTTCAACAGTCAGACTGGGGGAGAGGGTTCGAATAGTCAGGTTCAACCAAATCAGGGGTCAAGTAGTGATGTAGGGGGTCATCTTCAGCGTCTAGAAGCCATGATGAGTCAAATACTCGTCAAAGACCAAGCCACCCAAAAGGTCCTCTCCGAACATGACCTTTTACTCAAGAACCACCAGTCTTCACTCCACAACATTGAGAGGGTCACGGGTGATATGTCTAGGAAACTCGAGGAGAGATCACCCGGTCAGTTCTCGGGTACAACCCACCAGAACCCTAATGCTCAAGCCAAGGCCATTACCACCCGTAGTGGTAAGACCATAGAGAACCCGAGAGTGGAGGAGAGAGTTGAGAGTGAGGATGAAGAGTTAGTTGATGAGGAGATTGAGATGGAGGCGCCAGGCAATGTGCAACCTAGGCTAGTCCCAGTAAGTACCGCACCGCCCGGTGAGCCTGTAGGAGAGAAGAGAATTGAGAGACCACCTGTTGACGTTAGGCCATCTCCGCTCGTTGATCACTCATGTGTCCCGTTTCCTTCACGTCTTAGGAATCAAAAGTACTCTAAAGAATACGGGCACTTCCTAGACATCTTCAAGCAGTTGAAGATCAATCTACTCTTCATAGAGGCACTCCAGTCCATGCCTAAGTACGCCAAGTTCTTAAAGGACCTTCTTAGAAATAAGGAGAAATTAGGGGAGCTGTCGAATGTTCCGTTGAATAGAGGGTGTTCCGCCGTCGTTTTGAACAGCTTCCCAAGAAGCTTACCGATCCCGGTATCTTTACCATCCCATGTCTATTCGGTAGTGACAATAAGACACGAGCCTTAGCCGACCTAGGTGCTAGCATCAACTTGATGCCATTTTCTCTTTATGAGAAGCTAGACTTAGGCGAGCTTTCACCTACCCGTATGACATTACCCTTAGCCGATCGGTCCGTGAAGTACCCTAGAGGTGTTGTCGAGAATCTGCTAGTCAAGGTCGACAAATTCGTTTTTCCCGCCGATTTCGTTATTCTTGATATGGAAGCTGATGAGCGAGTTCCTATCATCTTAGGTCATCCTTTCTTGCGTACCGCCAAAGCTCTCATAGATGTCTATGATGGGCAAATCACTCTTAGAGTTGGTGAGGAGAGAGTTACTTTCGATATTGATCATTCCATGAGCCACCCGAGTGGTTCCGATGACTATAGTGGTCCATGTCATTCCGTATATTTCTTGAATTCTTTCATCTCGTGTGTTGACCACTGTTTAGAGTTCATTAGTGGTGCCGACTTGGTAGGAGGAGAGGTAGTAGAGGAGAAAGTGTTAGAGGTAGAAGAGATAGGAGATGAGGGGATTTCGATAATTCACGAAGTGTTAGAGGTTAGTGAATACACCCAACCACTCCCCTTAGAGCTTAAGGTCCTTCCGTCTCACCTAGAGTGTGCCTATTTTGTAGAGGGATCCGAGCTACCCATTATCATATCATCGAAACTAGGGGATGGTGAGAAGTCGAAGTTGTTAGATGTGTTGAGGGCCAACAAAGAGGCCATTGCATGGAGGTTGTCCGACATTAAGGGTATAAACCCTTCGTATTGCACCCACCGGATTCTCATGGAGGACAATTTTAAACCGGTGGTGCAACCTCAGCGACGCCTCAATCCTAACATGCAAGATGTAGTGAAGAAGGAGGTGATGAATGTAACAACTCAGAAATTCGTTGTTATCTTTTTCCTTGTTTTTATAGTGGTACTTCTTTTGTAATCCGAGATTCGGATAATAATGAAGTTTATGTTAATTAATTATGGTATTGTACGTTATTATCGGATCAAATCGCTTGATAAATCGCATTGCTAATCTCATCGCATCGCAAATCGCAGTTATTTATGTGTGTTACATTATTTATGTGTTATGTGTGTTTGTGGTTATGTTTACAATCGCTATCGCATCGCTCTCGCACTCTCAAATCGCTAAATCGCACTATTATATCAACCATAACGCTTAACGCTTTAATTTAATGCTTAACATAACTATCTAATGCGAACCGAATAACCAAACGACCTCTTAACGCGAAACAAACGAAGAAAACCCAATTTTGGGTCAAGTTCGCTCGAACTTGGTAATACCAAGTTTACCAAGTTCGGCCGAACTTGACTGGCCAAACATCCTTCTTTGTTTTACTCAAGTTCGCTCGAACTTGTGCACATATGCACAAGTTCGGCCGAACTTAGCTCATCCCCTTTGAAAACTCTACAAGTTCGCGCGAACTTGTACACTTTTGTACAAGTTCAGCCGAACTTGGTCTCCACCAGCCCTCATTTATGCCTTCTCCTATAAATACTGAGCTCATTCGTCTCATTTGCACTTGCTGAACAAGTTTGCTCAGAGCTCCCTCATTCCTAATCTCTCATGTTCTAAGTAAGAAACGACCCGATTTCACTGCAACAACGCTTATCAACAACCAACAAAGGTTTACAACGATTTTGCACAAGGATCTACCTTCGTTTTCATCCAAAAAAACCCATTCTTTTACGAAAATCTTCATCTTTTTCTTCAAAACTTATGTTTTTAACTTAGATCTACACAAGATACGGACTTTTGATGGTGTTTTGTTCATTTTTTGGTATGAAACAAAGCATCTATCATTCAAGATCCCAGATCTGGAAGCACAAGGACGTTTATGTTGGTTTACACAAGCCGGACTAATCCGAACGAACCCCGAGTTCGCCCGGATTAGCCCACGCTTTTGTAAAATGGCTAAAACAGCTCTAAAAGACCTCTCCGACCTAAGTTTGCTCAGTAGCACAGGGTTGGAAGGATGAACACTCGATTTTCCTCGGCAAACGACGCGAAAACGCAAGATTTTGGACCCGAGAACATCAAGTTCGCTCGAGAATCACCAGCTCACCAGGTCAAGTTCGACCGAACTTGTACCCATTTGGGTCAAGTTCGACCGAACTTGAGTGTTTCTTCACCAAAGTTCTTACAAGTTCGACCGAACTTGTCTAGTTTCTTAGGAAACTACACAAGTTCAACCGAACTTGCCTTTTTAGTAAAGATATTCTACAAGTTCGCCCGAACTTGACAAGTTTCTAAGGAAACTCATCAAGTTTGACCGAACTTGGCTATAAATCTCACCAATTCTACACAAGTTCGCTCGGACTTGTGTGTTTACACACAAGTTCGCCCGAACTTGTCTACTGCCCAACCAAGACTTAACCGTTTCAGATTTTCGGAGAGTGATGCACTTCCGTTCGCGTATGCAGGCTGATCTGGCGCTCTTCTCAACTCTTCTCAGATCTCCAATCCTACCTAAACGCACCCACAGTGAGTATACTTGACCCATTTTCGCTTTAACGCACTTTTTGGGTGTTACATACGTTCCTATATCAAAATCACAACACAAATCAAAACTGTTTATCACATGCGAATGATCTGGTTGTATATGCTCTATACGTGATACTAAAAACATGTGACTAGGACTTATTTTCGTTAACTTGCCTCCTTAGCTAGTATGGTACTATAGTGTGGCTTACACCCGACGGGTTCTAGTTAGGATGGACGTGCAAGCCTTCTCACGGTAGTTAGCATGAGAAATGAGCCTATGTTATGTTAAGTGTTTTGGTGTATCATGATATGTAATTAGATTGTTTCGCAAACGCTTTCTCGACTATGCTAGTATTATTCAAACTCGTATACTCACCTTTACTTAATTGTATTGACTTGTATTTTAACGTATGTAACAGGTTGAGGATTTTAGCTATGGATGCTTGGATGTTGCATGCTTAGCGTAGTTTAGTTTTGTTTAGTTAGTTTGTTGATGTATTTCAGATTTGAACTTATGTATGAAATCTAGGGAAATCGAACCCGGTTGAATTTTATGAGAAATCTCCGTTTTGTAATAAATGTTTTAAATGTTAGTATGGGATATTAAGCAGGTTGTGATATGTTAAATGATTGTTATGGAACATCTCGTGAAATCAATCTGGTCGCCTAGTGCCACTAACCCTGATGTTTCCGCCATCGGTTGGGGTGTGACAGATTGGTATCAGAGCGCCATAACTTTAGGATAGTAGGTAGAATTGCCATGATTCGACCTAGTAGCATGTTTAAGTACCCGATTGACCTATCTATGACTTAAATGTTAAACTACTTGCCATAAATGCTTAAATGCGCCTTTCCTAAGGCTAATACAATAATACACGCTTGGAAATGCTCGTATCTCACAAACGAGTGATCAAGTCGAGATTAGTGTGAAAACCAAAAACTCTCGATAAGATCATTCACTCCACGCATACTCTATCGCACGAGATACCTTCGTTGAGTTAGGAGTGACATCCAAACCTCGACGAAAATCTCCATTTCTATCTAGGAATAAAGTTGCTAAGTTAGGGGTGAAACCCGCATCTTAATAACTAATTCCGCAATTCGATTTTCAATCTCACTAAAGTCTCGGTTATGCCGATGGTTTGGAACACGTATTAACTGGAAGGGTAAACGTCGTTAGCCGCTTGCGGTGAGAACGTTTATCTATTAGGCCAAAGCGTGGGTCCAAATGCAAAGGGTAGTCGAATCACTTTGGCGTGTCAAAAGTCTCAAAACCCCGGACACTCACAATTGATTTAAGCCTATATCGTCGATTTACGCATCATCAAGTTTATTAATATTTATGTGTTTAAAATTTTGAGAATTTTTGCTTTACGCTTTAATGATTTATCATATCATCGATTTCTCAATTTATCGCATTTATGCTCCATCGAATGTATGAACAACTCGCACAGCTCTCGTAATCTAAAATGCTAATTAATACACCAACCAAACTAATTGCTTAACTCACTTACGCCTATGAGGACATGTGCTTCATACGCGGTATTATCTCGCTATTATATATCGCTTATATCTCGTATCTCGTATCGCGCTACGCATTGTTATTATTAGAAGGTGAATACGTGCAAATATGTGCTTATGTGCTTACGTGCTTATGTGTCTATGTGGATACGTGCTTATGTGTTTTTGTGCTTTGTATGAATAATTATAATAAATATTTAAACATAACTCTATTATAATCGAATCTCATCTAATCTAAATCCCTCGTGTAGATGTCTTCAATGGGATCACACACCCGAAGGAACCTCCCGTGCAGCAACGCCGACAAGCGTATCACTACAGTGGTAGCCAAGGAAATGGCTAAAGTCATCCCGCAAATTGTCTCGGAAATCTATGCTGTAAGCAGCAACTCATCTGTGGACTCCAAGGGAGATGCCCCGAAACCCCACTTCAGCTTTAAGCGGTTCAAAGCATGTGGACCGCTTACTTTCTCAGGCACCAAAGGACCAAGTGCCATGTTCCACTGGTTTGACTCAATCGAGGTCACATTCCGCCAAAGTGGGTGTCCCGAGGCTCTGCGCACAATAAATGCCACCGGTGTGTTTCAGTCAAGGGCTCTCGACTGGTGGACAGCCGAGCGCAACAGGCGTGGGAACGACGAAGCTTACTGACTCACTTGCGAGGAACTTAAGGAAATTATGATCAAGGAATTCTGTCCCCCCTACGAGATCCAGAAATTGGAGAACGAATTCTGGACTATCAAGGAAGATGGTCCCGATAACGCTGGTCTCACTTCTCGCTTCAAACAGTTGAGCATCATCTGTCCTTGTCAAGTGGATACGACTGAGAAGGCAATCAAGAAATACCTCAATGCTCTCCCCGATTGCGTCGCTGATTTTTTTCAAGCAGCATGCCCTGCTACTATCGAGGAGACCTACCAGCTAGCCACCGAGATTAATGACAAACGAGTTCAGTCTGGTTACTTTAAAAGCAGCAAGGTCGCGAATCAGGTCATTACCGAATCAGCAGCTCCTACTACCGAACAGCCCCGAGAGCCAAAGAACATTCGCCGTGGTCGCAAAAGGGAAAACCCGAGCAAGAACTTTGCTCTTACTGCTCCAGCGAACCCTCAGCAGCTCCAGTCAGCAGCACCAAACGCACCGCCAGCAAAGCGTGCGTATACTGGTCTGCACCCTATGTGCCCTAAGTGCACATATCATCATGCCGTTGGAGGCAATTGCCGTTTTTGCACGAACTGCAACATCTACGGCCACTTTACAGCCAGCTGCCATAGTGGTACTCGTCAGCCAGCTCCTCAAGCTCCAATAGCTCCAGCTTTACCTGCTCCTCCCCAAGCTAACCAGCAGCAAGCTCCAAAGGCACGAGTGTGCTTTGTGTGTGGTGATCCAAACCACTTTGCTAATGTTTGCCCAAACCGCACCGTGAAACAAGAGCCGCAGCAGCAGCCACTACCACAGCCTCAGCAGCAACAACAAGCTGCGCGTGGAAGAGCCTTCAACCTCAATCACCGCCAGGCCCAGAATGACAACAATGTTGTCAATGGTACGTTTTTCGTTAATGGTATTTATGCTTCATGCTTATTTGATATTGGTGCCGATAATTGTTTTGTATCGTTAGAATTCGAAAAGGCTTTAAAATGTAAGCGCGCTAAACTCCCAAAGACTTTCGATGTGGAAGTCGCCACCGGAAGAACCGTTACCGTTAACTCCATTTTACGTGGTTGTAATCTCGATCTCAACAACCATGTCTTCTCGATCAATCTCATAGTAAGCATGGATTTTGTTCGTGAGAATCATGCTGAAGTTGTATGCTTCGATAAAATGATTCGTTTTCCTCTTCCTAACGGTGATCAACTTCATGTTTATGGTGAAACTCCCTCAAAGAAGTTGATGCTTTTGTCATGTACTCGAGCACACAAATGCTTGCAAAAGCGATGTGTTGCGTTCCTCGCTCATATCGTGAACCCGGAGAAAGAAAAGAAGACTTATAAAGATGTTCCCGTTGTTTGTGAATTTCCTATGATCTTTCCCGACGATTTACCCGGTTTACCCCCTACTCGTGATGTTGAATTCCGTATCGATTTAGTTCCTGGATCTACTCGCGTCGCTAAAGCTCCTTATCGTCTCGCACCATCCGAAATGCGCGAGCTATCAAGCTAACTTCAAGAGCTTCTTGATAAAGACTTCATACGCCCTAGCACTTCGCCATGGGGCGCTCCTGTCCTTTTCATGAAAAAGACGGACGGATCATTCCGTATGTGCATCGATTATCGTGAACTTAACAAACTCACGATAAAGAATCGTTACCTTCTTCCTCGTATTGACGACTTAGTTGATCAGCTTCAAGGTGCTACTTGTTTTTCCAAGATCGATCTTCGTTCCGGTTATCATCAGTTACGTGTGTTGGAAGAAGACATTCCTAAAACCGCCTTTCGTACTTGTTATGGCCATTTTGAATTCGTGGTCATGCCTTTTGGTCTTACCAATGCACCCGCGGTTTTCATGGATTTGATGAACCGTGTGTGTAAAGCTTTCTTAGATCGTTTCATCATTGTTTTCATCGATAATATCCTTATCAATTCGAAGTCGAGAGACGAACACGCGCGCCATCTCCGTTTAGTCCTCGAACTTCTTCAAGGAAATCGCTTTTACGCTAAGTTCTCTAACTGTGAATTCTGGCTCGAAGAAGTCCAATTTCTCGGCCACATCGTTAATAGTCAAGGAATTCACGTCGACCCTGCAAAGATTGAAGCCGTCAAGAGTTGGATTACACCGAAGAATGCATCCGAAATCCGTTCATTTCTTGTATTGGCGGGTTATTACCGTCGATTCATCACCGACTTTTCTAAAATCGCCGTTCCGCTTACCGGTTTAACTCATAAAAACAAACCTTTTGTTTGGGATTCCCAGCAAGAGGAAGCTTTTCAAACTCTCAAGCGTATGCTATGCAACGCTCCTGTCCTCGCCTTACCTGACGGAAACGGCGATTTCATTGTTTACTGCGATACATTAAACCTTGGTCTTGGTTGTGTTCTCATGCAACGAGACAAGGTTATCGCGTATGTGTCTCGCCAACTCAAAGTCCACGAGAAGAATTACACTACCCACGATCTCGAACTCGGTGCAGTTGTTTTTGCATTGAAGATATGGCGACACTATCTTTACGGTACTAAGTGTACGGTCTTCACCGACCATAAGAGTTTACAACATATCTTCAATCAAAAGGAACTGAATATGCGCCAACGCAGATGGGTTGAACTTCTCAACGACAACGATTGCGAGATACGCTACCATCCCGGCAAAGCAAACGTCGTCGCCGATGCTCTCAGTCGACGAAGCTATATGTATAGTATTCGTAACTCTCAAGCTTGTGCTAAACTTGAAACCCTCATCCGTGCCGCTCAACACGCATGTTTTAACGAGAGTACTTTGGAAGAAGAAATGAAATGTGGTACCGAAACTCAGCTTGTATCTAAATCTGATGGTATTTGTTACTATATCAACCGCAATTGGATTCCCAGTCGTGATAATCTTCGTAAGTTGCTAATGGACGAAGCTTATAAATCTTGATATTCCATTCACCCCGGTGCCGACAAGATGTACCAGGATCTTCGCCCTAAGTACTGGTGGCTGGGCATGAAAAAGGATATCGCCTTGTACATCTCAAAATTCTTAACTTGTTCGAAGGTTAAAGCTGAACATCAAAGGCCCTCTGGCTTACTCGAACAACCCGAAATCTCGATGTGGAAGTGGGAGAGTAGCTATGGACTTCGTTATGAAACTTCCCCGTACTTCATCCAGTCACGATAGCATTTGGGTTATCGTTGATCGTCTTACCAAACCTGCGCACTCTATTGCTATACGAGAAGACTTTAAGGTCGAACGGTTAGCCCGAATCTATACCGACGAAGTCATTTCTCGACACGGGACGCCTCGTGACATCATTTCTGACCGTGACGGTCGTTTTACCTCGCGTCTCTAGGAGACCTTTCAATCCTTTCTCGGTACTACGCTTATCTAAGTACCGCTTTTCACCCTCAAACCGACGGTCAGACTGAGCGCACGATCCGCACCCTCGAAGACATGCTTCGTGCGTGCATCATAGATTTTGGTGGTACCTTTAATCGAATTATCGTACGATAATAGTTATCATACCAGCATTCAAATGGCTCCTTTTGAGACACTGTATGGAAGAAAATGTCGATCACCTATTGCATGGCACGAGATCAGAGAAGCACAAATCATCTGTCCCGAGCTAATTCAAGAAATAATCGACAAGATCCTCCAAATCAGAGACAACCTCTTGAAAGCTCAGAGTCGCCAAAAGAGTTACGCTGATAAACGCTGCAAGCTCCTGCAGTTCGAAGTGGGAGATCACGTTCTCCTAAAGGTTGCGCCTTGGAAGGGAGTAGTCCGCTTCGGCAAGAAAGGAAAGCTAGCGCCTCGATACGTTGGACCCTTTAAGATTCTAGAAAGAATCGGTAAAGTAGCCTATCGTCTCAAATTACCGGAGGAACTCAATAATGTACATCTGACTTTCCACGTGTCTAACCTCAAGAAATGCCTCGCCGAAGAAAATCTGCATGTCCCTTTCGAAGATCTGCAAATCAATGAGACTCTCCATTTCGTGGAAAAGCCTGTGGAAATCATGGACTGAGAGACTAAGAAACTACGACGCTCTCGCATCCCTATCGTGAAGGTCCGATGGGAGGGCAAACGCGGCACCGAGTTTACTTTGGAATTGTAAAGTGATATGAAGGCCAAGTACCCGCATCTATTTGTTACAGCTACTGCCTAATTTCGGGACGAAATTCCCTAAAGTAGGGGAGACTGTAACAACTCGGAAATTCGTTGTTATCTTGTTTTTATTGCTGTACTTATTTTGTAATCCGAGATTCAGTTAATAATGAAGTTTATGTTAATTAATTATGGTATTGTACATCATTATCGCATCAAATCGCTTGATAAATCACATCGCTAATCTCATCGCATCGTAAATCGCAGTTGTTTATGTGTGTTATATTATTTATATGTTATGTGTGTTTGTGGTTATGTTTAGAATCATTATCGCATCACTCTCGCACTCTCAAATCGCTAAATCGCACTATTATATTAACCATAAGGCTTAACGCTTTAATTTAACGCTTAACATAACTATCTAATGCGAACCGAATAACCAAACGAACTCTTAATGCGAAACAAACGAAGAAAACCCAATATTCGGGTCAAGTTCGCTCGAACTTGGTGATACCAAGTTCCGCCGAACTTGACTGGCCAAACATCCTTCTTTGTTTTACTCAAGTTCGCTCGAACTTGTGCACATATGCACAAGTTTGGCCGAACTTAGCTTATCCCCTTTGAAAACTCTACAAGTTCGCGTGAACTTGTACACTTTTGTACAAGTTCGGCCGAACTTGGTCTCCACTAGCCCTCATTTTTGCCTTCTCCTATAAATACTCAGCTCATTCCTCTCATTTGCACTTGCTGACCAAGTTCGCTCAGAGCTCCCTCATTCCAAATCTCTCATGTTCTAAGTAAGAAATGACCTGATTTCACTGCAACAATGCTTATAAACAACCAACAAAGGTTTACAACGATTTTGCACAAGGATCTACCTTCGTTTTCATAAAAAAAACCCATTCTTTTACGAAAATCTTCATCTTTTTCTTCAAAACTTCTGTTTTTAACTTAGATCTACACAATACGAGTTCGTTTGGTGTTAGCAGAGGCTTCCCAAACACGAGATCTGCAAGATCTCGGCTTGTAAGTTCTAGATCTGAGAAAAACCTTTGAAAACCATTGATTTCTACACAAGATACGGACTTTTGAAGGTATTTTGTTCATTTTCTGGTATGAAACGAAGAATCTATCATTCAAGATCCCAGATCTGGAAGCACAAGGACGTTTATGTTGGTTTACACATGCGGACTAATCTGAACGAACCCCGAGTTCGGCCGGATTAGCCCACGCTTTTGTAAAATGGCTAAAACAGCTCTAAAAGACCTCTCCGACCTAAGTTTGCTCAGTAGCACAGGGTTGGAGGGATGAACACTCAATTTTCCTCAGCAAACGACGCGAAAACGTAAGATTTTGGACCCGAGAACATCAAGTTCGCTCGAGAATCACCAGCTCACCAGGTCAAGTTCGACCGAACTTGTACCCATTTGGGTCAAGTTCGACCGAACTTGAGTGTTTCTTCACCAAAGTTCTTACAAGTTCGACCGAACTTGCCTTTATAGTAAGGATATTCTACAAGTTCGCCCGAACTTGACAAGTTTCTTAGGAAACTCATCAATTTCGACCGAAGTTGGCTATAAATCTCACCAATTCTACACAAGTTCGCTCGGACTTGTGTGTTTACACACAAGTTCGCCCGAACTTGTCTACTGCCCAACCAAGACTTAACCGTTTTAGATTTTCGGAGACTGATGCACTTCCGTTCGCATATGCAGGCTGATCTGGCGCTCTTCTCAAGTCTTCTCAGATCTCTAATCCTACCTAAACGCACCCACAGTGAGTATACTTGACCCATTTTCGCTTTAACGCACTTTTTGGGTGTTACATACGTTCCTATATCAAAATCACAACACAAATCAAACTTGTTTATCACATGCGAATGATCTGGTTGTATATGCTCTATATGCGAATGATCTGTTTATCACCATGGGTAAGTCCCACTCAGGTTCTCCCTAAGAAGGGAGGGATGACTGTTGTCATGAACTCGAAGAATGAGCTTATCCCTTCGCGCACGGTCACGGGTTGGCGCGTATGCATCGATTATCGAAAATTGAACGATGCCACCCGAAAAGACCACTTCCCATTGCCCTTTATCGTTGGAGCGTCTCGCGGGTCAGCAGTTTTACTTTTTTCTCGACAGTTTTTCCGGTTATTTCCAGATCCCTATCGCACCAGAGGATCAGGATAAAACCACATTCACATGCCCTTATGGCACTTTCGCGTACCGACGCATGCCATTTGGGCTGTGTAACGCTCTAGCTACCTTTCAGCGATGCATGGTCGCCATCTTTTAGGATATGATAGAGAGTTCCATGGAAGTTTTCATGGACGATTTTTCAGTACGTTTGAGCGGTGTTTAGTGAACCTCGAGAAGATGTTGAAGAGGTGTGTTGAAACGAAGTTGATGCTTAATTGGGAAGAGTGTCACTTCATGGTGACCGAGGGGATAGTTTTAGGTCACAAGGTTTCAAGGGATGGTATAGAGGTAGATAGGGTGAAGATCGATACTATCAGTAGGTTACCCCCACCCACGAGTGTGAAGGCGATCCGTAGTTTCTTAGGTCATGCGGGATTCAATAGACGTTTCATTAGGGATTTCTCTAAGATCACACGACCCATGACCCGTTTGCTAGAGAAGGATGTTCCGTTCGTCTTTGACGAAGAGTGTCTCAAGGCCTTCAACTTTTTGAAGGAGCAGCTTGTTAGTGCACCCATTCTTATCTCGCCCGACTGGAGCTTGCCGTTTGAGCTTTTGGGCGATGCGAGTGACTATGCCGTAGGAGCGGTTTTAGGATAAAGAACGGAAAAGTACTTTCACCCGATCTACTACACGAGTAAAACATTGAATGACACTCAAGAGAATTACACCACGAGAGAAAAGGAGCTCTTAGCCATGGTTTTCGATTTCAACAAATTCCGCTCATACCTCGTTCTCTCTAAAACCATCGTTTTCACCGATCACTCAGCGTTGCGTTTTCTCTTCCAAAAGAAAGACGTGAAACCTAGACTTATCCGTTGGATCCTCTTACTTTCGGAATTCGATATCAAAATTAGAGATAAGAGCGGGGCCGAGAACGTGGCCGCCGACCACCTTTCACGTCTTGAGGATCCCAAGAGAGGGGAGATTCGTGAGGAGGAGATAGGGGACACATTCCCTCACGAGTCGATAGAGTTTGTTGATGCCGAGGAAGAAGGATTGTCGTGGTTTTGTGACTTAGAGAATTATTTATCTAGTGGTAATATTGTTAAGGGGATGAATACGCAACAACGTGGAAAATTTCTTAGTGAGGCTAGGAAGTATTTATGGGACGACCCTTTCCTTTATAGGATAGGAGGAGATAGGATCCTTAGGCGTTGTGTGTCTAGAGAAGAGGGGATGAACATCCTTAAACATGTGCATGAGGGTCTAACGGGTGGCCACCATGGGGCTCATACGACCGCGCAAAAGGTGTTCGATTGTGGTTTTTATTGGCCCACCGTACTTCGTGATGCCGAGAGGTTTGTGAAAGCATGTGGTGCTTCTCAACAAACCGGCAACATTTCGGCCAAAGATGAGATGCCTCAAAACCCAATCCAAGTGGTAGAAGTATTTGATGTTTGGGGGATAGATTTCATGGGACCGTTCCCTACCTCGAAAGGGAATCGGTATATTCTCGTGGCGATTGACTATGGGTCAAAGTGGGTTAACGCTCAAGCTCTTCCCACAAATGAAGCCCGAGTAGTGTTGAATTTCCTCAAGAAACTCTTTTGTCGATTTGGTACACCCAAGGCCCTAATTAGTGACCGTGGCACTCACTTTTGCAATGCATTGATGGAGAAGCTGCTTGCACGCTACGGGGTCACTCATCGTTTGTCCACCACTTATCATCCGCAAACGAGTGGACAAGTGGAGAACGTAAATCGGGGTGTCAAACGCATTTTAGAGAAAACCGTGGGAAGAATAGAAAGGATTGGTCCGATAAGCTCGATGATGCATTGTGGGAATTTAGAACCGCCTACAAAACACCTTTAGGTACCACTCCATTCATGATCGTTTACGGAAAAGCGTGTCATCTCCCTGTTGAGTTAGAACATCGTGCCCTTTGGGCGTTGAAAACCGTGAACCTTGACATGACCGAGGCCGCTAGGAAACGTTTCTTTCAAATTCACGAGCTAGAGGAGCTTAGAGACGCGGCTTATGCTCGATCGTAGAGCATTAAGGAGAAAACCAAAGCCCTACACGATCGTAAGTTGAAGAAGATTAAGGAGTTTAGCAAGGGTGATAAAGTGCTACTTTACAATTCTCGGTTGAAGTTGTTCGCAGGGAAGTTGAAGTCAAAGTGGTCGGGTCCTTACATAGGTGAATGATGTGTCTCCGTATGGAGCAGTTGAGATTGTAGACGAGTCCGATGGCAGAAGTTGGAAGGTGAATGGCCATCGTTTGAAGCACTACATTGGCGGACCACTTGATAGGAATGAGAGGGAGGACATTCCTCTCGAAATTCCACCAAACACCACCACTTAGTGTTTTGGGTGAGAACCCAAGTGTACCGTTTGTATACGAGTCGTATTTATTTATTTTTCATAGCTAACGGTTTTCTTGGGTAGTTTGTGGGTCTTTGTTTGTGTTTTGAGTCATTTTTGCAGGAATTCTATGCCAATGATGTGCAGGGAATGAGGAGAAAAACGAGTCCAGGTAAGTTCCAGAGTTAGAAAAAATTTTGGGTTATATTTTGGGGGTTTGGTTAAATGCTGAAATTTTTCTAAGGCATGAACTGGTTAAAAATTCGAAACTTTCTGTCAAAAACGCCTTCTGGCGGGGTGCGAGCGGGTTCCCCTGTTCTTCTGGCGGCCCGCGAGCGGCCTTTGAATCCTGACGTCACTTTTACGGTCGCGGGGCGCGAGCGGGTGTCTATTGGGGCTCGCGGCCCGCGAGCTCCCTTATCTGTAGCCCTCCTTCGAGAAAATCCTAACTTTCATTAATTCTTCTTATCTTTCTTCTCCACAACAACCGCCGACACCCACACAAACCACCACCCACCACCGAAATACACCCTTTACTCACCAAATCTGCAACCCCACTACGGTTACGCACATTATCCCACCGATTTTAACCATCCTCCTTCATCCGTTCACCACAAACACGAGGTTTTCACGAAGTTTTCAAGCTACAACCGGATTTTTCTTAGTTTATCTTGTCTAAGTCAACTCCAAGGTATGTTTCTTGTAATCTTTATACTATGAGTCGATTATTTCAGTTTTTATTTCATTTCGGTTTCGATTTAGTGTCGGGTCTTGTTCTAGTCTTGTGTTTGGGTATGTTTAGCGCTTGTTTGAGGTTGCAGGTGGTTTGGTATGGGTAGTTAAGCATAATGCAGGTTGCGGAACGGCTAGTTTGGGTTGATTGCATTTTTTGTGATTGCCATAGGTTGGAGGTGTAGTAACATTGAGTGTGGGGATTCGGATGGGTCATTTCTTTAAGTTAAATTTGTGTTTATAACCCCACTTTTGACCCGCTTCGCTGTTTATGACGCTCAAGCTTACAACCTTAGCACTCAATGTTCGTTTATTTTGGCACTTGAGTTTTAATTGAGGACAATTAAAGTGCCGAGAGGGGGTAGTGTACATTGAGTCATGTATTTTGAGTTTAACAGCTTTAGTGATAGTCGGTCACGGGTTTACTTATATGCACGTACAGGTACAAAACACATCGCCCGTACTCAATCTCCATTCGGGCAAGGTTGTGTATAACTTATGCTTTTGTAAACAGTAATCCAGTTTTTATTCATTGTTTAGTGTCGATTTCAACCGCGAAAGAAATGCTATAGGTTGGTTTATAATAATATAAATAAATAAAAATAAAAAAAAATTTAAAAATCCCAAAAATAGTTTGTGACTTCTAATGATCTGCTTTGCTGTGTTTGTCAAATATAATTGTTTTGCAGATGTCAGGTAAAGGAACGTCGAGCAAAAGGGGAAGGAAAAGAGGCCCACCGGCTCGTCCTCAAGGTGTTCCGGAGGCACCGGTTCAGCAAGACGAGTATGTCCACAATAGGGAAGTGGATTATAGGGGCCCGGGAGTCCCTCATGGTCAAAGCACAAGGATAGTGGATAGCCCTTTGTTGCAATTCGAGTTAGATTCCGGGGAGTATGATCGATTGGATTCTTTGATTCAAGTTAATTTGTTGAAATTTAGGAGGATAGATTGGGGCCTGTTGGATTGTTTAGGGGCAAGGGCCCGGGTTGAGCAATTGTTGGGACCGAGATTCCGGAGAGTTTTGGATTGTGATGCTCGTCAATACAAGGAGATTACCCTTGAGTTTCATTCGACATTCGAGTACAAACAAGGGAATTTCTTTGAGAAAGATGTGGTGTTCTTTGCTTTGGGTCGCCAATCTTACGAGATGACCATTCCTCAGTTTGCTGTGGCTTTGCAGTTTTACACTGAAGAGGAAGTACAGATAGTTAACTTTATCACAAGCCTTCAGGGGGTTTTTAAAAGGGATCATGACTATAGTGTTCATACAAGTCAGTTGAAGAGGTTTTGGGGTACGATTTCGAGGGGGCCCTATCCAACCAACATGGTAGCTAGTGAGATCACCGACCCAGTGTTGAGGTTTGTACACAAAATTCTAGCAGCTACTTTGGTAAGAAGGGGTCAAGGTGATAACAAGGTTAATCAGGTGAGTTTGTTTTGTTTAATATGCATGGTTGAGGGGCGGCCCGCTAATCTCGCGATGATTTTTGCTTGGTCGATGAGGCGAACATGGAGATGTGGTTCTGGGGCTAGGACTTATTTAGGCCCGTACATTACATGGTTGGCAGAGAGTTTGGGCGTTTTTGCCAGGTACCCAGCGGACAAGATGAGAGAGGGGCCGACGCCGGGGTTTATGAGGTTACAGGATCTTCAGGCTGCTGGTATTCTGACTTATTCTGACCCACCCGAGTGGGATTATTCTACCCAGCAATCATAGAGTACACCGGTTTCAGGGACTGGTACATCTACATGTTATTAGCAGAGGACCAGATCGCAGATGCCTCAGCCTCAGTCTCCACCCAGGCAGCCAGATATTGATCCACCTACTTTTCAGCCCCCGCCTATACCGCCACGTCCTAACCCGCTTACTTTGGACTCTTTGTATGACCGGATGGAGACCAATTTTGGTGATTTGAGGGGTTATGTGGATACTCAGTTTGGAGGTGTTAAGCAGGTGATGATGGAGAATCGTCGGATGCATGAGCAGAGTCAGCAGAGGTTAGAGGATGGTATGAGGTACATGATGGAGGGTATGCACCTCGCGGTTCCCCAGTTCTTCAGGCAGCTACAGGCAGGATCAAGTGGTTTAGCAGGGGTTGAGCCGTATCATGTTCCCCAGCAGGGATCAGAGGAGTCGGATGATGATGAGTGATTCTAGGCAGCAGCACTGGTGGTTTATCTAGTATCTTTTATTTTTCTTTTATGTTGTTTTTAATCTAACTCGGTCTGTATCCCTAATTTTGAATACTTTGGTATTTGGTTGGGTTGGTTTGGGGGTAGTATGTTTGGATGTTTGTTGGACGTGTTTAACACTTTTATTTTTATGATGGTATGTTAGTAGTTGGTTTGATTATAGGTATGGTGTTTATTTTTGTCGCTTCCGTTCGCGTGTCCGAGTTAGGAATTGTTTGCTGAGCATGTTCGGATTGGAGGGCGTATGTGGAATTGACTGGCACATTGACAGTCTCGCATATTTACAGCTAAGTTGTTTCACTTGTATCTTGTATATATATTTATTTCGTTATTTAGTATTTTAGTTTTTTCTAGGTAATTTGAGTCGTGTCTCGTCTTTGCATTAGGGACAATGCAATCTTTAAGTGTGGGGATGGGATGCATGATGTAAATAGGAGTCGTAGTCATAGAGTTTAAAAAAAATCGAAAAAAATTAGAAAATGTCTTGTGAAATAAGAAGTTTGCAAAAATATAACGGAAAATGATAGAAAAGATGGGTTTCTACTCGGGGTTAAATAATAATAATATGAATTTAAAATAGTTGAGCTTGTGTCTAGTTTGGGATATGTGAATAGGCCCGAGTCTCGTTCTAGGTTCGTTGGATCTTAATGTACCTAATTGCCGGTTTGCTAGTGGGTGCTCATCTAGGAAAAATGGGAAATTGAAACCGCCAAAAATAGTATAAAGAATGTCGTTATGAGTTAAAATCGCCAAAATTTTTAATCATGAGAGAAAATTGAAAAGAAAAAAATAAATTGAGCTAGAAACTAAGAGAAGTAGCGCATGCCTATGTAATATTCGTTGGGGATAGTGACTCTGACTTAGATTGCCATTGGGATGTGTAAAATCAAAGTGCGTAAAAATCTACCGAAGCCTATTGTGATCCGAGTTGGGGATAGCGACTCTATAGCCGGAATGCCTCTAGGTTAAGTAAAGCAACGTCTACGCTCAAAGAAAATGAAAAAGAAAAAAATGAAAGAAAAAAAATTTGGTTTTAAATTCTTTTGATTTTGATATAAGACGGTTAGGAATCGGTCCAGTGATCGTTCCTTTTGTTCTATAAGCTTGAGGCGGGATTAGATGGACTGTGGCTTTTAGTGTGAGACCCTAGGTAAGCTGGTTGCACTTGAACTAAACTTGTATGATAAGGGCTTGGAACCGGGTTTTGGGTTTAAGAGGACAAACATATTTGCAATCGCCGCTAACACAAATTTTGATTTTAATAAGTATGGATAACTTTTGTCTTGAGTAGTTGCTTGTCTCTGATTCCGTTGCATAGATTCTTTTTCGAGGACGAAAAAAGAGTACATGTGGGTATATTTGATGTATTGTAAAATACGTCCTTTATTCGTGTCCAGTTTGTACAATCTTTATTAGTTTTAGTGTCGTTTTCTATAGAATAGTTAGTCTTTTGATCCAATTGCGTTTTGCAGGTCGTATGAGCTTAAAGTAGTTGAAAAGCATGATAATTGAATGGAAATACGAATTTGTAAAGTCCTGGAATGAGTTGGAGAGTTTTGGAGCTGAAATAAGTTGAATTCTAAGGAAAATGCCTCCTGGCGGGCCGCGAATGGCCAGGACTATTGCTTCTCGCGCCGGCGAGAAGCTTATTTTTGCTGACATCATAAACACGGTCGCAGGCCGCGAACCGACAAGCTTAAACCCTCTCGCGCCCCGCGAGAGGGTGTTATCTGTAGTCGGATTTGTTTTGAGCTGAGATTTGGGGGTATTTAAGCGATTTTTATCATAATGAAACCCTAGTTACGAATTTGAGGAGTTTTTGCAGCTGAATTGGAATCGTTTAAGCCAAGTTTGAAGGTTTGAAAGCTGGGGAATCATTGGATCAAGTGAAGATTGCAGATTAGAGACTTTCTCGGGTTTACACGATCCTTGTTTGTCTTGTTTTCTCTTTTTGAACTTGTAATGAGGAATTCTAGTTTGACTTGTCTTGTTTTGATTTCGTTATTGACTATGCTAGGCTAAACGCACTTACTACCTAGACTTTGATGAATGGATTGATATAAAGTTTATACCTTTTTTCGTTAGTTACATGTTTGTTATGGGTTAATTGTGCTCTGTAAGCAGTTTGTTTATCTGGCTAGGTGTGTGTGCATGCTTTGATTTGGTTTTCTGTTTGCTATTGCTTCATATAATTCTTGGTGACTGTCTATATCACGGAATAGAATCATATTAGGTTGTGAACTTTGGTGACTGTCGATATCATAGAATAAGTTCATAGTCTTTAAGGTTGAAGGGCCCAGTAAACCTTAGAAGTGATAATTAGCAGGTTACTAGATTTTAGTGTTCTCCTAGTCCTAATACCTGGAAAGTGAGGGGCTATTGATAGGTCTTACCCGGCGAATTACTATTGTCGGTCTTTGGAAAAAGTCCATGCCTTTGTTGACCCGTCGGTTTTATTAGTCTATCAAGTCAAGTTTAGATACTCAACTACCCTAGATCTATAATTGGAAAAGAGTAGGTCATCATTAGGGTACTCACACAATATTAGATAACTGGAAAGACGTCTAATCAACTGGTAGGATTAACAGCCTAGGTAACGCCATAAGTTTCACTTCGAGAAGGGTTGAGGGGCTTAGCTGGTATTTAATAGGTTTAGCGTCATAAGATCCCGGTTCCAGAAAACAAGTAATTAACTTAATCGGTAAACGCTTAAAATCAATCCAGGATTCTAGTCTAGGTAGTCTTCATCACCTCGTGAGAACAACTTCCATCCTTCGTTCGTGTTAGTTAATTTAGTCTTTAATTAGCTTTAATATAGATTTCCGTAACCCCCCCCCCCCAAAACAATCAAAACAGTTTTAGTCGTGTCTGTCCGAGTCTTTCATAGTCTAATTAGCGTAATTAGTAGAGTCTTGTGGGTTCGATATCCGGACTTACTTAGGTTATACTACATTGATCGGTACACTTGCCGATTGTGTGGTTAGGTTTAAGTCGAGTCTAGAATTAAAGCTTTTTAGTGTCTAGCTTAGAGAGTCATAGTTAGTTCATTTTTATAGTCTGTTTAGCACACATCAGATATATACAATACGGGCCGGTTACGTCGATTTAGAAATTTAACGCGCGAATCAGATTCCAATGGTGATGAAAATCTCCACTTTCCTCCTGGTTCATTGCTTTGGAGATGGTGATGAAAAGTCCATATTCGTTCTCAATAACAACAACCGTCAAATCTTAGACCCGTTCAATAATGATGACCATCAAATCTTCGACACTTTTGAAAATGTCGAATCTCCGATAACCAATTCAAACATCGTCTTATTCTGCACTCAGGCGAGCGTTTACCGGCGAGTAATGGACGTAACAAAAGCCGAATTGTTCGTCAGGAAAAAGAAACATGTTATAGAGAATATTGCAATTGATAATTTGGTATGGGTTGAAGCGGTTGTTTGATAACCAAGCCGATGTGTACGTGTTTTATAAAAGTATATTAATATTATCGGAGGAAAAATTGCTTTTTCGTTTGTGGAAACAACGAAACGGTAGCATAAAGTTGAAACGGTGGAAATTGGTTTTTTACTTGAAACATTGGAAGTTGGTTTTTATATTGAAACGGTGGTGCCAGTTGGTTTTCGTATGATATAGATAATATAATTGTGAAAGGGTGTCTCTTAATACATGAAAGGGTGAGACTTTTTGAGAGGGGTGTGTGTCGCTAATTGTTGTGTTACCAAAGGGTGTGACTTTTAAATAAATGGTAGGGTATAATACACTTAAGTAATTCAAGGGTTTTATTCAAGGGGTGTGATGTGAAGAGACACAACTATTAAGTTAGCTAAAGGTACCCTAAGTTACCTTTTGTGAGGTTATATAATATGATTTCTATTAAATATGTCATTAATCTTCTTATGACATCTGGACATTAAGGAAATCAAATAAAGTCTAACATATGTATGATAGGTTCCCACGTCACGTATCTCATTTAAACTTTTCTTGTAGCATTTGTAGAGATATCAAAGATCAGTGGGAGCATTAAGTGGCTTAATAAATAATAACTTGCAATAGGTGCAAGAGGTGGGGAGTGAAAACTTCATATTACTTCGATTTACAACTCTTGTACAAGACATTGTTCCATCTCAACACTGTTCCATCAAAACTTGTCTCCTTAAAATCTAATGCTACTATTACAAAAGTTTCATTGTTGCTTATTGTGGGCAAACTTAAATTTCTTACCTAAACTAACATAATCCTAAACAAGAGAAACTACAACGACTAACGTCATTAATTTTTTTTCTCTATTAGAATCTGTTGGTCGTTAAATATTGACCATAAGCATGGTGGTTTCCTAGAGACTTCTAAGGTCAGTGGGAGCGGTAAAAGTCTTTCTCATGACTTGCAAGGAATACAAGAGGCGGGGGAGGAGAGTCATTAAATTTTACTCCAAATTTAACTCCGATTACACCTCTTGTACACCATACTGCACCAACTCTTATACACTTAGAATCCTGAAAATGATAGCAACCTAACCAGGAGATAATCCATAAAATAGAAACTTCTAATAAACCCAATAATAAACTCAGAAGGTCATCTAAGTTTAAAAACCTACTAACTCTGATGATTACATAACCTTCCTAACTAAAGTTAAAATGGATTTTGAAAAAGTTTATTAATCCTATATCTTCTAATTAAGCCATTAGCGTCATGGGGAAACTTCAGGTCTTATATTCTAGTAGTCTGGGCAGCTGTTTTGGGAAGCCTTTAAGAGGGAAACTTCTGGTCTTATGAATGTATCTTAACTTGTTTCATCAGGCAGAGAAGATGGTTTCCTTGGATTTTGTCTTTCATTATTATCAGCAGATCTTATATAACCCAACAATTTTCAATGAAAAATTACAAACAAAATTGAAGTGTTGATAAATAATTTTGGGATTAACGTAAATCACCAACTTTTATCAATCAAATTTATCAATTTTCAATAATCTTTCAATCTTTTTTCTTTGATTGAGTGCTATGGAATTTCAAAATTCCATAAACCGATGTTGTATATAATTTGATACACTCATACTTGAAAAAAAATCCGTTTTAAAACTTATTGGATTTGAATGTACTCTGACATCATTTAAGTATTTTTATGAATTATTTACAATTTATATGAACGTAATATTATTATGGTTTAATTAAGTAATTATAAAATTCGTAAAAGAGATTTATATTATATGTTTTGTATTTTTTTTTAATTTAAAATTTTGTCCAAGAAAATTGTTAGGTATATCTTTACTATATTATAATGCATGAGGAAGGAACATTTTAAAATATCCAAAAAATTAAGAACTTTTCTCTTTTAATTTATAAATACACCCTTAAAATATGGTAATTGGTCTTTTAAACAATAATTATATTTTAGCCCATCATCTTATTACATTTAAATCCCTAAGTTTTAACATAATTATAGGTAACCAGTTACATTTCTACCCCTCTATAACAAACTTATAATTCTTTTAATATTCTTGTCATATCTTATAAACTATAAGGTTTTAAAAAAATCCAAAAGTAACGTGACGACCTATTCATTTTTGTTGATGTTTCGATAGTTATGATGCCTTAGTGTACAAATGATTAAAGCCTAATGTACTTAGTCATTATTCCAGAATGTTTAATAGCTACGGAATGTCAAACGATTAAGTACCGTCAATTAAATCCTCTCATCTTGATTACACTTTAACCCCTCATCTTTAACAAAGTTATAGTTAATTGATTAGCAGTTATACTTTATCCCCTTATAAAAAACTAACTCGCCTCCACTATTTTTAAACAGTCATAACTTTTTAGTACGTTAATCTATATTTTTTTAATTACACAATATAACGAGTATTTTGTTCTTTTTACTTTGAGTGTGATATTGCTATAGTTTTTTTCTTAAATAAAAATGGATATGTTACGTTATTAACAATGTCTAAGGGTGAGTAATAACTGAATCGTGAACCAAAACTGAATTGAAATCAACCAAAAACTAAATTAACTGAAAACTAATTGACTGTCACACCCCTATTTCCAACACAGATCCTGGTGGGCCCGGGTGGGGAGTATCGTGACGTAAGATTGGTGTCGTCATAGTCAAACAAAACAAATAGCACAACGGAAGTGTTGGAGTTAAAATATTATTACAAACCGAAGTGTCCAAAGTTCAAAATAATATACAAACGATTCGTAATAAAAGATCCACATGCGGATCGTAAAATGTACAAAAGGAATCAACAGACTTTAGGCATTTCTAAGGATTTGTAAGATCCTCTTATTTCAATACTGAGCAGCTTCCAGCCTATTTCGTATTATACATGTAACTTAGTCTTTTGAAAATACGTCAGTTTACACTGGTAAATACAATCAACTAACTCGTTTTGAAAATATTTCAAAATTGATTTAGATGCACAAGGCATATGAAAATCTTTTATAACTTGGGACAATTAAGAATTTTAATCTTGTATACAGTTTTACATGTATGTCAATACATATGGGGCCCAGTATGGAAACCGAGACATGATTAACCGACACACCACTTATAAACCCACGAAGGAGTTATCCTCAACTTGTGGGTAATAAAATATTTTAGCATTCGTATCTGTCAGGTGTATGCCTACACCTCGTGCTTAAGTCGTGGCCATTAATAACTTAAATGAGCCGAGGATATCCAGGACACGGTCGTGTTAACCCTCATTGTTTAAGTTATCAAACAAAACAGATTAAAACGGGTTATGCAGATTTAATAGCCACAATCCGGCTAAGTGATCCCATACTCGACCAAGCAGTAATAATTTACCCTAAGGTTACAACTGTCATCGTCTTAATTGACAATATAGCCCGCAGGCAATTCATCACTAATGGATGTTAAATAATAGCCCGTAAGCAACACATCACTAATGGATGTTAAATATGATCATCGCACTGATTGTATTAACCGGGATCATATTTGATCGCATGGACTATAAGGTTTGGACGTAGTCCATCACCTAAGCGGCTAGTGTGGTTCCTCAGGTCACACTGCCAGGAATACTAACATTACTTGAATGTTAACACAGAATTGTCTTAATGGTTGAAGATAGTCATAGTCGCATTTAACCATAGTGACTTTTGAGGCTTGAACATAGTTCACCACCTCTAGATAGAAGGGATAATCTTCCTTAACTATCATGATAGAAAGGCTATTCATCTTCAACTATCATTTATATTTGCCAAATGATATGGACTTTGCCAATCGGCTGTCCAAAACCATTAAGAGGATCTTTTGGAATTATATAGCGTATCGATAAAATTCGAATTAAAATCGAGACGATCGCTTGAACAAAGGATGTAATGAAATACATATACAAAGGAAATTCCAAAATTTCTCATTAAAATGATAGAAATTACAAAATTTGCTTTAACAAGTCTTTGAAATCAACTAAATTAGTTGTCCACGTAGGGACTTAAAGAAAATAACATGTCCACGCAGGGACCAAAAAGAAAATAACTTGTCCACGCAGGGACTTTTGAAAATTAAATATAAAATAGAAGAACATTACTCGTCCTTCTTTCCCCTAACCGACTTGGAGAGCTTCTTGAAGAATTTACTTGTCTTCTTCTCCGTCTTTCCAGTCTGTTGCTGCATCTCTTGCATCCGTTCCAAGGCCTGATTAATGGCCTCAAGTTGTGGCGGTGGCTGTGGTTGTGGTATAACGGGATACTGGTACCCATAATTGGGATATCCAGTAGCTGGATAAACGGGAGAGAAAGGAGACGGGTAAAGTGCATTATGCATGACCGCTTGTACATAAGGGTCGTATGCAGGCGCCTGATAGCTTAAATCTATCAGTGTTGATGGATTCAAAGGATTATATCCAGACGTATCTGGATATGTAGGAATTGGGTTATTAAAACCCAATGGTGGTGGCTGAACAACAGGTTAAGGTGTCGGATCAACCACGAGTGCTGCGTTTGAGGGTCCACCCATTTATGGGTCCTCAGGGATGGTAGGGTAGGTTTGAGGCAATGGTGGTAACGAACCCGACCATTGTCCTGCACGCACCGACATGCGTGCTTCGTGTTTTCTCCTTGGCGGCTCTGGGAGTGGTTGTGGTTGTTCCACAGGTTCCATCTGCACGTCTTCAGGTGAAGATGGTGGTTTAGGAATAGGAAAATGATATGAAGGTGTGTTATAAAAAGTAAATTTTTGTTCCAATTGGTCCCATTCATTAGGACCTTGGTAGGGTGATCCTGCACGTGATGTGGAACCACTGGATATTTCAATGGGTGTCCATGTGACCCCGACGGTGGCATCTTTGGATCGGAGTCCTCGTCCATTGCATTTGGTTGATCCAACTGATTCTGATCAACTGGAGGTGTGTTAAAGTAGAGGTTAGGGTCAAACTCTGCATGGTAAGAATGGGAATGGAAATGATGGGAGTGGTGTGAGTGATGTGAGTGGTGAGAGTGGTAAGAGTTATGGGAATTTGGAGGCGAGTATTCATGCGAAATCGAGTGTCTCGCAGGTTGCCACGGGGAGGAAGAATCTACCGAATCCTGGTATGGGTTTGAACTGTGAGAATGGGAGGGTATTTGCCTTGATGGTCCCCCTCTCATCGAACCTTTTCCTTTTCCTCGTCCACTTTGTCCTCTAACTCTGGGCGGCATATTTCCTGCTTCACAAATTAGTCAAAAACAATAACAATATCTTAATAATGATACGAGTAATACTAGGGCAATGCCTAGATTCGGAAGTCTAAGGAATTTGCTATTGTGTCGTTTGAGATCAAACACAAAAGACTATTGTTGAATTCTCTCAAACGTTGGTTCTGATACCAACCTGTCACACCCCGATTTCCAACACAGATCCCGGTGGGCCCGGGTGGGGAGTATTGTGACGTAAGATTGGTGTCATCATAGTCAAACAACACCAATAGCACAACAGAAGTCTTGGAGTTAAAATATTATTACAAACAGAAGTGTCCAAAGTTCAAAATAGTATACAAACGGTTCATAATAAAAGATCCACAGGCGGATCCTAAAATGTACAAAAGGAATCAATAGACTTTAGGCATTTATAAGGATTTGCAAGATCCTCTTATTTCAATACCGAGTAGCTTCCAGCCTATTTTGTATTGTACCTGTAACTTAGTCTTTTGAAAATAAATCAGTTTACACTGGTAAATACAATTAACTTTCTCGTTTTGAAAATATTTCAAAATTGATTTAGATGCACAAAGCTTATGAAAATCTTTTATAACTTGGGACAATTAAGAATTTAAATCTTGTATACAGTTTTACATGTATGTTAATACATATGGGCCTAGTATGGAAACCGAGGCATGATTAACCGACACACCACTTATAAACCCTCAAAGGAGTTATCCCCAACTTGTGGGTAATAAAAGATTTTAGCATTCGCATATGTCAGGTGTATGCCCACACCCCGTGCTTAAGTCGTGGCCATTAATAACTTAACTGAGCCGAGGATATCCAGGACACGGTTGCATTAACCCCCAATGTTTAAGTTATCAAATAAAACAGATTAAAACGGGTTATGCAGATTTAATAGCCACAATCCGGCTAAGTGATCCCATACCCGACGAAGCGGTAATGATTTACCGTGTCCCAAGCCCGTATAGAGAAAATAAGTTAAAAGTATTTACTTGAGCTAAAACTTGATTCAGATGCAATATTTTATTAACTCGGCCGTATTCAAAATTAAATAAGTGTAGGTAGCATTTACCGAAAGGCTCTAGTCTGTAATGATGGTATAAATAACCAATTAGAATGCTAACGGGTCCTATTTAAGTCATAGACTTAGACTGGCTAGCTTAAAGTGTGAATAACAGTACGATACGCTAGATTAAACAATGACTGAAATAGAATGTAGCTTAAACCCAACAAGTATTAAGACTTGTATAATATGGGTAAACTATTTACATTCTGGAAATTGAAGTAAAAATGATAAGGTTAAACCCGTTTCGGTAAACTTACGTAAATGGACTACTAAGCTTAATCGTGCGCATATAAGCAATATCGTGTAACCGAATGAGTCATGAACAAGTCCCATGTGCCATTATACATTAAACTAGTTATACTATCCGTAGGATATCAACTTGTATGCCCGTTAAGGTTTTAAAATGAAACTATGCCTCATAAGGGCAGTTTAGTCATTAAGTGATGTATAAAAGGAACTTGCGTATATTCTGATGTTATGATCATAAACATTATGGGAAAATACTTAATTTGTGATATAATATCAGTAGGATATTAAACATATGTGTGGCTTATAGTTTAAGACCAAACTATGCACCGTAGGGGCATTTGGTCATTTCACACATAATTTGATAGCTTATTTGGGATTCTGAGTTTATAGCATGTACCTACTATAAATATATTTTAAATGAGTTATAAATTCAGTAGGTAACAAGTCTTGGTTGATAAGTATGGTTTAAAACCATACTATGCGCCGAAACAACGTTAAAGTCGTTAAATGTCGATTTATGCGAAGTGTTATGAAAACTTATGTTACGATCAGGTCTATATGATCAAAATATGTCATTTAGTATGAAGTATCAATATATGAAAAGGTTTTGTATAAAAAGCAAGATTAAAACCAATTTAGGTGCCATAAGGGCATTATGGTCATTTAGCGTCATAATACAAGAACTTGTGCTTAAACTCATAAATAATCTGACTTGACATCCCAAATAATTCTATTTATGTTATTACATCAGTAGGTAATGATTTTATATATAAACTTTGTTTAAAACCATTTTAGATGCCGAAATGGCATTTTGGTCCTTTAAAAGCATGATTTGCGATTTTATAACAAAACTCAGTTTATGATCGGAACAATAACATCTTAATATCTTAATTACATTATCATATCAGTGTGTAATACATTTGCAAGTTCGTTAATGTTTAAAAACCTTATTTTTAATAAAAAGGGCAATATAGTCAAAGTATGGCATTTTAACGGAAACTTGCATAAAACTCAGATTACTATTATGATCAGGTAATATAACCTTAGAGGGTTATGCTACATGATATTATGATCATAATGGAACCTTAGATCAGTAGCTAACTAATCTAAATCGGGTCAGAATCGAAAGTCAAAGCAGAAGTTAAACTTCGCGACTTTCGATTGCGAACCGACCGCTAGAACTGGAATTGACGAACCGAACATGTTTTACACATGTTCTAATAATTATTACCAAGTTATTAAAGTGTTAAAACACATTTTATATCAGTTACATTATCAGATTATGATTATTTTCAAAACTGGCCCGTTTGACCTTTTAACATATATATGTCGACTCGTCAATTGACCAAGCAAACGTGACTTCCAGGAGGTGCCCTTTTAAGGGAACATCACCTACCTAATTACGATCACGTAGCCATGTTCGCCTCGAACAATGGCTGGACTATAATGGTCTTAACCGAAAGTCAAAGCAATTATCGAAGTTACTTGACTTATGGCTATAAAAGCCTACAGAATGAAAAGAGTAGAGATGGAACACTTACTAGTGATCCAAGATAAATATTAGAACTCAAAGGATGCTCCCAAATGACCAGGAACTTCCAAGAGAGTGAGATGAGAAGAAAATGAGGAATGAGCAAGGAAAAGGGTGTGAACTATGCCCCTATTTATAATTGTGAAGCTTGAAGGGGATCATTACAACTGTTAACACTGATCTTGGATAGTTACAAGTGTGCATGGACGTGTAAGGAGCAGCTTAGAAGTGGCATGTTTCGAGTTATGTGGCAAGCATGCATGATTCCTTGGCCTCCAAACAAAACTGTCACTTGCAGTCCCTTACGGACCGTAAGGACCTTCTGGCGCCCATGGTTTTGAATCTTTTACGGACCGTAAGGACTAAGCCTTGCGGTCCGTATCCGCTAGACAACCTTGTTTATTTTCCTTGCTTACGGCCCGTATGAGTCAATCAGAGGCCAATCTTTTGGCATGTTGACACAATTAGTACTTCTAACATAAGACTTTTATTAATTGACAAAAATGATCCCTCTTGGCCAATATTAGGCATACACAAGAGCACGGACACGTGTCGGTACATTGCCGGACACGAATCTACGAGGTGTTACATTGACCGAAACCTGTATTAACCAAAAACGGTTATCGATTTTTGTACATCATTTAAACAAAAATAATTGAACCGAACCATTCATATTTAATATATTTATAGCTTTTATACATTTAGTTCATGTATATCATATTTATAACCCCATTTATATATTTATACCTCCATTTCATGTACCTACACATCCATTTCATGGATTTATACCTAAATTTCATGTATTTCAAATCAAAAGTTTTAGCAAAAGTTTGGTTTTGGCTATTAATCGAAATTAAATTAATCAAACCAAAAACCGTCAATCTAATTGAATAATCCAAACCGATTAACTGAAAACGAATTGGTTAATAAAATAGACTAATTGATAACCTCGATTCCGGTTGAGAATAATAATCTAACCAACCGAACAATGCACACTGTGTCAATGTCTGTGTTTCTCGCCGCATCGCGCACACCTGTCGATTATTAACCAAAATTGGTTTTCGGTGAGCAATAACTAAATGTTAACCTAAACCAAACCGAATACAGATGAAACCGAATTGAAATAAACCAAAAACTGAATTAACCGAAAACCGAATTAACCAAAAACCAGTTATCAATTTTGTTGTACTATCGTTTAACCAAAATTAGCTGAACTAAACCGAATCATTCATATTTTCATATATTTCTAGTTTTATACCTCTAGTTCATATATTTCATATTTAATAATTCCATTTCATATATTTATACTTCCATCTCATGTATTTATACCTCAACTTCATATATTTCGTAGCAAAAGTTTTAGCCCAAGTTTGGTTTTTGCTATTAATTGAAATTAAATGAACCAAACCAAAACCGTCAATCTAACTGAATAAACCGAAGTGATTAACCGAAAACCGATTGGTTAATATAATAGACTAACCGATGACTTTGGTTTCGGCTTCGGTTGGGGATAATAACCGAACTGACCGAACCATGCATATCACAATGAAATTTATTACCCGATTACTTCGCTTTTGATATATGTCTATCACAATGATGCTACAATAAATATCATATGAATAAGAGAACTATCAAGAATGATAATCGCAATGCGATGTGTTGCTTTGTCGTTTCGCGCGGGCATCCTGCTAGTAATATTATATGTAAAAGTAGTAAACGTTTTTAAATATATGAGAATGTCATTTTTGGTCATTATACATGAATAAACTAAACCAAACATTTTTTAAAAATAATTTATTGACTTATTGGTTTTTCCACCACAAAAGCTAATGCATACACCTTTTTAAAAACTCATTTTTAAAATATAAGTTAGCTGATATTGTTTTACTTAGATTTGTTTTGTTGATATGTATTTGTTCATGTCCGTTTGTTAATAAAATAAACAAATGGCACACGAACATGAATGTGACATGAACATAAATCTAACATAGTTATAGTTTTAAGAGTAAACTGTCTTGAGTTTTGGTTGCTTTTGAAACTTTAAACCAAAACTTAAATATTTTGAATCTGGTTCGGTGTGGTTTCAATTTGTTGCTATTTTCATCCAAAATCAAAATCTGGCTAGATTTTTTAATTAACATTAAGTTTTTTTTGTCTCTTTCCTCCCTTTTAATAAAGGGCAAAATGGTCTTTTAATGTTTTATTATAACAAATTAAAAAATTCTGACCATTTTACCCTTCATTAGAAGGGAGGAAAAAAACTGGATGTTAACTGGAATATCTGACCAGATTTTGCTTTTAGATAAAAATGACAACAAAATAGAAACCACAAGGACCTAGATTCATAATGTTTAAGTTTCGGACTAAATTGTCAAAAGTGACCAAACCTCAGGGACCATTTTCACAGTTTACTATAGCTTTGACAATGAACATAAATGAATACACATAAACTGAACAAATATTAGCAATATAACATTTATAAAAAAATTAAGATGATTTAATGCTTTTTAACCTTTTTTTTTTGTGTATTTATAACAATTAAACGAGTTCGATATCGATTAAGTTAAATATGTCGATATCGAGCATAGACAAGGTTTGGTTTGGTTAGACTAGGCTTGCTTACAATTACAACAAAATGCTTAATTAGTTTGTTTGAAATATAATAATAATAATAATAATAATAATAATAATAATAATAATAATAAAAAATAATAATAATAATAAATAAATTAATAAGAAAGGTAAATAACTTTAACTGAACAAGCATAAATAAATATTGTTAAAAAAACATATGTGTATAATATTTAAGTTGATTAATAAAATTTAAGTGTATTATTAAATAAAAGTGAGAAAAAGATTAAACTATAAGAAAGAAAAATATAAAAGAAAAGAACCGTAAAAGTTACACATTTTGTTCTTCAGGAGTTTAGGCGTAGAGACAGAATTGCCGTTTTAGAAAACTAGCAGAAAATTACAGAAAACATGACAATTTTCATATAAATGACATCTAGTGTAATTTAAAATTAAATGACACGACATGCAAACTGATCTATAACTAAATGATACAAGATGTAAATTCTTCTAATTAATAAAAGCAAGCTATTAGAATTTCTCCTCTACAATTAATAAAAGCAAAGCTATTAGAATTTCTCCTTTACACAAACATACTTGACTACCACAGACCTCCTTTACTACTTAACTATCAAGCCAATTAGTAACACAAGCTCTTTGTCCGGCTGGAAAGGATCTATACACCAATATCTCGAGAGGAAGCACTACACTGCCTAGACAGTTAAAGGATGAACTCTAAAATTTCCCATTGGATAAGATAGAACTAATTTTGTATTACCCTCAAATAAAGGGGTTTTTTCTACATCAAAAAAATAGTTGTTTAAAGAATAATACAAGCTGGGACAAATCTTATTTGAAAGAAAGTTAGCAACAAAGTAGATATGATACACAATTAAACAAACAAAAACGACTTAAAAATGTGTATTCAAGCCAACAACAAATCACAGTAGCAATAATTTCCATCCAAATGTTTGATTGAATCTTTGAGTATCAGTCATTTTGTTAGTTTAATTCCATTACTCGAAAACACTAAAGGAAGAATGAAATCTATTTCTTTGGAGTAACAATATCCATAATAGTTATTACTAGTCACCTGTACGTATCTTTTGACTCACCAATTAAGAAAACACATGTGATATCTCACTAATCAAAAGTTTAAATCCCTAACAAGATGAAATCAGTTCCAATGATCACAAGCTAGAAGGAATAACAGGTAAACATAGATTCAAAGTCGTCCTAAACTAGATTGATGCTCGCAACATCAATGATTCTAGCAAACAAAATGTATAATCTTGAGTAGATTTGATGGGTGTGTTAATCACTCGTTAAAAAAAAGAAGTTAAATTTAATTTCCGATTTTTTTTTCTTTTTACAATTTTTTTATTATTTTTTTATTTTTATTTTTTTTATCCTGACTCCGGTATGCCCTTGTTATCTTTCCCCTGCACTCGTGTCCATCTCCCTTACACCCTCCTTCACGTAGCCAACACAAAACCTCATTTCTTCGGCGTCGACGACCTCTCTCCGATCATCAATGGCCGCCTCCACCAACTTCGATTCTCCTCTTCACAACTCTCAGATCTCCCGAGGTTATTCACTCACCTTTCTTCTACTCATCTCCTCTTCATACTTTCCGGTTTTTCTTCTCAAAACCCTATCTTATGTCTACAGATTTCACTAATTTCTCTGTCGATTTGTGAATGCATTTATCTTAACGCCGTTATTTTTGCTTTCCGTCACTGGTTTCTGCGCCGCTTAGTGTTTTGCGATACGAAATGTGACGCAATTTTATTCGCTTAATGTTTAGGGCATGTATGTATATATATATGTGTGTGTGTGTGTGTATATATATATATGTGTGTGTGTATCGCTTTTATAAATTTTGTTCTATTGCCGATTTGTTTGTACGGTGGTGGTTTTTAGGGTTTTGGAATAAACATAGTGGAAGAATTTGTGTTGAGGTTGATGTATGTGGTATTGAGTGTATTTTGAGAGTGACATTAGTTAGTGGTTTGTTTGTTAACCACGGGGTGTCAGCCCAGTGGCCAGCCTCACCCATTCCAAACGGGAGGACGCGGGATCGAGTCCAGCTCGGCTCGAATAATCCTGCTGGGTAGTAACCGCCAGGCAGCTATGGGGCTAAGCTAGCTTGGGGAGGGAGAACCCTCCCGCGGTCAGGGGTACCGTGCATTTACCCTTTTTCCCCCATATCTATTTTTTGTTATCATTTCGGTTTCATGACTGATGTTTCGGTATCATACAGTTTGATATATGCTCATAGTTTATCGTTGTTTATGTACCTTAGTATGGTAAATGGGCCTATATGGGATTATCTGGTATTTTATGAAATATATAAAAGTTAGATTATGCTGTTGTTGCCTTTTTATATCTTCACATATAATTGTTTGTGTTATTCTCATCAGGCGGTTCTAGGAAATCCGATTGGCATCTAGGTTAACTGTGACTCATGGTTATCATATGTGCATAAATAATGACACCCTAGAACACCTTTTAGTAGCCGACATGTACTCCAAGAAAGTGACAATCTTTTAGGGCTACAACGTTTTATTAGTTATCTTTGATTCAGTTTTACTTGGAGACATCAGACTAACAGTACAATCTTATTGCACATTTGAGTGATGTTATACCTGTTTAAATTTACTTGATAATTGTTTTTATCTAAACTCTTGTGTGGAAATGATCTAATTGTATTTTTGGGCTGTTAATTTTTGTAGATGTGCAAGGGACTGACACTTCCATTCCACTCTCGCCACAGTGGCTTCTCTCTAAACCTGGGGAGAACAAGACAGGAACTTTAGCTGGGGTATGTGACAGCTGTACTTAATAGGAAATAAGATATATTTATCAAATTTGCAGTTTTGGTTGTTGAGTAGGTTTCTTTTTTCTATGTTTTACAGGAGGCCCCCACTAGCCCTTTCCCAACATTTGGCAACCGCATGGACTTTATGAAGACACCTCGAAATGATGACCGCACCCATGATTCCCAAAAGAAGAAGGATGTGTTTAGGCCATCTGTGCTTGATAACCGTGAAAAGTGGCGTGACGAGGAAAGAGAGACAAGTAACTTCGTTCGCAAGGACAGGTGGCGTGAGGGTGAAAAAGAGGTTGGAGTTGGGGATAACCGCAAGGTGGACCGGTGGGCTGATAACTCATCTGGGAAACACTATGGTGAATCACGCCACACCCCATCTGATAAATGGGGTGAGTCTGGTAACAAGGATGCAAGTCATGATCAGGTTCAGCGGCGTGAGAGTAAGTGGAACACACGGTGGGGCCCTGATGACAAGGAAACTGATGTCATGCATGAGCATGACATCCCTCGTGAACGGGAGCCCGACCATCCTCGCCCATGGAGATCCAACTCTGCACTCAACCGAGCAAGAGTAGACCCGCCACATCAGCAAAGCCCGAGTTTAAACAAGTCGACTCCCATGTTTTCCCACGGTCGGGGACGTGGGGAACATTATAATCCAACGTTTTCTGTTGGTCGTGGACGGGGAGCCCATGTAGGGGGGCCTATGAATAACAGTTCCCTTAATTTGCAGTCCTTTGCTGACGTGGGTGACAAAGGGCACGATGACATGTCACCTATGAGATATAGCAGGACAAAGCTGCTTGACGTGTACAGGATAACTGATATGAAAGCCGGTGGAATGATGCTAGATGGCGTGGTACCGATGCCATCACTAACACAGGAGGAAGTACTCGAGCCACTTGCACTTACTTCCCCGACTCCAGAAGAATTGGTAAGGGTAAATAGTAATTACTTTTCTTTCAAACTTGTTATTGTACTAAAATTTCTTAGCCAGCCGAGTATAATTGTGTTTTAAGGAATAGATTTTAGTTAGTTATTTAGAGATAATCTTTGTATTCTCTGTGTATATCTTTTCCTAATTTCATGGTTGTATTTCACCCTATTTAAAGGGTCTTGATATTCAATAATAATCATCGAAATACATTCAAGAATAATAACCTTTATGGTATCAGAGCCATAACCGGTTGATATCCTCCCTCTTCTTTCTTCCTTTTTTTTCCGATCCCAAAACTTAACCGGATACGTCCGGCCTCGTCGCCATGACGAAAGGAAGTGAGCCTGAATCATCGACCAAACCTGTTTCTCTTCATCCTGCTTATTCTGTAACGAATATTCAATCTAAGATTCGGACTTTGGACGGATCAAAGGTTACATATTAAGCATGGGTCAAACTTTTTCGCCTTCATGCTGTTGCATATAAGGTATCTAATCACATCGACGATTCAGCACCACTAGCTGAAACTTCACCTGAATACGAACAATGGAAAGAACTCGATGCATTGGTCCTACAATGGATCTATAGCACCGTTTCGGATGATCTTCTGAAGCGCCTTATGGATACCACGGTTGCTCGAGCGGCTTGGATAAAGCTCGAAAAGATTTTCTTGAGCAATAAAAAGGCTCGCGCTGCGGCGCTTGAGACAAAGTTTTGCAATCTTACGTTGACCGCTTGCTCTTCGGTTGATGATTACTGCCAACAACTATTCGATTTAACAAGTCAATTGGCTGATGTTGGTCAGACCGTTTCTGAATCAAGACTTGTTCTTCAGCTTGTTCGGGGTCTTCCAGCAGAATATAACACCACTGCATCTTTAATTAACCAGCTGGGTGTCGATTGGGACCAGGCGATAGCGATGCTTAATGATGAAGTCATACGGATTGAGGCTCAAAAGGGCTCCCACAACACTGTACTTGCGGCTGCAGCAGCGCCGCCACCATCTCCAGCCGCTTTTGCAAATTCGAACCACAAATAGACGGGGCAGCAGGGGACGCGGTGGCGCTTCCAATCGTCATGGCAGAGGCAGAGGACGGTCTCAGCAGCATTCCCCATGGACCGCATATCAGGGACAGCCGAATTGCTTCCCAAATTGGGCCTGGTGGACACCTCCTCCATGCCCGTACTCGACTCAGCAGCAATGGAGCCCTAATAAACAATCTGATCAGCAGTCGACTCCTTAAGTGCAGTACACCGGCTTCTCTCCGCCTCAATACGCTCCACCTGGTTTCACCCAGCCGACGTATAATCCTCTTTGTCCATCCGATTTGAGTGCTGCCATGGCAAATAAATTCTAACATGGCATGGACTTCAGATGTTTTGGATACAGGAGCCGAGTCTCACGTCACAAAGGACCCAGGTAGAATCGTAATCCCTCTAATACTGTTTGTCGTAATATTCTGGTGGGTAATGGCATGTTTTTACCGATTAAATGATCAGGAACGGGTTTTCACCCTTTACCAAACCGCACCTATATCCTCCCACATGTCCTTTACAGCCCACAAATAATTAAAAACCTTATTTCCGTTAGACGTTTTACTCGTGATAATCAAGTTTCTGTCGAATTTGACCCGTTTGATTTTTCTTTGAAGGACCTCAAAACTAAGAAGACACTATCTCGTCACAACAGTACCGGGACTCTTTACACGTTCACGCCACCTCAACTGCCGCCTCAAGCCACTTTTATTGCTTCCCATCACCTTTCTTGGCATGATCGTTTAGGACATCCCGGGGCTCAAATTCTAGATATTTTAAGTCGCAATTTTAATTTTCAATGTAATAAGGACAAAAGTCACAACCTTTGCAATTCTTGTCAAATTTCAAATAGTAAAAGATTGCCATTTTATTCGTCCAATACGTTTACTTTTGCTCCTTTTGATATTATTCATTGCGACTTATGGACTTCGCCAGTCACGAGTAAAACCGGGTATAAGTATTATATCGTGCTAATTGATAATTTCTCGCACTTCGTGTGGGTTTACCCCGTAAAATATAAGTCCGAAACCTTTCCAACTTTTGTCAAATTTCATCAGTTAATAATGACCCAATTTACCCGCAAAATAAAAACCTTTCAATGCGACTTAGGGGGTGAATTCGACAACTTAGCTTTTAAAACTTTTGCCCAACAACATGGCTTGTTGTTTCGTTTCTCTTGCCCACAAACCTCATCCCAAAATGGAAGGGCTGAACGGATGATTCGTCGCCTGAATGACATTATTCGGGCCCTCTTAATTCATGTGAATCTTCCGCCTTCCTTTTGGGTTGAAGCCCTACACACTGCCACTTATCTTCACAATATATTACCAACCAAACGACTAAACTTTTACACACCTACCTTTGCCCTCTACCTTCATCATCCTGATTACGAACATTTACGTGTGTTCGGTTGTGCCTATTACCCGAATACCTCCGCAACACAACCTCATAAACTTCACCATCGGTCGATGCGGTGCATTTTTCTCGGGTATCCACCTGATTTTCGCGGATATCGGTGCTTGGACCCGACCACCGGCAAAGTGCACATCTCTCTTCATGTGACTTTTGATGAGCATGGTATACACTTCCACATCATCCCACTTATAATTTTTTGGACGAGTCCATCACACCACCCGGCTTTAGTTTCCACAGGCCCATTAATACTCCTGCACCGAAACCAGTTCCGGCCCCATACCGGTTCACTTATTCGCGTCGTCCTCGTCCCAACTCAACCAGCCCATCTACCGGCCCAGTAAACCCTCCTGCTACTACACCGATGGCCCAAGCTCAGACCTCACAACCTCCACATACGGCTGCAACCCAGCCCACTCAACCTCCCACTACTGTCCCTAACCGACATCCTATGACAACCCGACCCAAATCTCGAATCCACTCTTCGGCCATACATAACACTCTCTCCCTCCCCGGTCCCTACCTCGTATGCCAAAGCCCTAACTGATCCAAATTGGTTACATGCAATGCAAACCGAGTATATGGCATTATAGGATAATGACACATGGGAACTTGTTCCTCGTCCATATGACCGTCCCGTAATCCATTGTATGTGGTTATTTTGACACAAATTTAAATCGGACGGTTCTTTGGAACGCTATAAGGCTAGGTTGGTGGTTAATGGTAATTCTCAAACGGTTGGTGTGGATTATGATGAAACGTTTAGTCCTGTGGTCAAACCGGCCACTATTCGCACAGTTTTGTCTCTTGCTGTGTCTCGCGGTTGGCACATTCATCAACTGGATGTCAAGAATGCTTTTCTTCATGGGGATCTTCATGAGACTGTGTTTATGCATCACCCACCGGGTTTCTATGATCAACGGCTTCCAAACCACGTTTGTCGTTCGAAGAAATCTTTATATGGGCTTAAACAGGCGCCGAGAGCTTGGTACACTCGTTTTGCTAACTTTATTACCTCCAAAGGGTTTCGTAGCAGTGCTTGTGATCAGTCGTTATTTGTTTATCATCAGGACTCATCTAACATTGCATATTTATTGCTGTATGTGGATGATATTGTTCTAACTGCTTCTAATGATCGTCTCTTAAACGACATTATTAGCACGCTTTTCAGGGAATTTGCCATGACTGACTTAGGCCATTTGTATCATTTTTTGGGAATAAAAGTCACTCAGCAGCAGAACGGTATTTTCTTGTCTCAAGCCCAATACGCCAAAGACATAATTGCCCGTGCATCAATGTCAGCTTGCAAACCATGCTCGACACCTGTTGATCTTTCTTCCAAATTGAGTGCTACCGATGGTTCTTTGTTCTCGGATCTGACTTTATACCGGAGTTTGGCTGGTGCTCTATAATATTTGACTTTTACTCGTCTAGATTTGTCTTATGCTGTTCAACAGGTGTGTCTCTTCATGCATGAACCTCGGGATCCTCACTTTGCATTTATGAAGCGCATAATACGCTATTTACAAGGTACGATTGATTATGGTATACGGCTTGTGCGTTCGGCTTCTCATGATTTGGTTGCTTATTCTGACGCTGATTGGGGTGGTTGCCCAGATTCGAGACGCTCCACATCAGGTTATTGTGTTTTTCTTGGTGATAATCTTATATCATGGTCTGCTAAACGTCAGCCTACGGTCTCGAGGTCTAGTGCAGAGGCCGAGTATAGGGGTGTTGCAAATGCAGTTGCCGAAACAACCTGGATACGAAACCTGCTCCTTGAACTTCACACACCATTGACTCGAGCATCTGTTGTTTTTTGTGACAACGTTTCTGCGGTGTATTTGTCCAATAATCCAGTTCAACATCAACAGACAAAACACATCGAGATTGACATACATTTTGTTCGGGAGAAGGTTCATCTTGGGCATATTAAAGTTCTTCATGTCCCCTCATCTATGCAATATGCGGATATATTTACAAAGGGATTATCTCGTGAACTATTCCAATCATTTCGGTCCAGCTTGAGCGTCTGTCCTCCGCCCGCTCAAACTGAGGGTGTCTTAGCCAGCCGAGTATAATTGTATTTTTAGGAATAGATTTTAGTTAGTTATTTAGAGATAATCTTTGTATTCTCTGTGTATATCTTTTCCTAATTTCATGGTTGTATTTCACCCTATTTAAAGGGTCTTGATATTCAATAATAATCATCGAAATACATTCAAGAATAATAACCTATAATAACCTTTAAAATTATGCTATATTTTGGCAGTTTATATTGAAGGGTATTGATAAAGGGGAAATTCTAAGTAGCGGGGCTCCTCAAATTACTAAAGAGGGATCGGGTGGGGTTAACGCGGTTGATGCCCAGTCAAGAAGAAGCAAATTTGGTACAGTGATTACATTTTTATCAAGGTTACGCACATGTAACAGTGAGTTTATTATACGATTGTCGTTAAAATGTGACTTCCTTTGAGCAGGGAGTAGAGAAGATATATCACTTCCTTCTGACAACTTTAGAGACGAGACTGCTGGCAGCTTTAAAAGTATTTATTCAGTTTATTTTGTGTCATACTCAGACGCTTGAAGTTTTTGAGAATTGACCATAGATCATTTTGTGTTTGCAGCATCAGGGGAAAGCGATACTAGAGAATCAAGGGTGCCAGGTCAGCCTGGTGCACCTTGGAGGTCATTGTCTATTGGACAACGTGGTCAATCAAACTTGGTTGACTTTAAGGACATCCCTAGTGACATGGGGTCATGGTCACAGCCCCAAAAGGATATATCAAGTGAGTGGAGTAGCAGCAGTTTAACAAATCCGGTTTTTAAAAGGCAACCTTCTGGAATTATAGACAGAGATGAAGCAAGGGTAGTTTCTCAGCCCTCACCCGAAGATCTAGTTCTTTTTTACAAAGATCCTCAGGGTGCCATTCAAGGTCCTTTTACTGGCAGTGATATCATTGGGTGGTTTGAAGCAGGATACTTTGGGATAGATTTGCTAGTACGTCTTGCAAACGCACCACAAGACTCACCATTTGCTTTACTTGGTGATGTCATGCCTCATCTGCGTGCAAAAGCAAGACCACCACCTGGATTTACTCCTGTCATACAAAGCGACATCAATGATGAATCAAGTATGCCTGGTTTTATCAATAGTAGTAGTAAGGTTCAAGCAGGATTGGGTGAACATGCTATGTTGAAAAATGACCCAGTATTTCAACATGGTTCAACTAAAGAGGCTGAGAATAGGTTTATAGAGTCTCTCATGAGTGGTGGTCTCTCTGAAGGTTGTTGTAAAATGATTATACTTTCATAGTTTATAGCATGCGATGTTCTTATTCTTTTATGATTGATTTTCTTTGCTTTACAGGTATGCAGGGGTACTTTGGGAATTCTAGCTCAGTTCCAGCCAGAGCAACAGAGAGCGGAGATAACCTGTTTCAATTGGCCAAGCTGATGCAGCTTGAAAGGCAAAAGACTTTGTCTAATCCTTACTCTCTTTGGTCTGGCAGTGACCCAAAACCTGAAGTTCTTCTGGCAACCACAATTCCGCAACCTAACATGTTTCCAAACGCTGCAAATCCTGAATTCATGTCTCTTCTGCAAGGTTTATCAGATAGGCCGACCTCGTCTGTGAACAGTTGGTCGAATTTTCCTGTTCAAGGTGGATCTGGGCTGGACCCACATCAGGATAAGCTAGACATGCTTCATGGTAAAGCTTTTCCTCTTCAGTCAGCCTTTGGGGTCCAGCAAAGGCCGCGAACGCAAAATATTCCTTCATTATCAAGTTTACAATTCGACAATCCTTCTGGTCCACTAACCCTCGAAAAGCTTCTTTCGTCTGGACTCCCTCAAGATCAGATTTTAGGTTTATTGCAACAGCAACAAATGTCACAGATGAAACCTCAGGTTCCGGTACCAACACAACACCAGTCTGTATTGGATGATTATCTGTTGCTTAAGCAGCAGCAACAAAAGCAGGAACAGATGCAGCAGATGATGCGCCAGCAACTTCTCTCCCAGGCGCTCAACGACCAACATTCCATTCAACGCTTTGGTGAGCCGTCTTGTGGACCGATGCTGACTCCTGGGTTATCTGTTCCCAATCCTTCACTAGATCATCTTGCATTTCCGGTTCCACCGCATGGCATGCTGCAAAATCAAGTTCCTCATATGCAGGATACAATTGCTCATATGCCTGCAGTTGTTCCTCAAGCTGCTGTGCTTTTACCCCATCAGTTGATGGACAATTCAATGCAACAAAATGAAGCTCGGGTACAGGAACAGGAATTGGCCGTCGATTTGAAAACAATCGAAAGTGTTACGGTGCCTACTTCCAATGCTGGTTTAGTTTCTGAGCCTTCAGACCATTATGAAAAACCATTGGTAGAGGAAGCTGTTGAACATAATGATATTTTGGAGGAGCCTCCAGTTGAGGTAATCGAACCGCCTATGGCTCAGAGTGAACCTTCTAATGAACCTTGTGTTCTGGAAGAAGCAAAACCTGTTGAAATTCGCGAGGTTAAGAAATCTACTGAGAAGAAGTCAAAGAAACAGAAATCAAAGACACAATCTTCTGACATGGCCAAGTCAGCATCTAGAACACAGCAGCCTAAGCAATCTGAAACTGAATTGACCATGGTCATTGAGGCTGAAGTTGGAGAGAACAAATCTAGTGTGGTCACTGAAGAGGTTGTAAGTATGTCCAGTGATGTCAACCCGCAAGATGACACTCAGGTTTATAGTAGCCAACGAGCTTGGAAGCCTGCTCCTGGGTTTAAGCCGAAATCGTTGTTAGAAATTCAGCAGGAAAGACAGCGGAGGGCTCAAGCTAACGCCGAACCCCAAGCCCAAGCCTATGCAGACATGACTGTTTCTGATATTTCAACATCTTTAAAGTCGATGAATATGTCCACCACTCCATGGGCTGGCGTTGTTAGCAATTCAGACCACAAGCTTACGGAAACCAAGAAGGATGTGCCTACTTCTGAGGTTTCCCAGAACAAGAGCCAGTTGCATGATCATTTGGATAGAGAAGTGCCCATGAAATCCGGTGATAATAATTCTGCAACTTCTGATGTGACTGAGGAAGGTAGCTTTATTGAGGCTAAGGAGTCAAAAAGGAGCCGCAAAAAGGCTGCAAAAGCTAAGGCTGCAGGAGCCAAGGTTTCTGTGGCTGCTGTTCCTGTTGAAATACCTGTGAGTTCCAGTCCAAACGAGAAAGGCAAAAGTTCACGTCAGGAGAAGCTTACACTACCAGCTATTCCGTCTGGTCCTTCACTTGGAGATTTTGTCTGGAAAGGTGAGACTGTCACCTCATCACCTGCTCCAGCATGGTCTAGTGATTCGGGAAAGGTTGCAAGACCCACCTCTTTGAGGGACATTCTCAAGGAACAAGAGAAAGAGGTTTCTTCGCAGATACCGGTCTCTACGCCAGCACAAAAACCTCAAACTCCTGCCAAGGCTGCAGCATCTCCTATCAAGACGATGTCACAATCCAAAAGCAAAATTGACGATGATTTATTTTGGGGTCCATTGGATCACCCCAAGCAAGAAACAAAAGGGTACACCCTTCTATCTTCCTCTTTTCAAAGCTTCATGCATGTTTAATATTAATCTTCCTTTTTTTGTATAAGCAGGTCAGATTTTCCACAACTTGCAAGTCAAGGAAGTTGGGCTAAGAACACAAACACTCCTGGAAAAGGAATTTCTATAAGCCGCCAGAAGACTGTGGGTGGCAGACCCGAAGCTTCTCTTTCTTCTACTCCTGCCTTAAAGGGGAAACAAGATGTGTTGGCTAAGCGTTCCGGTAAAGTCACTTCGTTTGAGATAATACTAATTTCCATTACTCTTATTATTAGGCTTTTGGATGTAATCGTGTTTTGAAATTCTTCAGAGGCTATGGATTTCAGAGACTGGTGCAAGAGTGAATGTGTCAGACTTCTTGGAACCAAAGGTGATTTTACAGAATCTCAACTTGTTATTTTGAATTTAATGTCTTTCTTGAGTAAGTATTTTTATTTTTTTAACTTATTCTTGTTTTGTACATTTTATGGTTGGTAGATACAAGTTTTCTGGAGTTCTGTTTGAAGCAAACTAGATCAGAAGCGGAGATACTGCTGAAGGAAAACCTTGGATCTTACGACCCTGATCATGAGTTCATAGACAAGTTCCTCAACTACAAAGATTTCCTGCACTCGGATGTTCTTGAGATCGCCTTGCAAAGTGGGAATGACCAGAAAGCGAGTGGAGATATCAAATCCGCAAATGACGGGGTTTGGGATTATGATGTGGTTGGTAGTGGTAGTAAGGCAGTAGCGGCAGTTGGTGGGTCCACTAAAGGTGGAGGTAAGAAGAAAGGGAAGAAAGGAAAAAAGGTGAGTCCTGCGGTTTTAGGATTTAATGTGGTGAGCAACAGGATTATGATGGGAGAGATCGAGACAATTGATGACTAGGTGCACCAGGTGAAGCCGGTTGGTTTGTTTTCTGATTATTGTAGTTGTAAATACTTTTGTTTCAAAAGAGAGCTGGCTGTCTGTCTGTCTGTTTGTACATGATAATTTTGGAGTTTAGGGTTTAAGAAGTGCTCCATCAATGATGTGACATGTTTTACTTTAAACTGTAGAAGTAAGTTATACCCCAATGGCCAGATGCTGCTTGTTAGGGTAGGCTGGGAGTGAGTTTTATGAAGCTAGAAATTACATCTTTTATTACTCATGACCTTTTTTACTCTCTTTTCTTTATTAAGTTGGGAAAAGCTTTTTAGCTTCAGCATAGTTTGTGAAGTTAACCCGGCTAGACAGTAGTGAACTGACCTTATTAAAAGGAGGTTCAAGTTTGTGGCTGTTGGTTAGACATGGAGTTGAATAAGTCGGTTACCGCATGATTGGAACTTCAGTTGGACACATCATTTGTATCCGAGACTCACTCGTTATGCTCAGAAAAGTTAACTTTGTGAACAGCAGAGGTATGGTACGATAAGGTGGCGACAAAAAGGAACAGAAAGCAAATGGGAAGAGAACACTGATACAATCTGTTGACTGCATCTGAGAAAGATGGCTGAAATAAGCAACACCGGTGTTCCATCTATGGGTGGAAGTGGAAGAAAATGCCACTTGCTGATATGCTTGATATAGTGACATGATTATCAGTTCATGTTTCTCATATTGCATTAATAGTAAAATTGGTAGAGCCAATGAAACTAGGAATGCCTTGCAACGTTCGAATGAATGCCATATCCAATCAAGATAGTGAAAATGAAACACGATTAGGTCATAACTAATCTTCTGGACAAGACTATGCAAGAAGCTTTTTGTTTATCAAAGTTACAAAAGAAGCTACAGTTAAAAAAGATGGTTATAAATCACCTATTGTGCCGGTTCCTATTAGCAATTCAGGAGAAGAATGTATACTATACAAAATCTGTAACATGGAGTAAACCTATGTTAGTTTGTCATTCCTATAAAATATCTGAGTAAACTACAATTTCAGTCCTTGTGGTAAACATTCAATGGCACTTTCAGTCCTTGTACTTCAAAAAACAATCAAGTCTTTGTGATTGTCGATTTGGATTAATAACGTCCCTGCTAACATTTGTTGTTAGTCAAAGATTAGTTGACCAAGGCAAAGGTGTTTTTTCTAGGGCTGTTCAAAAAGCTCGGAGCTCGGAGCTCGCTAGGATTTAGCTCGGAAAAGGCTCGCTCGATATAGCTCGGTTTTGAAAGTGAGCCGAGCCGGCTCGGCTAGGTTAGAAAGTGAGTCTAGCTCGGCTCGGCTCGTAACGAGCCGGATTAGCTCGGTTTGGCTCGTTTGTTAGCTCGGCTCGGCTTAGCTCGTATCATTTTACTTATAATATATGTTATTTTTTTATACATTATAATATATTACAAAAAACTAATTATTATTTACATGTATTTAGGTTTGTAATTTGATATCTATGACTTATTGGAATGTTGATTATCATGCTAATAAACTAATAATGTATTTCCTCGAAGTTTATAACTTATTTTGTGTTGTTTAACTTGATTTTGGATTGTGATGTATCAGGTTAAACTTATTTTGGATATGTTATTTTGAAGTATTGAATAATATTTTCGAATACTTAATTTTTGGCGCTATATACTAATTTTTATTTTTAAAATCGAGCTAAACCAAGCCGAGCCGAGCCAACTCGGTTTAAAACCAAGCCGAGCTCGAGCTTTGATTTTCAGCTCGGTTTCGAATCCGAACCGAGCCGAGCCGAGCCAACTCGGTTTATAATCGAGCCAAGCCCGAGCTTGGCCTACCTCGGCTCGGCTCGGCTCATGAACAGCCCTAGTTTTTTTCCCATCAAATGTGAAGGGCAATTTGGTCATTTCAATTATTATACCCCAAATGCAGAAATCATCTTCTTTATAATCCCTTTTTGAACGAATCACTCCTTCATTCTTCTCGTGTGATTGTCGATTTGGATCAATAACGTCCCTGCTAACATTTGTTGTTAGTCAAAGATTAGTTGACCAGGGCAAAGGTGTCTTTTCCCATCAAATGTGAAGGGCAATATGGTCATTTCGATTATTATACCCAAAATGCAGAAATCATCTTCTCTATAATCCCTTTTTGAACGAATCACTCCTTCATTCTTCTCCTGTAAGCCAATACACTGTGCATGTTTTGAGGTGAAGAACGACCATGACTAGAGGATTTTGGAGGGTTCGACCTGATGATATCTACATTGATCATGTTGATTATTAGGGTAAGTGAATCTTGCTTTGTTTTGAACTGTATGAACGCAATGTCATGTTTCAGGGGTTTGCAAAATCAGCATTGAGGACAAATTATGATATGCTATTAGTAAAGATTCGTTTTTATGTGTTAACAGATAAAGATGAGCCTACTAAGTTTACTCTAAAAGTTTTCCACGGTGGTGAGTTTACAGACAACCCAGGTGGTAAGTCGAATTTCTAGTTTGCGCTAATATTGACGATTTTGGAATGGGTGTACTGGAAGAAATGGTTAAGCAACTAGGTTATTCGGTTGACATGGTTTTTTATTTCCATTTTAGGAAGCCCTTCGTATGTTTGGGTTTGGGTTTGAAGACGTTGGCTAGTGATAATGATTTTACAAGCTTGTATGAACAAGTACGAAGTGAGGTTAAACTTATTGAAGTTTATGTTAACATTGGACCTCTCGTGTGTTTATGAACTCTTGTGGTGGAAGATTTTATTTCACATAGTCCTGGTGCTCCTCCACTCGATAGCCAAGATGTTGAAGTACATGAGGGTCGTTTTGTTGATTTGTTCCAGTGTGTTCACAATGAAATTGATATTGGAGATGACGAGGCTGAGGAGGATACTGATGAAGCAAATGAGGAGGATACTGAAGAAGGAGGAGGAGGAGAGGGTCATGTAGACGATGCAAAAAATGGAGATGATCCTGATTACTATATGAAGAGGATAATCCATTGTATGATGTAGATGTTGAAATGCATAAATTAAGGGGTTGTCTTGACTCTGATGTGGAGGAAAATGGCAGTTAAGATCAGGTCTTTGAGGATAACCTGACTGTTGACCTAGATGACTTTGAAAGTGAAAACAAAGGTGATGGTCATATTGAGATAAAGCCATGAAAAGATTGAGGAAGAAAAGAAAAGCTACAATGAAGTCTATAGAGGGGATTCATCATGCAATCCATTTTACATAGGATAGTTGATTCCTGATAAGTGCAAGGAGACAACTCTACATATTGAAAAATGATAGTTTACGATTTAAGGTTGTGTGTTTGGGTAGAAACCCAAGTTTGACGGGTCCGGAATGTTTTGAGGGGCAATATAGTAAAACTCCAAGTGGGGAGGTACGCAGGGCATTAAAAATCATTGATAAATCAGCCTCCAAGAAAAGTAGAAAAAGGCATACTAAACCTACTTGCCCTTGGACAATGCAAGTCAGCCGATCTTCTATTGAATCCAAAATCCGGAGAAACCATTGTTCTCTCTAACTGTTTACAAACTCATTTTCTTAGTAATTCTTAGTTAATCAAATTCTCAAACAACTAAGTTTATATTTTTACAATTAGTTAACCAATACTTAGTTCATAACACTTGCCACAATACTCATTGGGTTCGATACCCGACTTATTATTTCTACATAGTTTATCTAGGTTTTTATATGACATTCACGAAAATCATCACCATTTCAATTTCAGTTTGTGTTAAAGCTTGACAAACTTCTTAATGTATGTGTTAATTATGTTTATGATAATTATGTCAACTATATTCAGATAGTTATGTTAAATACTTTTTTATTTTTGGTGGTTTTTTTCGTAATTTTAAAATGTGTATATAACGTTCATTTGTGTTCATAAATATTTGTTTGTGTTTGGTAAGTGTTTATGAACAGTTCATGACCATGTTATTTCCTTGATGAACGAACACAAATAAGAAATATCGTTCGTTAAACGTACGTGAACAAATTCATCTATGCTATATTATAATGTATGTGAGAAAGGCATTTTAAGATACCCAAAAAATAAGAACTTTTTTCCCTCTTAATTTATTAACACACCCCTAAAATGAGGGTAAATTGGTCTTTTACACAATAATTATATTTTAGTCCCCCGTCATATTACACTACACTTAAATCCTTGAGTTTTAACATAACTATAGGTAATTAGTTACATTTTCCCCATCCACAACAAACTTATAATTCTTTTACGTATTCTTGTCATATCTTATAAACTATGATGTTTTAAAAAAACAATCCAAAAGTAACATGACGACCTACTCATTTTTGTTGACATTTCGATAGTTTTCTTGGTCACTATTGACATGTGGATTAAAAGGTACAAGTAGATGATACTTTAGTGTACAAGTGATTAAAGCCCAATGCACTTGGTCATTATCCCAGAATGTTTAATAGCTACAGAATGTCAAGTGATTAAATACCGCCAATTTAATCCCCTCATATAGATTACTCTTTAATCTCTATTTTTAACAAAATTATATAGATAATTAATTAGTAGTTACACTTTATCCCCTTATAAAAAACTAACCTCCCCCCCCCTCGATTTTTAAACGGTCATAACTTTTTAGTACATTACTATTTTTTTCATATAAACGAGTATTTTATTCTCTTTAGTTTGAGATAATATTACTATAGTTTTTTTAATTAAATATGATATGTTACGTATTTTATACATCCAGTTCATGTATTTCATATTGATACCCTCATTTTAAGTATTTATACCCTCCTTTTATGTATTTATACCTCCATTTCATGTATTTATATCTGTAACATCCGTCAAAAAACGGGTTTTCAAAACCCGCTTCGTTTATCAATCAAATAACCAGTTATAATTTTCGTTGCGTATTTATAGTTGTTATTAATTTTAAACGATACATGATTAATAAATATATTAGAATTTAAAAACCATAATTTAAAATTACTAATAAATAATGAATAAAAAAATAAATGCAGACGCCGGGTTTCGAACCCGGGTCACTCACAAGACAAAACACACCACACACCGCTCCGCCACACACTGATTTTGTGATAAACATGGAAAACAAATAACATATATACTAAAACTAGAAAATCAAAATCCGGACCTCAGCGCGCCAGAACTCGCAATCACCGGAAAATCCGACAATCCGTGAGTTTAGCCATTTTCCTTTTGACTAAAACACTATAACCGACTTTGACATCGGTTATAACCGACGTCTAACAGTCAATTGCGGTCATAACCGCCGGAGAAACTTTGACCGCGAATCAAGACTCAAACTCGGACAAAATTCATCTAGTTCTACCCTATAAATACCCACTCAATCTTCCGGAAATCCTTTCGCTCAGAACCACACACTTTTTCGTAGTTGAAATTTTTCAGAAGCTCGTCGCCGGAGATTTCCAATTTCGCCGGAACATCGCCGGAAATCCTTGATCAGAAAACCGTATTCATTCCTCGACCGGTGTATCTATCTAAAACTTCTCTGCTATCTCTTAATTCATACTTTAATCGTTCAAATCAATAATCAAAACTGCTAAACAGTTTATACAGCCGGACATCGCAAATTGGAGCCGACGACACTTGCCGGAAAACCGAAGCAAACCCGCTGTTCTGGTACACCATATCATTTAATTTCTCTGTTCATTTCAATCAAGTTTAAATCGTGAACGACTAAACAAGAACAGTCGGAATTCACTGTTCTGTGTTCTTAACGAAGAAGATGAAGTCGCAAATAAGTATAAGTATAATTAAGATCAGATATTCGAACGGTGGACTGTGTGCACAAACAATACACACGTCCCGGGTTCGAATCGCACACGTTACCGAATTTTAGAATTAAAACCAACATTTTTACAACTGAAGCGGATCAGGTCACCGAATGTTAATAAGAATAATTTAATCCATAAGTTAAACAGATATGACACACAGCCCAACTGGTTGGGCTGTGCGCACTCGAACCGAAGGACCCGAGTTCGACTCCGGGTCCCTGCAACTGGTTCGGCCATATAAATCGTTTTTAATAAAAACTCAAATAAGTTAAAAGTTAATTAGTATATAAATATAATTAAAATAGAGAATATTTCAGGTTAGACACGTAGCTCAGTTGGTAGAGTTGCGTGCACGTATACGAGAGGTCCCGAGTTCGAACCTCACTCAGCGCATAATTAAACACAATCCGACCGGTCAACGGTCAATGGTCAAAAAGTCAAATTTTTTTTATTTATTTTTATTAATTTATTTAATCAGAAAATCATTTAAAAATACTTAAAAATAAGATTTTAAAGTTAGAAAACCTCCTTAAACTCACAAAAATAAATCTAAAAATCACATTAAGAGTATGAATTAAAAGTACTAATTTACCGAATCATTTCGTTATTATTTTAGGTTAGTTTTCCTCGTCGATCAAATCCTAGAATTCGTGCGCATCCAACGTCATCAAAGAACGCACCCAATGTCACACCCCGACCCGCAGCGGAAAAAGGTGATCGGGGCATGATTGGGTTATCATCAAAGCTCATGACATTTATTTTAACGTTTCATATTCATTAATACACTTTAATGGGAAATTACAATCAATATTACATCATGTCCTAAACATCAATCTAGGCTTCATTGTTTTCTTCTAAGGCATTTCCTATGTTTCCTTGCTTCATCATGTTCACCTGTATCATGTGTAAAAAAGGTTTTTGGATCAACAAAAAGTTGGCGAGTGAATCCTACGGAAAACATTTGAACAAGTTTATTTAATTGATAATAAAATAAAGTGCACAACCACACATGAGTAAAAATAGATGTAAACTTATTCACCAATCAATTAATATTAAATAATGCACACATGAACAATAATGGATCGTTTTGAGGCACGCATTGCTCAACTCGTCTCTCACGAGGAACTGATGGGCCTAATGAATGATTTGCATAAAATTGACAATATGAACTACATAACTACAAACAATATAAACTCAAAAATACACACACGAACAATAATGGATTTGTTTTGAGGCACGCGTTGCTCAACTCGTCTCCCACGAGGAACTGATAGGCCTAATGAATGAATTGCATATAAATTGGCAATATGAAATACATAACTACAACCAATGTATACAATCTAAGTTTAGATCACAATATGGTATGGCACAAGTTTAAATAATCGAGTTAATTTTTGGTGACACATGACACACCCCAAAACGTGTAATTAAAAAGGGGAGTTGTAAGATTCACTCACATTGGGTGCGTTCGGTTGATAATGTTGAATGCACGCGAAGTTGGATTTAACCACGAGTGAAACTAACCTAGATAATGGCATAATGGTTCGGTAAGTAAACGGATTTTATTAATCCATTTTAGTAGGATTGTTGGGTGTATTTTTGTGAGTTTAAGGCTATTTTCTAACCTTAAAAATGTTATTTTTAAGTATTTTTAATTGATTTTTAAATAAAATAAATAAATAAAAATAATAAAAAAATGTTGACTTTTTGACCGTTGACCATTGACCATTGACTTTGACTGTTGACCGGTTCATATTGTGTGTATGTAGGCGCTGGGTGAGGCTCGAACCCGAGACCTCCCGTACGCGTGCACGCAGCTCTACCAACTGAGCTACGTGTCTAACCCGAAATATTTCTGTTTTTAATTATATTTATATACTAATTGAATTAAACAGAAAATCATTTATTTTTAAAAACGATTTTAATCTAACGACTCGGTGCGCTCCACAGGTCTCGAACCCGGGACCTGTGGGTTGAGTTAACACACAGTCCACCGCTGGACTGTGTGTCTAACTTGTTAAATAATCTGATTTTTATTATACTTATATACAAACTAAATAATTTCGTTTCTGGTTTAAATAAAAAGTTTGATAATTGTCCGGACCGGTGCGGTAGTCCGGACTCGAACTCGTGACGTGTGATCAAACATTCACACAGTCCACCACTGGACTGTGTCTATCTTGGTTATTATTCCGGTTTTTATTAAACTTAACATCTTACGCAGTGACTCCGGTTCGGTTAAAAAAAAGGAACATTTTTATTAAGGCGAGTATGCGTGGGACATGTATCGAACTCAAGACGTTTGCGTGTTTTATTTGCACACAGTCCACCGCTGGACTGTGTGTCTAACCCGAGTTATATCTTGATTTAAATTAAACTTATAAACAACGCAAACTTCGTCTTCTTTGTTAGACTAAACCAGAATCGGAGTCCGACTGGTTTGTCGATTTAATCATGTTCTTTTAGTGTTTTGAGGTTAATTACAGGTGAGATAAATAAAAAGAATGAAAAATTAAGCGTAAGGTATACCGAACTGAACTCCTCTGTTTCTCCGGCGAAACTCCGGTGACAGCAGATTATTCCGGCGACGTGTGTCCTGCGGCAGAGAGTCTTCAGGGAGCTTGAGATAAGTGTGGGTGGCTTCGGTATGAGCTCTGGGGGTTCAGTAAGGCTCAAAGGTGAAAAGCTCGGTTTTCCGGCGATTTGCAGGTATTTTCCGGCGAGTGAATTTTCGTCGAGAAAGGGTGCGGTTTTGAGCGAAAAGGCTACCAGTGGATTGTGGGTGAATTTATAGGGAGGAATCGAGATGTATAGAGTCGGATTTCAGAATCGATTCAAAGTCATTACGTTTTCCGGCGGTTATGACTTGCGTCGCGGGTTCAGACGTCAGTTATAACCGATGTCTTAGTTAAAGCTTCGGTTAAAACTGAAGTAACCGTCCAATCTTGGCGAGATAGTCGGGATTTCCGACGACTGCAATTGGGCGCGTCGGTATTTGAATTCGAGATTTATTTTATGTATTAATTGTTTCCAATATTTAACAAGAAACATAAGTGGCGCAGTGGTTGAATGTGTGTGTGTTAAGTCTTTGCTTGAAACCGGTTGACTGACCTGGGTTCGAAACCCGGCAGCAACCTTTTATTTTTAAATCACCATTTTTAATACTTTTTCAAATATAAATTATATATTCCAATATATTTATTAATTATGTATCGTTTAAAATTATTTTGGTCATTAAATACGCAACGAAATTTTTAACTGATTGTTCGGTTAAAAAACGGAGCGGGTTTGGTAAATCCGGTTTTGGACGGATGTTACAGTATCCCCTGCTTTTTAGAAATTTCGTCCCGAAATTTAAGTAGTGATACATTTGACTAAAAATGATGGTGTTTAGTTTGACAGTTACATGCTTAGAAAAAAAGAGTAAGAGTTTAAGTTTTTTTTTTGTTTGAGGCGGTAACGTCCCTTGTAAGGGTTAAGTACCCTGTTACAGGAATCGCTTTTTGTTGCCTACGGTAAAAATATTGATAAGCAGAGTTGATTCGCTAAATATGATATCATGCGTAAGAGTTTTGATATGTTTGGAAGGATATGGTTATATCCTAAAGCAAAACTTCTAATACTACAACCTACATGGAACTTCTCATAACCGTCTAACAATACCTCTGATCCTTTGACAAGAATACTTATATATAGGAAGTACCAGCGGCGTATCCACCATATTCTTGTCAAATTTTCATTGGTTTTATCAGTAAGTTATGATTGGTTCTAAAAATATGACTCTAGAACATAAATAAACACAACAACTAATGTACCAAGAAATTACTAAATCCTACATAGAACTTCTCATAACCGTCTGACAATGCCTCTGATCCTTTGACAAGAATACTTATATATAGGAAGTACCAGCGGTGTATCCACCATATTCTTGTCAAATTTTCATTGGTTTTATCAGTAAGTTATGATTGGTCCTATGATGTAACTCTAGAACATAAATAACACAACAACCAATATTTGAATCCACATTCTGATAGCATATATGTTTGAATGGTGACAGTTTCTCTCTCGTTTGTTATGATGGAGAGGTTAGTTTATGTAGAAATAGAACACAATCCAATTTCTTTAAATGGCGAGATGATATGAATGTAACACAAATTTCAACCAAGACAATACTAAATCCTACATGGAACTTCTCATAACCGCCTGATAATGCCTCTGATCCTTTGGCAAGAATACTTATATATAGGAAGTACCAGCGGCGTATCCACCATATTCTTGTCAAATTTTCGTTGGTTTTATCCGCAAGTTATGATTAGTTACCAAGAAACTACTAAATCCTACATAGAACTTCTCATAACCGCCTGACAATGCCTCTGATCCTTTGACAAGAATACTTATATATAGGAAGTACCAGCGGCGTATCCACCATATTCTCGTCAAATTTTCATTGGTTTTATCAGTGAATTATGATTAGTCCTATGTGACTATAAAACATAAACAACACAACAACCACAGCTTGAGTCTAAATTCTGATAGTATACATGTTTGAATGATGACAGTACCTCTCTCGTTTGTTATGATGGAGAGGTTAGTCATTGTGGAAGTGAGACATAGCTCAACTTCTATAAATGGTGAAATTGAATACTCTGAAATGTATGATGAACAAACTTTGACCAAAACATACTAAATCCTACATGGAACCTCTCATAACCGCCTGATAATGTCTCCGATCCTTTGACAAGAATACTTATATATAGGAAGTACCAGCGGCGTATCCACCATATTCTTGTCAAATTTTCATTGACTTTATCCACAAGTTATGATTAGTTCTATGTGACTCTACAACAAACACAAGATACTGAAAATGAAAAATGTCTGTGCGATCAAGGCTCAATCAAACGGAGCCGATCGTATTGCATGTACTGAAAATAATAAACAATAATCACTCAAACAGTTTATACATGGAACCTCTCATAACCGCCTGATAATGCCTCCGATCCTTTGACAAGAATACTTATATATAGGAAGTACCAGCGGCGTATCCACCATATTCTTGTCAAATTTTCATTGACTTTATCCTTAAGTTATGATTGGTTGTATGTGATTCTAAAACATAAAGAAAAACATAAAACTAAACGATTGGGGTTGAATCTTGATTTTCGGTGAAGAGGACTAGTTGGGTGGTTTCGTTTGGGCCGTCATTATCTTCGACAGGATTGGCGTTGATGTTGAAAACTCTTCCTCTTGCTGGTGGCCTAGTGATTGGGTTTTCTTGATTTACTTGGTTAACTGGGTTTGATTGAGCTTGAGTGTTTATGATGTTAACCAATCTAGGGCACGTGTTTCTAAAGTGGGTAGGGTCGCCACAATTGAAACAAGCTCGAACATATGGGGACATGGGGTATTGAGGTTGATGATAGGTTTGGATCATGTTTTGAGTAGGGGGAGAGATTTGGTTTTGAGGGGTGCGGCAAACCTTGCTCAAATGACCATAGCGTCCACAAGTTGCACATAGTCGACAAGGTAAGGTAAGGGGATGGTGATAAAAACAGGTGTTACATCGAGGGTGAGGTCCAAGGTATGGTTTCTTATTTGGGTAAGTTGAGTTGGGTGCTACTTGAGTGATTGGGATAGCTTGGATGGGTATGGCGTGTGAAATTGGTTGATTACGTTGGATAGTAGCGAAAAGTTGCCCGTCTCTTTTTCTCTTAGAAATGGGTTGAGAAGGGGATTCGGTTTGGGTGGAGTTTGAAGTTTCAGTCGATGCTTTATCCTTCTTCTTCTCCTCCTTGAAGTCTTTGTTCCGGATTCGGTTCTCGGTGAGCTCTGTTGCTAGCTCCATTGCTGCTTCCAAAGTTGCAGGCGTGGTACTTATTACAGAGTCTTGAATCTTTGACGGAAGACCTCGAATGTAGTGCTCGATCAAACGGTAGAGGGGAGTGAACAAGTTGGGAACCATTTGATGTAACTCGAGGAATCTTTTGTTTTATGTGGTGTGGTCTCCTTCCTTTTGCTTAAACGAATAAAACTCATCTTCTAATTTCTTGATTTCGCTCCTTAGGCAAAATCGTCTGGTCATGATTTCCTTCAATTCTCCCAAGTTAAAGTCATAGCATCTTCAACACCTCGTTTGGCCTTCTCTATATTCCACCAAGTAAGTGCTATTCCATATAAACGACCGGTAGCATATCGCACTTTGCGATCATCGGGCCAATCGCAATTCAGAAAAGTGTTCTCCATTTCTTCAAACCAATGGAGGAGAGCGGTGACACCTTCAGTCCCTTCGTATTTTGGAGGGTCGCATGATTTGAAATGCTTGTAGGTGCATTTAGTGGTATTTGGGGGAGGGTTGATAACGTGTTGATCTTCTTGATTGACAGGATTCGCGGTAAGTGCTTGTTGGACTTGGATTACAATGTTGGGTATTACGGCAGCCATTTGTTGAGCGATTAGGGCAGCCATGCGCTCGCGGGCTTTTCCTGCTCTCATCTTCCTACGGGCGAGGCTAGAAGACATCTACAAGGAATACGCATCATGAGTATGAGTTGGATGTTTTTGAGATCATGGGTCGTATTTAGGAATGAACATTCATAAAATAATTATAGAAAAATAAATCTACTACATCCATAAGATGTCTTGGGCTTTGCTCGTCATTAGGCCCTACATGCCGCCATACTTCACCTTCGTAATCATGTGGGCCCCCATGAATACCGGGTTTTTTCATATGGTTCGCATGTGTTAGCCTGGTTACGTACACTACAACCCGGAGAAAATCGAGAAATATGTATATAACGTATGATATTCGGAATGTGTCCAGGTGTAGACACGGTGACACCTCAAAGTGGGTTAGTTCGAACGACGTTTGGTGTGGCATGCTTTGGCCTAATAGGTCCTTCGTACTCTCATCGTTAGTCCCCAGGTAGGCAAACTGGTCCGTTATATTGGATTTATACGAATGCCAACCTAGACAGGACGTTCCGACTACCGGTACTTGTACCCTTCCAGTTACTACATGCCCGTCGCAGAACTTACTTTGATGAGATTTGAAAATTGCAACAAAATCTTTGAATAACAAAAGTATGAAGATGATTTGAATATATGAGCATTGAAATATGTATGATGAATGTGTATGTAAGTATGTATGTTTGACTGTAAGTATAAACAAATGAAACAAATAAATATCATAAGTTTGTATGTAACCACCTAAACAATTAAAATTTAGGCAAACTATAGTATAGGCTCTAAGGGTCTAATAACCTATCATATATCCCTATAGTCATGGCTCTGATACCAATCTATCACACCCCGACCCGCAACGGAAAAAGGTGATCGGGGCATGATTGGGTTATCATCAAAGCTCATGACATTTATTTTAACGTTTCATATTCATTAATACACTTTAATGGGAAATTACAATCAATATTACATCATGTCCTAAACATCAATCTAGGCTTCATTGTTTTCTTCTAAGGCATTTCCTATGTTTTCCTTGCTTTATCCTGTTCACCTGTATCATGTGTAAAAATGGTTTTTGGATCAACAAAAAGTTGGCGAGTGAATCCTATGGAAAATATTTGAACAAGTTTATTTAATTGATAATAAAATAAAGTGCACAACCACACATGAGTAAAAATAGATGTAAACTTATTCACCAATCAATTAATATTAAATAATGCACACATGAACAATAATGGATCGTTTTGAGGCACGCGTTGCTAAACTCGTCTCTCACGAGGAACTGATGGGCCTAATGAATGATTTGCATAAAATTGACAATATGAACTACATAACTACAAATAATATAAACTAAAAAATACACACACGAACAATAATGGATTTGTTTTGAGGCACGCGTTGCTCAACTCGTCTCCCACGAGGAACTGATAGGCCTAATGAATGAATTGCATATAAATTGGCAATATGAAATACATAACTACAACCAATGTATACAATCTAAGTTTAGATCACAATATGGTATGGCACAAGTTTAAATAAACGAGTTAATTTTTGGTGACACATGACACACCCCAAAACGTGTAATTAAAAAGGGGAGTTGTAAGATTCACTCACATTGGGTGCGTTCGGTTGATAATGTTGAATGCACGCGAAGTTGGATTTAACCACGAGTGAAACCTAGATAATGGCATAATGGTTCGGTAAGTAAACGGATTTTATTAATCCATTTTAGTAGGATTGTTGGGTGTATTTTTGTGAGTTTAAGGCTATTTTCTAACCTTAAAAATGTTATTTTTAAGTATTTTTAATTGATTTTTAAATAAAATAAATAAATAAAAATAATAAAAAAAATGTTGACTTTTTGACCGTTGACCATTGACCATTGACTTTGACTGTTGACCGGTTCGTATTGTGTATGTAGGCGCTGGGTGAGGCTCGAACCCGAGACCTCCCGTACGCGTGCACGCAGCTCTACCAACTGAGCTACGTGTCTAACCCGAAATATTTCTGTTTTTAATTATATTTATATACTAATTGAATTAAACAGAAAATCATTTATTTTTAAAAACGATTTTAATCTAACGACTCGGTGCGCTCCACAGGTCTCGAACCCGGGACCTGTGGGTTGAGTTAACACACAGTCCACCGCTGGACTGTGTGTCTAACTTGTTAAATAATCTGATTTTTATTATACTTATATACAAACTAAATAATTTCGTTTATGGTTTAAATAAAAAGTTTGATAATTGTCCGGACCGGTGCGGTAGTCCGGACTCGAACTCGTGACGTGTGATTAAACATTCACAAAGTCCACCACTGGACTGTGTGTCTATCTTGGTTATTATTCCGGTTTTTATTAAACTTAACATCTTACGCAGTGACTCCGGTTCGGTTAAAAAAAAGGAACATTTTTATTAAGGCGAGTATGCGTGGGACATGTATCGAACTCGAGACGTTTGCGTGTTTTATTTGCACACAGTCCACCGCTGGACTGTGTGTCTAACCCGAGTTATATCTTGATTTAAATTAAACTTATAGACAACGGAAACTTCGTCTTCTTCGTTAGACTAAACCAGAATCGGAGTCCGACTGGTTCGTCGATTTAATCATGTTCTTTTAGTGTTTTGAGGTTAATTACAGGTGAGATAAATAAAAAGAATGAAAAATTAAGCGTAAGGTATACCGAACTGAACTCCTCTGTTTCTCCGGCGAAACTCCGGTGACAGCAGATTATTCCGGCGACGTGTGTCCTGCGGCAGAGAGTCTTCAGGGAGCTTGAGATGAGTGTGGGTGGCTTCGGTATGAGTTCTGGGGGTTCAGTAAGGCTCAAAGGTGAAAAGCTCGGTTTTCTGGCGATTTGCAGGTATTTTCCGGCGAGTGAATTTTCGTCGAGAAAGGGTGCGGTTTTGAGCGAAAAGGCTACCAGTGGATTGTGGGTGAATTTATAGGGAGGAATCGAGATGTATAGAGTCGGATTTCAGACTCGATTCAAAGTCATTACGTTTTCCGGCGGTTATGACTTGCGTCGCGGGTTCAGACGTCAGTTATAACCGATGTCTTAGTTAAAGCTTCGGTTAAAACTGAAGTAACCGTCCAATCTTGGCGAGATAGTCGGGATTTCCGACGACTGCAATTGGGCGCGTCGGTATTTGAATTCGAGATTTATTTTATGTATTAATTGTTTCCAATATTTAACAAGAAACATAAGTGGCGCAGTGGTTGAGTGTGTGTGTGTGTGTTAAGTCTTTGCTTGAAACCGGTTGACTGACCCGGGTTCAAAACCCGGCAGCAACCTTTTATTTTTAAATCACCATTTTTAATACTTTTTCAAATATAAATTATATATTCCAATATATTTATTAATTATGTATCGTTTAAAATTATTTTGGGCATTAAATACGCAACGAAATTTTTAACTGATTGTTCGGTTAATAAACGGAGCGGGTTTGGTAAATCCGGTTTTTGACGGATGTTACACCCAATGTGAGTGAATCTCTACCAATTCCCCGTTTTAATCACATTTTGTGGTGTATCATGTGTCGTTTAATTCCTTATTATATTTAAACACTTGTGCATCCATCATATCCGTGATCAAATGTGTATCAAATGTGTATCAATTGTTTGTGGAATTATGTTTAGATTGAAGTTATCATTTTCAGTGCATGCATTTCATTAGGCCCATCAGCTCCCCGTGGGATACGGGTTGAGTATCAGGTGCCTCATTCGATCGGCTCCGTTTGATTGAGCCGATCTCACATACATCATCATTCATGTCACTCGATCGGCTCCGTTTGATTGAGCCTTGATCTCATATACATCATCATTCATGTCATTTACTCATCCAATGTGGTTTGTGTTTTTGTTATATATATACGTTTGCTCACATGTGATTATTGCACAAAATTTCAATATTAAATACAACAAGAAATTAATAACAATGTTTTCTCAAGGTTCACTCGCCAACTTTTGTTGACCCAAAATATCCCCCGTTTTACACATGATACAGGTGATCCAGTTGAGGCAAGAAACACATAGGAAGGCCTAGAAGAATAAATCAGTTTAAGCTTGGGATTGTTTTACTTAGTTTCATTTCCTTGTAATTGTATGGATTTTATTTGAATATTTAAGTTGTAATTTGAATTTAATAAATATGAAACATTTTAGTAAACATCATGAGCTTTGGTGATAACCCAATTATGCCCCGACTCTTATTCCGCTGCGGGTCGGGGTGTGACAATATCTAAATTTCATGTATTTCTAATCAAAAGTTTTAGCCTTAGGTTGGTTTTGGCTATTAACCGAAACTAAATGAATCAAACAAAAAACCGTCAAACCGATTAACGGAAAACAGACTAGTTAATAAAATAGACTAATCGATGACCTCTTTCGGTTGAGGATAATAATCTAACAACCGAACAATGCACACAGTGGCAATGTCTCTATTTTCCGCCGCATCGTGCGTGCACTTATTGGTTATCAACCAAAATTAGTTATCGGTGAGCAATAACTAAATCGTTAACCTAAACCAAATTGAAAACAGATAAAACCGAATCCAAATTAGCAAAAAACTGAATTAACTGAAACTTGAAAACCGAATTAACCAAAAACCGATTATCATATTTTTTATACTCTTGTTTAACCAAAATTAGTTGAACCGAATCGAATCATTCATATTTTCATATATTTCTAGCCTTTATACCTCCAATTCGTATATTTCATATTTTATATTTCCATTTCGTATATTTATACTTTCATTTCATGTATTTATACCTCAAGTTCATATATTTTAAGTAAAAGTTTTAGCCCAAATTTGGTTTTTGTTATTAACTGAAGTTAAATGAACAAAACCAAAAACCATCAATCTAACCAAATAAACCAAAGTGATTAACCGAAAACCGATTGGTTAATAAAATAGACTAACCAGTGACTTTGGTTTTGTCTTTACTTGAGGATAATAACCGAACAATGCACAACACAGTGAAATAGATTACTCGATTACTTCGTTTTAGATGTATATCTGTCGCAATGATGTTAATAAATATTATATATATGAACTAGCAGGGTGCCCACACGATGCGACGAGGGTGACACTTTGCATTGCGACACTCGTTTCTGGTAGTTTTCTTATTCGTATAATATTTTTGGTAACATTATTATGGCGGATATATGTCATAAGTGTTAAAAATGTCTAATAATTATTAAATTTAGAATTTAAATTATTAAGTACTTCAAGAAAACCATTGATACAATAAAATAACACACGAATAAGAAAAAATAAGTCTTAAACATAAATAAAAGTTGTATAAAGTAGCACACGAATAAGAAAAGATAAGTCTTAAACATAAAAGTTGAAAATTTAAAGCTAAGTGTCAAGTAATTTGCAAAATGATGAGATCTATTTAGTAATCATACGGCTTAAACATCTTAAGGATATAAAGTTTCTATGAAAACTAAAATGTTGTTAAATATGGTATATTATATATAAAGTTTTTTTTTTGAATTAGATATTTAAGACGAATAGAATATGTTTTATATAAGTTTTCTTTAATTAGATATTTATGACGAATAAAATGTTTCTACGATATGTTTATTAAAAGGTCTGGAAAAATGAAGAACCTTCATTGAGCGTAGATTTTATAAACCACCGACTACAATAAATATAAAGCTATTTTTGTTGCGTTTAATTTAATTTAGTTTATAGCTATTTCACTTGTAGGAAACATGTTCTCATAAGACAAGTTCACGTCTCTTATTCATTCATGTTGCTATGTTATATAAATTACAAAAAGTTGAGAATCTTTAAGGCATGATGAGTTGGTTAATAGTGAGGAAACTTGAATATGAAACTTTATACTTGCAGGGTTTTGCATGGGTCGATCCGTATCAGTTTTGGGCTTAAACCGAACCAAAACTGAAAATCCAGTTTTTAAGTTTTAGACTGTTGTCCGGTTTTGGTTTTCTGGTTTCAGTTTTTGCGTGTGGGTTCAGTTCAGTTATGAGTTTGTTTATTTAGGTTTAAAATATTTGGACCAGTAAAAATATTCCAAAATAATTGGGCTAAACTTTTGTACTAGAGTTTTTGTTAATCATCTTTCTAATAAACTCGGGCATAAAACTTTTGGCCTAAAATAATGAATTTGAACTTTATATTTAATAATAAACATTTGAAAAAGTTCGGTGTTTTTCGATTCGGTTCAGTTTGATTATAGAGCGAGACATAACCAAAACTGAGGCGTAACTATCGGTTAAAAAAGACCAAACTATCAGTTATTAGCTTAGGTAAGTTATTTTGGTTTGCTTGTTTGCTTTTGTCAGCTGTTTCAGTTTTGGTTCGTTAATCAATTATTTTAGTTGAGTTCTTAATTATGAACCTTGTAAACTATCATTGATTACGAGCTACTATTTTTTATATAAAACGATGACTTCATTATGTTGTTTATAATTAGTGACTTTGTCTTGTTTTTTTTTTTGTTTGTAAATAACAACATTGTTTTTCAATAGCTTAGGAGATCAGGTCGAAATTATCTTTATGGCAGCTGGGTGGACTTGGTCTTCTGCTTGTGGGTTTGTGATGCGTGGTCGAAAACTGGTGTTCGTTATGGTTTAAGTTCATGTTTTTATGTGACTTTTAATCACGGATAGCCTACTTTTAATGAGGTTAGTGTTTACAGGTCTAAGAGAGTTTAAGGAGCTATTCGGGAGCTTTACGGAGCACCGAGAGCGAACGGGATCAACTCGGGATGCGAAATGAACAAAACCGAGTTAACCGCGAAGATTGGATGTGTTTTGGGGGGAGGTTAACAGATTTAAAGTGAAGATATTTGAAGATGGCATGATAGAGGGCTGAATTACGAGTACGTGGGCGAAAACAGTGAGTAAAATGGAGCTATAACGAAGAGGTTATGAAGAAAACAATTTTCGCAAGAAACCAGCAAAACTAAGCAGCATCGGCGACGCATGGGAGGGCGTCGGCGACGCCATACAGAACCTTATGTCGCTGAAAACTTCGCATAGGCAGCTGGTTATTGCGTTGGTGGATTTTGGGTGTTCTGTGAGGCGTCGGGGACGCCCTAAATGGCGTCGGCGACGCCCCCTTCTGCACCCAGACGTTGAAACTCGCATTTTGGTGTTTGGGGTCGGGATATATACAAATTTTTGGGTCTTTTGAAGGGAGTTACACAATTTTGAACCTAAGAACACCTCTTGGAGCCAAGAATCACCATCCACTTCAATCCTAATCCATTTCCATCATCCGAATCATCAATCCTTCAATTTCTAACCCTAGCCTATCATCATTCCTTCAAACAATCCATTCATTCATCCACCTTCACCATCCATCACAAACCCTAATCATCACCATCCTCAAGGCTTCAATATGTTCAAGTTCAAGCTTTTCTTATCCGGTGATCCGGTTCCTTCCATCATGAGCGGCTAATCACCTTGGTTTCACCCCGGTGTAGGTAGTTGTTTAATTTAAGGTTTCGAATTGTTCCTTATTTAACTTTGTGATAAATTGTATTGAAAATTTTTTGAAACCATTGACAATTGTTTTCATATTTTTTCGAATTCGTAAATTGTCGAACTATTATAAAGTTATGACTTTACGAAATGGTTATGTGTATTTATGCGTTGTCTTGGTTAGGTTTTACTTGTTGTGATTACAAAGTGCATTCTTGTCCGTTCTTCGGAGCGTTGATAGTTATTGGCACCTAAGTCACGGTACACTAAATCTGTTAATCGCTATGCAATTGAGTTGAATCTAAAACTTGTAGAAACCCTCGGTTGGCAATTACCGAAACCGGGTGTTAACCCTTTTTATCAAATCTTGTTTGAATCATTAGTTGTGTTTTCGTTAATCAAAATCAAAGCATTCATCGTAGTTAATCATATTTATAAACAACGTTGGTTAATTCCAACATTCTTCCAATTAACTAAAATGAATTTAAATAGCAAGCTTCATAAAATTGTGACATCTTCATAATCAAAATAGTCCATACGTAAACCATAAACTCTTCGTGGATCGACCCCTTACTGCCACAAACACATTTGTTAAGAGTAATTTGGGCTTATAAGTATTATCTTTGACCGGGGCGCGACACTCCGATCAGTTTGTTGTTGATCTGACTGCAGGCTTTTTTTTGTTTTTTTTTCTTTGTCGTTATGTTTGTAGGAAACACGTTAAAAAGGATAGTGAGGAGTTGTAACTGGATGATTTGTTGTTGATCTAGTTGCAGGTTTTTCTTGAGATGTATAATATACTTGTTAAGCTCGATACTCCTGATGTGCTCTAAAATATACATATTTAATATCAATATTTCCTTACACTTTTGAGTAGATTGGGTTGTTTTTGTTAAATTCTACTCGTATTTGGTTCACATCTAAAGTTGATTGATTTAAGTGAAAACGAGTTAACTGGTTAACATATATCTATTATTATTATATTTAATACTTAGATGATGTGTTTTGGTGGAATTAATGAAAACTAAAGTCCATATTTTGACAATTTCGTACAGGTGGCTTTGAGAATTGCGAATGGAATTAATATTGTGGAGTTCTGTTGATTTGAGATATAATACATGGGATCATTATTTTTGAGATATAATACATGGGATCATTATTTTGACATAAAAAATATAGGATGCATTAGTGGAGAATTGGACAACACTTCTTAATATAATTCTTTCGAGGGAGGCGTATTTTAGAGTTCGGCCCAACAATCTTTCACAATCCATTAGATGAGCCCATTCCAATATATCAGAGGAGGCCGAAAGAAAAGAAAGGGGTGGACGGCAGAAAAAAATATAAAAAAAGAAAGAGACTTTTGCTGGCCACAAGTGTGTTAGAGAGACGATTCGAGGCGGCAGGTTATACGGTTCAAGATTCAAGGTCGTGATTCAGGATTCAAGTTCGGTTTGTAATTTATTATTTTTAGTTTTGTTAGACTTTGTGTTTTACAAAATTATCAACATGATTTATTATCCGGTTTAGACTTGTTTCTTGTTCTTGACTATGATTTTTGGCTAGTTCGTTTTTCTACCTAGGTCTAGATGAACTATGATTTAATGTTTTGACTATTCGGTTTTGACTAATGTTTACATTGTGATGATTTACATATTCCTGTTTTGTGATTGTTTATGAATTTGTGTGCTTGTCTTGGTTGTGATTGGTTGTTTGGTTAGGTGATCTTGTTAGTCTGGTCTGGAACTATTTAGATCATTCTAGGTTCGTTAATCTATTAGGTTTTCGGTCTAGAGCTTGAGATTATAGATAATTCAAGTTTAAGTAAATTAATTAAAATCAACTGAGTATAGTGTGCATCCTTTTCTGGCAACTCTAGGGACGAGTCAGGATTGCTAGGTTATTAGCTAGGCATTGTTTGGTAGTTTGGGTGACCGATAGCTCGGATCCGGCTATTTATTCGCGTTTAGGGTTTCCTAGGTTTTCAGTTATTTAGCAGGTTTAGCTTCATGATTGGAGGATTTTAGCACCATAGTTGTTATTAATCTGATAGTTGTGGGATTCGGTATCGATAGGTCGAGTCGTTTCCAATTTAGCACTTCATCGCTCTGTTCCATCTTCTATTTTGGTTGATCATCCCTAGACGGGAGGTTTTCTGGGTAGATTAGGAGCTTTAGCCATTAGTCAGGACTAGAGGTCATAGGTTGGTCATAGGGATTCGAAGCCTGGGCAGTTCTTTCTCATCATTGTCAGCTTCACGTCACTTCACCATATTGCTTGTTTGCTTTGTTATCTTGTTTACTCGCATTGGTTTAATTAATTAAAACCTCAAAACAATCAAATTAATCAAGTTAAGTAATTAGTTGAGTCAGAGTCTAGTTAGCGTCGCTAGTGTCTCGTGGGTTCGATACTCGGACTTCATTAGGCTTTACTACGTACGATAGATACATTTGCCTGTCAGTGGTCTAGCATTTAGAGAGTCTTAGTTTATAAATTTAAAACTAGGGTGTTTAGATTATGTTAGTTTTTATAGACCGCATTTACGCACATCAACTGCTAAAATTAAAGTATTCCTCCTATTTAGTTTTTGTAAACAAAGAAGAGTAACAATAGGCAACACAAAGGCATTACTCACCTTCCTAAAATAAAGGTGGTTCAAAAAATAATTGTTTTTTCAAAATATTCAAAGTTTCTAATTCTACTTTTAGATAATAAAATTGGATCAAAAAATGATTGTTTTTCAAAACAGTATAAGTTTCTAATTCTTTTTTAGATATATCAACACTCCAATAATTATCTATTATGTGGGTACTTCAAATAAAAAAGCTAGTAGTTAACTATTAAGTATTAACTGAATGTATTGTTTATATATTTTTAATATAAGTGTGTATTGGATGTCATTTTGTTGTTATGCTTGTACGGAACACGTTGAAAATGGTTGGAATGTGACAATGTAACCTGGGCAAATCTGAACAAGGTATCGTGTTGTGTTCTGGATATTTGTGACAACGTTGAAACGGTTGGAATGTTATTAAATTGATAACGATGATAACAACATAGAGAGTCTTGAGCATTTGAAATGTGACAGGATACGTTGCTTTAATCATTTGTACACTAATACATCATCTACTTGTACATTTTAATCTGCACAACAATATTAACCAAGACAACTATCGAAACGTCGACAAAAATGAGTAGGTCCTCATGGTACCTTTGGATTTTTTTAAAACATTATAGTTTATAAGATACGACAAGAATATATAAAAGAATTATAAGTTTGTTGTGGAGAAGGAAAAGTTTATCCATAACTTGTTAAAACAAAGGGATTTAAGTGTAATTAGATGGAGGACTAAAATACAATTATTGGATAAAAGACTACATTACCATCATTTAGGTGTGTATTTATAAATAGATTTTTACATATTTCCCCCTACTAAGGGGCTTATTACATATTTCCCCAAACAAATTTTTTTTTACATATTTTCCTTTTTTTGAGAAATTACTAAACTACCCTTTTCTTATTCACATATCTTCAATCTTTATAATTCTCTGCCTAATCAAAACAGTCGAAGATACCTCTGGAATTGTAAAGAGATTATATCTGTGATTTGATTTCATGTTTCTGAATTTGAAGAGAAAGTTGACTTTTGAGGTCAAAATCAGTCCAGAGGTACTTAAAGAATATCACATTAACATTTCAAGAAAGTTGACTTTTGAGGTAAAATGCTAAACTTGAATTTTGTTCAAATTATTTAGTCTTTATATTTAAATTTTGTTTAGATTGTATTGCAAGTTCGTGCTTCTTGATTTGCAGATTGTTCTAGCAATTCTAAGTCACGAGGAAATAATAAAAAAGAGGCCATCAACAAATCTTGAGAAACTGTGCTCGATACTGGTTGAGAAATTTACCTGACCCGATATTGCAATAGTCTTATGAGAACACGGAATTGTGAATGCAAAGTACGAGGACAAGTGTTCGGAGTTTTCACTTGAAGAGTAGCAAGTAGAAGAATTGGGGAAATGTGTAATTGATTGATGATTTTAGAAAAGGGAAATATGTAAATATTTATTTAATTAGTTTATTAAGGGTAAAATAGTCATTCAATAAGAGTAGTTTAATAAAAGTAGCTTTAATAATATGGGGAATTATGTAATATATATAGGTCAGTGAGGGGAATATGTAATTGAATTTTTTTATTGGGTAAATATGTAATAAGTCAGCTTAGGAAGGGGAAATATGTAAAAAACTCATTTATAAATAAAGAGGGAAGGAGTTATTATTTTTTAGGTATCTTACAATGCCCCTCCCTTATGCATTATAATCTATAAATTAAATCAAAACAATCTTATGCCACATGACATAAACTTAAGCCTATTATTACCATGTGACAATCCTTACTCCACATTAATTTGGTTTAAGAGGGGGAACTATTTTGCTTTAAGTTCCTTCTTCATCTTAATAATTTTCCTTATTTTGCATATATTTCTAGTGCTAACTAAGATACACTGTTATTTGATTTTAGTATGATTTGAATTATAAATGACAAATTTTAGTTTTAAATGATTTGAGTTTATTATATATTTTATACAGATTTTTTAAATTTAAATTTAAATTTGATTTGATTTGATTTTTTTATCTCATTCGTATTTCAAATATGGTAATAGAATAAATATTTAATCTTTTGCGCAAATAAATGATTTTTTTGTCAATTATATGTATATGTGGAAAATACCATTTTACGGTTTCAATCTATTTTACATATTTCTCTATTTTTCAATTATCTCGTTATATCAAACAATTTGGCAAATATAATGACCAAAAATACTTTACGATATACTAGAATAAATACCACGTTGTTATCGCTTTATATTCACAACTCGCACTCCTTCCTCCTTCAACATCATCATCGATCACACACACGAACGTATGTGTACACGTGCTAAGTCTACACTTTTCGTCACAATACATTGCTTGATTCTGATTGAGTATCGTTTTGTAATTTTGTTTATCGTATTATAATCTGCTACTAACCTTTTCTTTTTCACATTCTATGTACAATGGAACAACTAGACATCACCTTGCTGAACAATTTGAATCTCAACCAAGACGACTACACCATCAAAATCCGTATTGTTAGGACCCGACCTGCATTCAACAATGCATGAAAGGTATATTGTTATGATATGATTTTCATGGACCAACAAGTAAGTATACATGTATTTATTTTTATTGATACTTCATACAACAACGGAATATGAACATATGTTTGTGAATTAAAGTATGTAATTTTTTTTATTACAGGGGATCAAGATCCAGGCCTTTGTGTTAGCCAAATCAACAACAGAATATGAACATCTGTCGAAGGAGAAGCAGTTTGGTAATTCAAAATCCATCATTAGGTAAGAATCGACATAAAGTCAAGTATGTTTAGAGTTCGATGAATATTAATCTAAACGACAACACAATAGTTTCTGCCTACGATGAAGTTGTTGGTTATGAGTGGGGCTTCGACTTTTCTCATTTTGATTCTGTTGAAAAGGACCCAAACGAGGACAATAAGTCTTTTAACAGTCCTATTGGTATTTGCTATATGTATTTTGAAGATATTTTTACTATCTAAATTACATAATGTTCATTTTTTCTAATTTAATATTGTTTTATTTGTAGATGTTATTGATTTTGTGGTGAAGAGTTTTCCTTTTGAGCTAAAAGAGGATAATAAAGACGAGAAAAAAGAAAAGAAGCTAACATTCGTGCTTCAAGATTTACAGCATTAACTATATATTGCTTCTTTGAAAAAATGATGTTTGTTTATACAAGTCTTTCTGATAGACTACTACAACTTTACCATTAACATACCATTAAGCAATTAGGTTTGAAAAAAATTTATATTGACATTTCTATGATCGATTGTTCATTTGTGGCTAACCAAGAGTACCACTTTTTCAGTAAATATGGTGCTCTTTAAGAGTTTGGTATTTTGCTTATTCAAATACCTTTTTAGTTTATGTTTGATAAATAAATTGGTTATTATCCACATGGCTTCACAAGATATAAAGGAAACATCATTTACGCAAAATTAATTGCACAAACAATTTGTTTCGAAATCGTCTATGAAGTATGTATGCTGGTTAACATGTAATTAATTATATCAAATGTCTTTTGGCAAACAGGGCAGACTTGAACATAATATACGCCAATCATAGCCTACGCCAATTGCAGCTCATATACGCCGCATCCTTTCTATCATACTTTGACGAACTGCTGTGTTTATGTTCGATACCGAATGTTGGCGTATGGTATGCCAGACCAAGAAAAACTGAGTCTTGCCGAGTTTATACCAAGTACTTTTGCATTGTTTCATATCTGTAATATATTTATGCAAAAAAAACTTTCTTTTGGTGAATGCAGGGAAAGCATAATTAAAAGTGATTTGAAGATTGATTTTTTTTTTGTAACAGAGTAAACCTCATGTAATCAAGAGTACAAAAATGCTTACAACTAAGGTGGTTAGATCAGTTTTTACAAGTTATTAGTTATTCATTGGAGCTATTTTTGAATTATGAAATCAAAGTTATTATGTTTTAAATCTTTAGAATCAAACTGTGTTTATAGTTGTACCATCTAGATTTAATTTGATACATTCGGATCAAAAGATTCCTTTCGCATTTCATCAAATGAGGCAATTTCCATTAGATATATGTTTCGCGATGACAATCAACAAAAGCAATGATAATCACTATCTACGATTGATTTTTACTTGAAACAACCCATTTTCACTCAAGGTCATTGTACATCGCTTTATCAAGAGTAAAAACTAAAGATAGAGTCAAATCTTTCAATTCAGTGTAGTTTAATATTTACGTTAGTAATTGAACATTTCTTTCATTAAAAAATTTATGGCAACAGTGTTAAATAATATATTTTATTGTGAGGTCAACCATGTAACATACGGGAACTTAAACTAGTATAGTATAGATAAGAAAGTTATCAGTAAAGCTATCGCTCCCACCATATCGCACTGGCATCCTACTTGTTTCTTATTTTTTATAACCAATTCTTTTACATTAATGGAAAATCCATGTTAATTGCGTTTTATCTTCACTCCGTTTGCCCTTCCTTACATTTCCCCCCATTCGTGTCTATCTCCCGCACACCTTCCTTCACGCAGCAGTCAAAACAAACCCTCGTTTCTTCGGCGTCGACGACCTCTTTCCGATCATCAATGGCCGGCACCACCAACTTCGATTCTCCTCTTCACAACTCTCAGATCTCCCGAGGTTATTCACTCACCTTTCTTCTACTCATACTCCGTTTCTCAAAACCCTATCTCATTTCTACCACCCCTTTTTCAATGTATTTGTTTTCCGTCACTGCTTATTGTTACGCAATTTCATTCGCTTAACGTTTAGGGCATGTTATATAAATATGTATTCATCTTAACGGCGTTATTCTGTGGAGATTTGTTTGTACGGTGGCAGTTTTAGGGTTTTGAAACGAACGTGAGATGTGTATTCAGAGAGTGACAGTAGTTAGTGCTTTCTTTATTGTGTGTATGTATTTATTTACATTATCACTTTTGATTCCATGAGTGAGGTTTCGGTATATTATATATTTATCATTTTCTGCACTTAAAAAGGCCTATTTGAGATTATCTGGCATTTTATGCGCTTTTGTGATGCTAATTTGTTGTTTTAACTTTTTTTTCAACCTCAAATATGCTTTGAGAGCTCAATTGGTTTGTGTACTATAAAGATTTAATAGATAAAAGTTAGATTATGCTGTTGTTGCCTTTTTATATCTTCACATAGAATTGTTTGTATTTAAATTCGTCAGGCGGTTCTAGGAAATCCGATTGGCATCTAGGTTAACTGTGTCTCATGGTTATCATATGTGTATAAATAATGACACCCTAGAACACCTTTTTGCTACAACGTTTTGTTAGTTATCTTTGATTCAGTTTTACTTGGAGGCATCAGACTAACAGTACAATCTTATTGCACATTTGAGTGATGTTTAAACCTGTTTAAATTTACTTGATAATTGTTTTTATATAAACTCTTGTGTGGAAATTATCTAGTTGTAATTTTGGGCTGTTTATTTTTGTAGATGTGCAAGGGGTTGACACTTCCATTCCACTCTCGCCACAGTGGCTTCTCTCGAAACCTGCGGAGAACAAGACAGGAACTTTAGCTGGGGTATGTGACAGCTGTACTTTATAGAAAATAAGATATATTTATCAGATTTGCAGTTTTGGTTGTTGAGTAGGTTTCTTTTTTCTATGTTTTACAGGAGGCCCCCCCTAGCCCTTTCCCAACATTTGGCAACCGTATGGACTTTATGAAGACACCTGGAAATGATGACCGCACCCATGATTCCCAAAAGAAGAAGGATGTGTTCAGGCCATCTGTGCTTGATAACCGTGAAAAGTGGCGTGACGAGGAAAGAGAGACAAGTAACTTCGTTCGCAAGGACAGGTGGCGTGAGGGTGAAAAAGAGGTTGGAGTTGGGGATAGCCGCAAGGTGGACCGGTGGGCTGACAACTCATCTGGGAAACACTATGGTGACTCACGCCACACCCCATCTGATAAATGGGGTGATTCTGGTAACAAGGATGCAAATCATGATCAGGTTCAGCGGCGTGAGAGTAAGTGGAACACACGATGGGGCCCTGATGACAAGGAAACTGATGTCATGCATGAGCATGACATCCCTCGTGAACGGGAGCCTGACCATCCTCGCCCATGGAGATCCAACTCTGCACTCAACCGGGCAAGAGTAGACCCGCCACATCAGCAAAGCCCGGGTTTAAACAAGCCGACTCCCATGTTTTCTCACGGTCGGGGACGTGGGGAACATTATAATCCAACGTTTTCTGCTGGTCGTGGACGGGGAGTCCCTGTAGGGGGCCCTATGAATAACAGTTCCACTAATTTGCAGTCCTTTGCTGACGTGGGTGACAAAGGGCACGATGACATGTCACCTATGAGATATAGCAGGACAAAGCTGCTTGACGTGTACAGGATAACTGATATGAAAGCCGGTGGAATGATGCTAGATGGCGTGGTACCGGTGCCATCACTAACACAGGAGGAAGTACTCGAGCCACTTGCACTTACTTCACCGACTCCAGAAGAATTGGTAAGGGTAAATAGTAATTACTTTTCTTTCAAACTTGTTATTGTACTAAAATTATGCTATATTTTGGCAGTTTATATTGAAGGGTATTGATAAAGGGGAAATTCTAAGTAGCGGGGCTCCTCCAATTACTAAAGAGGGATCGGGTGGGGTTAACGCGGTTGATGCCCAGTCAAGAAAAAGCAAATTTGGTACAGTGAATACATTTTTATCAAGGTTACGCAAATGTAACAGTGATATTATACAATTGTCGTTAAATGTGACTTTGTTTGAGCAGGGAGTAGAGAAGATATATCACTTCCTTCTGACAACTTTAGAGACGAGACTGCTGGCAGCTTCAAAAGTATTTATTCAGATTATTCTGTGTCATACTCAGACTCTTAAACTTTTTGAGAATTGACCATAGATCATTTCGTGTTTGCAGCAACAGGGGAAAGCGATACTAGAGAGTCAAGGGTGCCAGGTCAGCCTGGTGCACCTTGGAGGTCATTGTCTATAGGACAACGTGGTCAATCAAACTCGGTTGACTTAAGGGACATCCCTAGTGACATGGGGTCTTGGTCACAGCCCCAAAAGGATATATCAAATGAATGGAGTAGCAGCAGTTTAACAAATCCGGTTTTTAAAAGGCAACCGTCTGGAGTTATAGACACAGATGAAGCAAGGGTAGTTTCTCAGCCCTCACCCGAAGATCTAGTTCTTTTTTACAAAGATCCTCAGGGTGCAATTCAAGGTCCTTTTACTGGCAGTGATATCATTGGGTGGTTTGAAGCAGGATACTTTGGGATAGATTTGCTAGTACGTCTTGCAAACGCACCACAAGACTCACCATTTGCTTTACTTGGTGATGTCATGCCTCACCTGCGTGCAAAAGCAAGACCACCACCTGGATTTACTCCTGTCAAACAAAGCGAAATCAATGATGAATCTAGTATGCCTGGTTTTATCAATACTAGTAGTAAGGTTCAAGCACGGTTGGGTGAGCATGCTATGTTGAAAAATGACCCGATATTTCAACATGGTTCAACTAAAGAGGCTGAGAATAGGTTTATAGAGTCTCTCATGATTGGTGGTCTCTCTGAAGGTTGTTGTAAAACGATTTTGCTTTCATAGCTCATAACATGCGATGTTCTTATTCTTTTATGACTGATTTTGTTTGCTTTACAGGTATGCAGGGGTACTTCGGGAATTCTAGCTCAGTTCCAGCCAGAGCAACAGAGAGCGGAGATAACCTGTTTCAATTGGCCAAGCTGATGCAGCTTGAAAGGCAAAAGTCTTTGTCTAATTCTTACTCTCTTTGGTCTGGCAGTGGCCCGAAACCTGAAGTTCTTCAGGCAACCACAATTCCGCAACCTAACATGTTTCCAAACGCTGCAAATCCTGAATTCATGTCTCTTCTGCAAGGTTTATCAGATAGGCCGACCTCGTCTGTGAACAGTTGGTCGAATTTTCCTGTTCAAGGTGGATCTGGGCTGGACCCACATCAGGATAAGCTAGACGTGCTTCATGGTAAACATTTTCCTCTTCCGTCAGCCTTTGGGGTCCATCAAAGGCCGCAAACGCAAAATATTCCTTCATTATCAAGTTTACAATTCGACAATCCTTCTGGTCCACTAACCCTCGAAAAGCTTCTTTCGTCTGGGCTCGCTCAAGATCAAATTTTAGGTTTATTGCAACAGCAACAAATGTCACAGATGAAACCTCAGATTCCGGTACCAACACCACACCAGTCTGTATTGGATGATTATCTGTTGCTTAAGCAGCAGCAACAAAAACAGGAACAGATGCAGCAGATGATGCGCCAGCAACTTCTCTCCCAGGTGCTCAAGGACCAACATTCCATGCAACGCTTTGATGAGCCGTCTTGTGGACCGATGCTGACTCCTGGGTTATCTGTTCCCAATCCTTCACTAGATCATCTTGCATTTCCGGTTCCACCACATGACATGTTGCAAAATCAAGTTCCTCATATGCAGGATACAATTGCTCATATGCCTGCAGTTGTTCCTCAAGCTGCTGTGCATTTACCCCATCAGTTGATGGACAATTCAATGCAACAAAATGAAGCTCGGGTACAGGAGCAGGAATTGGCAGTCGATTTGAAAACAATCGAAAGTGTTACGGTACCTACTTCCAATGCTGGTTTACTTTCTGAGCCTTCAGACCATTATGAAAAACCATTGGTTGAGGATCCAGTTGAGGTAATCGAACCGCCTATGGCTCAGAGTGAACCTTCTAATGAACCTTGTGTTCTGGAAGAAGCAAAACCTGTTGAAGTTCGCGAGGTTAAGAAATCTACTGAGAAGAAGTCAAAGAAACAGAAATCAAAGGCACAATCTTCTGACATGGCCAAGTCAGCATCTAAAACACAGCAGCCTAAGCAATCTGAAACTGAATTGACCATGGTCAATGAGGCTGAAGTTGGAGAGAACAAATGTAGTGTGGTCACTGAAGAGGTTGTAAGTATGTCTAGTGATGTCAACCCGCAAGATAACACTCAGGTTTATAGTAGCCAACGAGCGTGGAAGCCTGCTCCTGGGTTTAAGCCCAAGTCATTGTTAGAAATTCAGCAGGAAGAGCAGCGGAGAGCTCAAGTTAACGCCCAGGCCCAGGCCCAGGCCCAAGCCTATGCAGACATGACTGTTTCTGATATTTCAACATCTTTAAAGTCGATGAATATGTCCACCACCCCATGGGCTGGCGTTGTTAGCAATTCAGACCACAAGCTTACGGAAACCAAGAAGGATGTGCCTACTTCTGAGGTTTCCCAGAACAAGAGCCAGTTGCATGATCATTTGGATAGAGAAGTGCCCATGAAATCCGGTGAAAATAATTCTGCAACTTCTGATGTGACTGAGGAAGGTAACTTTATTGAGGCTAAGGAGTCAAAAAGGAGCCGCAAAAAGGCTGCAAAAGCTAAGGCTGCAGGAGCCAAGGTTTCTGTGGCTGCTGTTCCTGTTGAAATACCTGTGAGTTCCAGTCCAAATGAGAAAGGAAAAAGTTCACGTCAGGAGAAGATTACACTACCAGCTATTCCGTCTGGTCCTTCACTTGGAGATTTTGTTGTCTGGAAAGGGGAGACTGTCGCCTCATCACCTGCTCCAGCATGGTCTAGTGATTCGGGAAAGGTTGCAAGACCCACCTCTTTGAGGGACATTCTCAAGGAACAGGAGAAAAAAGTTTCTTCGCAGATATCAGTCCCTACGCCAGCACAAAAACCCCAAACTCCGTCCAAGGCTGCAGCATCACCTATCAAGACGATGTCGCAATCCAAAAGCAAAATTGACGATGATTTGTTTTGGGGTCCATTGGATCACCCCAAGCAAGAAACAAAAGGGTACACCCTGCTATCTTCCTCTTTTCAAAGCTTCATGCATGTTTAATATTAATCTTCCTTTTTTTGTATAAGCAGGTCAGATTTTCCACAATTTGCAAGTCAAGGAAGTTGGGCTAAGAACACAAACACTCCTGGAAAAGGAATTTCTATAAGCCGCCAGAAGTCTGTGGGTGGCAGACCCGAAGCTTCTCTTTCTTCTTCTCCTGTGTTAAAGGGGAAACAGAATGTGTTGGCTAAGCGTTCCGGTAAAGTCACTTCGTTTGAGATAATGCTAATTCCATTACTCTTATTATTATTAGGCTTTTGGATATAATCGTCTTTTGAAATTCTTCAGAGGCTATGGATTTCAGAGACTGGTGCAAGAGTGAATGTGTCAGACTTCTTGGAACCAAAGGTGATTTTACAGAATCACAACTTGTTATTTTGAATTTAATGTCTTTCTTGAGTAAGTATTTTTATTTTTTTTTACTTATTTTTGTTTTGTACATTATATGGTTGGTAGATACAAGTTTTCTGGAGTTCTGTTTGAAGCAAACTAGATCAGAAGCGGAGATACTGCTGAAGGAAAACCTTGGATCTTACGACCCTGATCATGAGTTCATAGACAAGTTCCTCAACTACAAAGATTTCCTGCACTCGGATGTTCTTGAGATCGCCTTGCAAAGTGGGAATGACCAGAAAGCGAGTGGAGATATCAAATCTGCAAATGACGGGGTTTGGGATTATGAGGTGGTTGGTAGTGGTAGTAAGGCAGTGGCGGCAGATGGTGGTTCCGCTAAGGGTGGAGGTAAGAAGAAAGGGAAGAAAGGAAAAAAGGTGAGTCCTGCGGTTTTAGGATTTAATGTGGTGAGCAACAGGATTATGATGGGAGAGATTGAGACAATTGATGACTAGGTGCACCAGGTGAAGCCGGTTGGTTTGTTTTCTGATTATTGTAGTTGTAAATACTTTTGTTTCAAAAGAGAGCTGTTTGTCTGTCTGTACATGATAATTTTTGGGGTTTAGGGTTTAAGAAAGGCTATCAATTTTGTGACCTGTTTTACTTTTTAAACTGTAGAAGTAAGTTATACCCCAATGGCCAGATGCTGCTTGTTAGGCTAGGCTGGGAGTGAGTTTTATGAAGCTAGAAATTACATCTTTTATTATTCATCACCTTTTTTACTCTCTTTTCTTTATTAAGTTGGGAAAAGCTTTTTAGCTTCATTATAATTTGTGAAGTTAACCCGGCTAGACAGTAGTGAACTGACCTTATTAAAAGGAGTCTTCAGGTTTGTGGCTGTTATAAACAGTAGTGGTTAGACAGAGAGTTGAATGAGCGGGTTACCGCATGATTGGAGCATTTACTCCTTTATGTTCAGAAAACTTAACTTTGCGAACACCAGAGATATGGTACGGTAAGGTGGCGACAAAAAGGAACAAAAAAAGCAAATGGGAAGAGAACATTGATACAATCTGGTGACTGCATCTGAAAAAGATGGCTGAAATCAGCAATACCAGTTCCATCTCTGGGTGAAAGAAAATGCTCCGACATGATTGATGATTATCAGTTCAAGTTTCTCAAATTGCTTAGGCTATTGGGTGTGGAGGAGGGTAGTCACTTGGAGATGATCCGTTACGTAGGCATCCATGTCATCGGGTGTGGGGATGGGCTCCAAGGGATAAGCTTAGGTTGTGGGGGATGAGCCCCTTGTTTATACAATATGTATGTATGTATATGTGTGCGTGTAGAGAGAGGCTCGTCAAGAACGTCAAGGAGGGAACGGGGAGGACGGGACGAGGCTGAAGGGGGCGGTGTGGACGGTCCTCGACGGCCTCCACACTGCATGGCCTAATAGTTAAATTGGTAGAGCCGAAAAAACTGGGAATGCCTCACAGCGTTCGAATGAATACGCAAATGAAAACATCATAGTGTCTGTCGTAAAAACACATATAACTCACAAATAAAAGAGTGAAGATTATTAAAACACCGTATCTTCTATTTATTTATTTATTTTTTGGATGATAAGGTTCTAATTAACGAATGTTTAACATTATTGTGTTTTATGTTAATTATCATGTTGTTCTATATTTGAAGTTGTATGATGGTGTGTTCAAAATTTTATAGGTTGTTAGGCTTCTAATATAGTGTTTTAGTAATATACACTCCTTATTTTTGGATTTGGGTGTGTTTTATGGCTAACATTATGGTGTTTTTAAGACTTTTTACGCCTTTTAGGAGTTTTGGACTTTGTAGCCGAACTACCCTTAACATGCAAGCTACTTCACTCTTAATTTTCTTTTTATTATATCTATTACAATTGCAAGCTAGATTAACAATGACTTTCTTTTTGATTTTTTTTTAATTTATTTTATTCTTTTAATTTTTAGGTTTAACTATTAGTTGTGTTAACTTTCTTTTACTTTTTTTTAAAAATAAAATTTAATTTCAATTACATACCTTATACTATAAATAATATACACTTTTAACCCAATAGTTCTATTTTTTCCTTATAACTTTCTTTCGATATCCTTTTATATAAAAGCTAAATACGCGCATTCATTTAATTTTTTCTCGACATTCCGATATAAACTTTATTTAAAACAGTGTTGTGTTCAAAACAATGGGACTTTGACAGACTAAGTCGGTACGACCAATAGTTGTATTGATTTTTTTTTTACTTTTTTTAATTTATTTAATTTTTCCTCTCTTTTTGATTTTTTTAATTTATTTTATTCTTTTCATTTTTAGGTTCAACTAATAGTTGTGTTGACTTTCTTTTATTTTTTAAAAAAAAAAAAGTTTTTAATTTCAATTACATACCTTATACTATAAATAATATACACTTTTAACCCAATAGTTTTATTTTTTCTTTATAGCTTTCGTTCGAAAGCCTTTTATACAGAAACTAAATACGCGAATTCATTTAATTTTTCCTTGACATTCCGATATAAACTTTATTTAAAACAGTGTTGTGTTCAAAACAATCAGACTTTGACAGACTAAGTCGGTACGACCAATAGTTGTGTTGACTTTCTTTTACTTTTTTTAATTTATTTATTTTTCCTCTCTTTTTGATTTTTTAATTTATTTTATTCTTTTCATTTTTAGGTTCAACTAATAGTTTTGTTGACTTTCTTTTACTTTTTTTAAAATAGTTTTTAATTTCAATTACATACCTTATACTATAAATAATATACACTTTTAACCTAATAGTTTTATTTTTTCTTTATAACTTTCGTTCGAAAGCCTTTTATATAGAAACTAAATACGCGAATTCATTTAATTTTTCCTTGACATTCCGATATAAACTTTATTTAAAACAGTATTGTGTTCAAAACAATGAGACTTTGACAGACTAAGTCGGTACGACCAACAACATCGATAACGTTATTAGTGTTATCGGAACCGGTATCTGTTTATATTTTTATAATTTAGATCGATGAAAACATGACTTTTATTTTTTGAGTTATACAGTATACAATCTTTGTTTGATAAGATCATTGCAAAAATTACTACACCAACTCCGTTCGTCACCATACCATTATTATATCTATATACATTTTAGTAAGGGACGAATAATATTTTTTTTCTTCCAATGTCTTCATTACGCTTGCACCTCATGCACCTTTATGTTTCTACCCTAAACTTTAATAAATTTATGAAGTTTTATAATTCTTTTTTTCTAGCCAATATATGTTTCTACCCATAAACTTTAATAAAGTTGCCATACAGCTGTTAAAGTTTATATTGTTTTTCACTTATAACTTTTCAAAAAGAGTTAATTACTGTTTTCGTCCCTGTTGTGACATCCCGGCTTTCCAGGTATCTTAAACGCGCTACTTTACGGTTATTCATTCCTACGCTAATTTAATTCGGAGAATTAAATTACACGCTCACAATAACTACGCTAACTTTGTGAATTTATTGGGTGAATTACGTGCTATGTGTTATTAGACGTTTGTATATTTTGTAGATTATTGTATCACGCCTTGATTTCGCGATTATTAGTTATAAAAAAAATAGCCGAACCGAACCGAGCCGCGAAACGTGTCGACCTCACCTCCTTGCGGCCCAAGGAACTAACCTAAACTTGAGGCCCAAGCCATTTACCCAAACCGCCCCCCCACCCTTTTCTTTTCCCTTGTGCTATATAATTGTATGTATGCATGAGTTGTGTTTAAAAAAAAACAAACCCTAGCACATAGAGGAAGGCGACGGCAGCCCCCCCCTCTCACGATCGCAAAGCCCTACAACTCCCGGATTGATTCCAATCTTGTCCCGGTTCGCTAATCATCATCGTTTCAAGGTTAGGGTTTAAGTGTTTTGCGATTCACATTAGGGTTTGTATAATCTTGATCATGATTGTGTGTAATGGTAGGATTATTAGTATGAAAAGTGTTGTGATTTATGATTAGTTCGGATGATTGTGCGAATCTTTGCGATTTTGATGTTATGTTGAATACTAAAATCATAAGCTGCGTTTTGGCGATAAAGATCATGTTATATAATCAGGGTTTGCATGAACATTGATATACATGATGATATTTGACAAATAAACCTGTTGTTAATCATTGTTGTTAAGAGTCATGATCGTTTAAGCATGTTCTAATGCGATAAAAGTCGAAAACTGTTTGCTGAATGACATTTACAGCCAACTTCAATTGGATGTAACCTGATCATTATTTATCGAAAAGTGGGTTTTCTGAAGCCTAAAACGTGTATTTTTGAAAAACGCTTCTAATGGTGCCGGATTCATATTTTTCTGAGGTTTTTTGCTATTTTTAAGTGGTCATTTAGTGCAGCAGTTGAAGCTGCGTAAATTCTGCAAAATTTGCTAGTTGTTTATCGAGTCGGATCTCATAGTCTGTAGGGGGTTGGGTCACGAAATTTGTACAGTAACTGGAGACGGGAATTTCCGGAAAACTCCCACTGGAATTTTGTTAATTGGATGAACGATGATTTTTAAATAATTTTTCCCGTGGACTGCAGTCAGAAAGCGACGAATCTGACTGCAGCCTAGTATATAAATGTTTATAAATAATTGGTAAAGCGTTAGGACTTGAAAAGTTTACATAAAATTCTATAGTTTAGTTGACACCTCCTGTAAAAAAATTGGAATTTTTGGAACGTTGGAACTATTTTATAAAAATCCTCGAAAACAGCCTAGTTATGAGCGTACAAGCTGAAACATGATAACTTGTGTTTGTGTGTACCAAAGTGTTGTATGAGTTAATCTGTGTTTATGACAAGTTGGTTTGATCATTATTTTGGTATGATGATACTTTGCATGCATGATTGTGTTTTCAAATTGGTTATTACGGGTGCCGCACTGTGTGTTAGTTATGCGTAGTGTTTTGTATCAGTGTGTTCACACACTAACTCTATATCGGTTGACATGTTAGGACGCGATTAGCGGTCCCATCATTTGCTACTTTTGTGTTACTCTAACCGAGCAATTTAAGGTGAGTTCACGGCCCCTATTTTATCCGGTTTTAAACATCAGGGGGAGAAACATGTATACACTCTATAACTCTATCTTTTACGTTATGCGAAATTAACGTCGTTAAACTACTCGATAACTAAGTTAATGTTAATGTACGTTATGGTCACTAAGTAGCTATATCACGGAAGTCCTCAACAAACTCTCGGATCGTTAGTATTGGGTTAGATAGCGGGGAAATTATAAGTAGTACTACTGGGCCCGACAAGCCCCACCTGAGCTAGTCGCGCTAGCCGACCGGGAATGGTCAACGGGTGATTAATTTGGCCTAACTTTCGCCATGGTTAGTGATAGACCTGGCAACAATGAGGCAACAACAGTCAGCTTCGATCGCGAACTCTTATGTGACGTAACTTTAGGCTCGCTACCTACATGTTAACATTGAACTTAATTACGAACCAACATTATTATTCCGGGTTAGGAATAATGGAACTATATCGTTATCCCGGGTTAGGGATAACGGGGAAAGCAAACATTTAACCGAACTTGTGAACTTATAAAAACCTGTGAACTCACTCTTCTTTAATGTTGACACTTGTTTCTTTACATGTTTCTCAGGACGCTAGGAGCGCTAGGTGCACTCACTTGCATTGATCAAGACATTTTTATCGAGTCTTATTTACGAATATTGTTTGGGATTTTTGGTTTTGGCGTTTATGTTGGCGCCCGTTACTTTACTTTACTCTAATGCTTCCGCTAAACTTTGAAACTAAGATAATTTCGAAAATAACTATGAATGGTTAAACAAATGTTTTTGGAAAACGTTTAAATAAATCATATAGAGTCGTTCGATATTGCTAGTGTCTCAGATTCTGGTTTGATCACACGCCTCGCGGTAAAACTCCGCAAGTGGAAAGTAAGGGTGTGACAGATTGGTATCAGAGTCTCTAGCTATAGAGAACCAGGTTTGCATTAAAAGTAGACCTAAACTATAGCTGTTACACGACACTAGACTTAGTTGGCACCGAACTGTGATATCTTGTTATGTGTTATACTACAACTGTTTTATGTAAGATATATATGTATATTGTGATGCACGCAACTCGTAACTAACTACACCAACCCATCAGGCAATGTCATCATCATCATCCGACAAATCTCGACAATCAAGGGCGCCGGGGAAGGCACCCATGGTCGAACCCTCACCACCTCATGGCGTGGAGACACGCTCAGCTGCTAGGAAAAGACTCGCTCTAGGAGGGGAGTCGTCCTCCCGTCCGACCACCGCTATACCGGTCGAACCGGTCAACTCGTTAGAAGTAGGGGACGACCTACTTAGGGATATGTTAAGGAAACAACAGGAACAACTAGAATGCAGGAGACTATCGAAGTATAAGGATGGATGATATGTCAACTAACTGGTAAAACTGGAAGGCTCGAGGAAGAGCAACATGAGAATAGGAAAGTTCGAAACATTTTAGCTAAGGATATTCGTGCTGAGCAGCTGAGGGCTGACTGGCTCGAAGACAGAGTTCTTGAGTCCAGTTGGAGGATTCAAGAACTAGAGCAGAATCAAGCACCTGTCCCAGTACTCGCACCAGCACCGGCCCCTCCAGCGCCGGTAGAGGAAGAAGAGGAGGATCTAGAGGAAGACCCAGAGGAGGATCCAGAGGAAGACCCGGAGGAGGATCCGGAGGAAGAGGAGCCGGAACAGGACCCGGCTGTTGAAGCTGAAAATGCCGCAGAGGATGACGGCAACGATAGCGACTTGGGAGATGGAGACGTAGAAGACTGACTCGTCTCGCCAACCTCCGCTTGGTTTTCTTTAGTTTGTTTGTTTCCCCTTATGTTTGAACTTGGAAATTTTGTAATTAAACTGAGATGTTTGGTTGGTATTTTGTGAGACATTGCAATTTATTTAATCGAATGTTCCTTTTGATTGTTTAATTTGTTGGGTTGACATAACTTGTGTGATGATTGAAGTGTGGAATGTGATAACTATATTGGATATATATACTTATCGGTGTGTGTTTGTGTTGTCTTGCGAAGATCTGAAATGGCAACTGGACGTCGCGGAAACCTGAACATGTCACCTGAAGAATTGGCCGCATTAATCCAAGAACACGTGAATGCTGCTCTGGCAGGTGTTCAAAACCCACCAGCAGGAGGGGGTCTTAACCCCTACAAGATGTTCCTTGATGCAAAACCGAGCAAGTTCACGGGTGCGGAAGGACCCATAGGACTGGTCTGTTGGATTGAAAAGTCTGAATCGGTGTTCGAGATGTGCAATTGCCTTGAAGTCAATAAGGTCAAGTATGCTGCCTCAACGTTGGAAGATGGGGCATTAACCTGGTGGAACGCACAAGTCCAAACGCGTGGACTGTTGCGGCGAACGCAATGGACTGGACCGAGTTTAAGGCCCTAATCAAGGAGGAATACTGTCCGCGGGACAGAGTTCAGCAGTTGGAGCAAGCGTTATGGAACCACAAGATGGTAGGGTCTGAAATTGAAGCGTACACAGCCAAACATCATGATCTGGTGTTCCTATGTCCCGATCTGGCTAACACCGTCGAAAAACGACTTGAGTTTTATCTTGGGGGTCTGGTCCCTGAGATCCAGGGCATGGTAATGTCTAGCAACCCTACGACGGAGCATCAATCGATTAGGCTGGCGCATAAACTCACCGATAAGGCGGTGGAGCAAAGGAAGTTGCCACCTCGGGGTGCAACTGAAGTTGTCCCTGATAACAAAAGAAAATTTGAAGACTCACCTGCTCGACAGTCTTCGTCAGCCCAGCCACAACAAGGAAACCAGAAGCGGTCCAACAATTTCAACAACAATCGGGGTCACAATAATCAGTCTGCCAACAACACCCAGAACTCAAGCGGCTATGCGGGTCGAAAGCCGCAATGTAATCGTTGTAACCTCCATCATCACGGCCCTTGCGCCGGAAATCGCTGCCAACGATGTGGCAAAGCGGGACACGCGGCAAAGGATTGTCGCGGGGAAATCATGTCTCGACAAAATCAGAATCAGCACCAGGGTCAACAACAAGGTAATAACCGGGGATGCTATCAGTGCGGTAGCACTGCCCATTTCAAGCGAGACTGCCCTCAGCTTCGCAACAACAACAATGGTGGGAACAACAACAACAACAACAACAATAACAACAATGGCAACAATGGCAATGGTGGCACAGGAGGTGCCAAAGGTTGTGCATTCACGCTGGGCCGTGGAGAGGCCAGAAACGACTCGATTGTGGTCACTGGTAAGTTTCCCCTTAACGATCATTTTGCTACTGTACTTTTTGATACAGGTGCGGATAAGAGTTTTATATCTGAGTCTTTTAGGAAGAACCTAAATCTCACGCCTAAACCCCTAGAGACCCCTTACGTCATAGAACTAGCCGATGGTAAATCTGTAGATGTGACCCATTTAGTAACCGGTTGTCAACTTAAACTCGCGGGTCACACCTTTACCATTGATCTGATGACAACTACCCTGGGTAGTTTTGACGTGGTAGCCGGAATGGACTGGCTATCCGACGTCCGAGCTGAAGTTCTCTGTTTTGAGAAAGCTATCCGTATTCCGCTCTCCAACGACGAAGTCTTGATGGTGCAAGGCGAGAAGGCAGGCGCCGTCACAAACATCATCTCTTACATGCAAGCTCAGAAGTATCTTCGGAGAAAGAACTCCTTCGCTTTGCTCGCACTGGTCACCGAGCAGCCTAAGGACGAGAAGCGGATTGAAGATATCCCCGTCGTCCGTGACTTTTCCGATGTGTTTCCAGAGGAGTTACCTGGTCTTCCACCACATCGACAAGTGGAGTTTGAAATCGAATTGGCGAACCATGCGACTCCTATCGCCAAGGCCCCGTACCGCCTAGCTCCAGCAGAGCTGCAAGAGCTGTCTACCCAACTTCAAGAATTGTTGGAAAAAGGATTTATCCGACCCAGTACTTCGCCATGGGGAGCTCCGGTCCTTTTTGTCAAGAAGAAGGACGGGACCTTCCGCATGTGCATCGACTACAAGGAACTCAATAAGGTTACCGTCAAGAACCGATACCCATTACCTCGCATCGACGATCTCTTCGACCAACTTCAAGGGTCAAGCTACTACTCCAAGATTGATCTATGGTCCGGTTATCACCAGTTACGCGTCAGGGAGGAGGATATCTCCAAGACGGCATTTCGTACTCGGTATGGCCATTATGAGTTCTTGGTCATGCCCTTCGGCCTCACCAACGCACCCGCGGTGTTCATGGACCTCATGAACTGCGTGTGTAAGCCGTATCTCGACAAGTTTGTCATCGTGTTCATCGATGATATACTCGTCTACTCTAAAGGTGAAGAAGAACATGCTGAGCATCTACGATTATTGCTGGAACTACTTCAACAGGAGAAACTATATGCCAAGTTTTCGAAGTGTGATTTCTGGATTCGGAAAGTTCAGTTCCTCGGGCATATCGTGAATGAAAAGGGTATACACGTTGATCCTGCCAAGATCGATGCTGTCAAGAACTGGGAAGCACCCAGGACACCGACAGAGATCCGCCAATTTTTGGGTTTGGCTGGTTACTATAGACGCTTCATCGAGGGATTTTCCAAGATCGCACAACCGCTTACCACTCTCACCCAGAAGGGCACCAAGTATGCTTGGGGTGACAAGCAGGAAGTAACATTTCAATTGCTGAAGCAGAAACTTTGCAGTGCACCCATTTTGTCCTTGCCAGAAGGGACAAATGATTTTGTGGTATATTGTGATGCTTCCATTCAGGGATTGGGATGTGTACTCATGCAACGTGATAAGGTCATCGCGTATGCATCCTGACAGTTGAAGGTTCACGAGAAAAACTACACAACACATGACCTGGAATTGGGAGCAGTTGTGTTTGCACTTAAGATTTGGAGACACTATCTATATGGAACAAAGTGCACAATCTACACGGATCACAAGAGCCTCCAGCATATCTTTGACCAGAAGGAGTTGAACATGCGACAGCGTCGCTGGGTCGAACTCCTGAACGATTATGAATGTGCCATTCGGTATCACCCGGGTAAGGCTAACGTGGTAGCTGATGCCCTCAGTAGAAAGGAGCACTTGAAACCTCGTCGGGTACGAGCACTACAGTTCACAATTCATTCTGGGTTACCCGAACAGATACGCAACGCGCAACTAGAAGCAGTTAAGGAAGAAAACATCAAGGCCGAATCTGTGGGAAAGATGGAACGCGATTGGGAAGTGAAACCCAATGGTGCCCGGTATTTCATGAATCGTATATGGGTACCTCTCTACGGAGACCTCAGGAAGCTAGTTATGGACGAAGCACACAAATCCCGATACTCTGTCCATCCTGGTTCGGATAAGATATATCAAGACCTTAAAGCCGCGTACTGGTGGCCCAACATGAAAGCGGATATAGCCACCTACGTGAGCAAGTGTTTGACTTGTGCGAAAGTCAAGGTGGAATACTAGAAGCCATCAGGGCTACTTCAACAACCTGAGATCCCAGTGTGGAAATGGGATCAGATCTCGATGGACTTTATCACTAAACTCCTGCGAACTCCGGGTGGTTGCGATACCATCTGGGTAATCGTGGATCGTCTAACTAAGTCTGCACACTTCCTAGCGATCAAAGAAATAGATAAGATGGATAAGTTGACTCGCATCTACGTTAAGGAAGTAGTTTCTCGGCACGGGGTGCCAACATCCATCATCTCAGACAGGGATGCTCGTTTCACATCCAACTTTTGGCAGTCACTTCAGAAAGCGTTGGGTACACGCTTAGATATGAGCACAGCTTATCACCCTCAGACAGATGGTCAAAGTGAAAGGACCATTCAGACCTTGGAAGACATGCTTAGGGCATGTGTGGTAGACTTCGGGAATAGTTGGGAAATCCATCTGCCTTTAGTGGAATTCTCGTATAACAACAGTTACCATACGAGTATTCAGGCAGCACCGTTTGAAGCATTATACGGTCGCAAATGTAGATCACCGGTCTGTTAGGCAGAAGTCGGTGACAGTCAACTCACAGGTCCTGAGTTGATACTTGAGGCTACTGAAAAGATTGTGCAAATCAGAAACCGCATGGCAGCGGCACGAGATCGACAGAAAAGCTACGCTGATCAACGACGCAAACCGCTCGAATTTCAAGTAGGCGACCGCGTCCTACTGAAGGTGTCACCCTGGAAGGGTGTAATCCGTTTTGGGAAACGAGGCAAACTAAACCCACGGTACGTAGGCCCATTCATGATCTCGAAGCGTATCGGGCCCGTAGCTTATCAGTTAGACCTTCCTACCGAACTCAGGGGAGTTCACAACGTTTTTCATGTGTCCAATCTGAAGAAGTGCCTATCAGATGAGACCCTAGTCATTCCATTGGATGAGATTCAAGTGGATGAGCAACTGCATTTTGTGGAACAACCTATCGAGATCATGGATCGTGAGGTTAAGACTCGAAGGCACAGCAAGATACCGATTGTCAAGGTTCGTTGGGACTCTGAGCGTGGACCGGAGTTCACGTGGGAAAGAGAGGACCAAATGAAAAGCAAATACCCACACCTTTTTGCAGCTGAGCAGCAATCTAACGTTACCACCAACTAAATTTCGGGACGAAATTCTTTCAACATGGGGATGATGTAACAGCCTGGGAATTTCTTGTACCATTGCTAACAAACTGAATCTTTGTGCGTTGCATTCTAAACCGCGTTTTGGCGATAAAGATCATGTTATATAATCAGGGTTTGCATGAACATTGATATACATGATGATATTTGACAAATAAACCTGTTGTTAATCATTGTTGTTAAGAGTCATGATCGTTTAAGCATGTTCTAATGCGATAAAAGTCGAAAACTGTTTGCTGAATGACATTTACAGCCAACTTCAATTGGATGTAACCTGATCATTATTTATCGAAAAGTGGGTTTTCTGAAGCCTAAAACGTGTATTTTTGAAAAACGCTTCTAATGGTGCCGGATTCATATTTTTCTGAGGTTTTTTGCTATTTTTAAGTGGTCATTTAGTGCAGCAGTTGAAGCTGCGTAAATTCTGCAAAATTTGCTAGTTGTTTATCGAGTCGGATCTCATAGTCTGTAGGGGGTTGGGTCACGAAATTTGTACAGTAACTGGAGACGGGAATTTCCGGAAAACTCCCACTGGAATTTTGTTAATTGGATGAACGATGATTTTTAAATAATTTTTCCCGTGGACTGCAGTCAGAAAGCGACGAATCTGACTGCAGCCTAGTATATAAATGTTTATAAATAATTGGTAAAGCGTTAGGACTTGAAAAGTTTACATAAAATTCTATAGTTTAGTTGACACCTCCTGTAAAAAAATTGGAATTTTTGGAACGTTGGAACTATTTTATAAAAATCCTCGAAAACAGCCTAGTTATGAGCGTACAAGCTGAAACATGATAACTTGTGTTTGTGTGTACCAAAGTGTTGTATGAGTTAATCTGTGTTTATGACAAGTTGGTTTGATCATTATTTTGGTATGATGATACTTTGCATGCATGATTGTGTTTTCAAATTGGTTATTACGGGTGCCGCACTGTGTGTTAGTTATGCGTAGTGTTTTGTATCAGTGTGTTCACACACTAACTCTATATCGGTTGACATGTTAGGACGCGATTAGCGGTCCCATCATTTGCTACTTTTGTGTTACTCTAACCGAGCAATTTAAGGTGAGTTCACGGCCCCTATTTTATCCGGTTTTAAACATCAGGGGGAGAAACATGTATACACTCTATAACTCTATCTTTTACGTTATGCGAAATTAACGTCGTTAAACTACTCGATAACTAAGTTAATGTTAATGTACGTTATGGTCACTAAGTAGCTATATCACGGAAGTCCTCAACAAACTCTCGGATCGTTAGTATTGGGTTAGATAGCGGGGAAATTATAAGTAGTACTACTGGGCCCGACAAGCCCCACCTGAGCTAGTCGCGCTAGCCGACCGGGAATGGTCAACGGGTGATTAATTTGGCCTAACTTTCGCCATGGTTAGTGATAGACCTGGCAACAATGAGGCAACAACAGTCAGCTTCGATCGCGAACTCTTATGTGACGTAACTTTAGGCTCGCTACCTACATGTTAACATTGAACTTAATTACGAACCAACATTATTATTCCGGGTTAGGAATAATGGAACTATATCGTTATCCCGGGTTAGGGATAACGGGGAAAGCAAACATTTAACCGAACTTGTGAACTTATAAAAACCTGTGAACTCACTCTTCTTTAATGTTGACACTTGTTTCTTTACATGTTTCTCAGGACGCTAGGAGCGCTAGGTGCACTCACTTGCATTGATCAAGACATTTTTATCGAGTCTTATTTACGAATATTGTTTGGGATTTTTGGTTTTGGCGTTTATGTTGGCGCCCGTTACTTTACTTTACTCTAATGCTTCCGCTAAACTTTGAAACTAATGCTTCCGCTAAACTTTGAAACTAAGATAATTTGAAAATAACTATGAATGGTTAAACAAATGTTTTTGGAAAACGTTTGAATAAATCATATAGAGTCGTTCGATATTACTAGTGTCTCAGATTCTGGTTTGATCACACGCCTCGCGGTAAAACTCCGCAAGTGGAAATTGAGGGTGTGACACCTGTGGTTTGTCAAAAATCACTATTTCAGTCCATTAGTTTAAAAATTGCGATTTCAGTCCCTGTGGTTTCACTTTCGTAACCATTTCAGTCCCTGTGGTTTCACTTTCGTAACCACTTCAATCCATTTATTCTGTAAGTACAAGGACTGAAATGGTTACGAGGTGGACTGAAATGGTTACTAAAGTGAAACCACAGGGACTGAAATTGCAATTTTTAAACTAATGGACTGAAATTGTGATTTTGACAAACCATAGGGACGAAAACAGTAATTAACTCTTTCAAAAAATATGATAAAATTATGAGGTATTCGTTACGACGTAGTTATTTTTATCCATGCCCAGGTATAAATTTTATTTGAAACGTGTTGTTAATTGGGCTTTAGTTTTAATTATTTATTTTTGTAAAGTGACATCGTTTACCTTTTTTTTCAATATGCCGTTAGGACGTGTTATTTTTATTAGCCGAACATTATGTAGCAGATTATTGTTTCCGTATATTGTTGATTGTATTGTATTTAGGTTATGATTATTGTTTCCTTATTTAGGCTAGGGTTCAATTCCTATATAAAGGGATCCTTTGTATCAATATGATTCATTCACAAAATATAATTATAACCTCTTTTATGGTATCAGAGCCCTAGGTTCTGCATACCCTCTTCCCTTCCTTTCTCGTTTTTTTCTCTGTCGTTTCGACAGCCGTCTTTCTATGACTCGAAAACCCTAGCCACCTCACCCTATGGCTGCTGATGACAGCAAAGATGAACCCGAGTCTTCTGGTTCTGATAAACCCCTCAAACACCTGCACCCAGCCTACTCGGTCAGCAACGTGCAGTCAAAGATACGTACCCTTGATGGCGTCAAGGTTACGTACACTTCTTTGGTTAAGTTGTTTCAATTCCATGCTGTGGCCTATCAAGTTACTGACCACATCTATGGATCTGAACCCCCACCAGAGACCGCAGCCGAGTACAAGTCTTGGAAAGAGCTTGATGCTCTTGTTCTCCAATGGATTTTCAGTACTGTATCCGATGATCTTTTACCCCGGGTTCTTGAAAGTGGCCCCACGGTTCGCCATGCTTGGGTTAAACTCGAAAAACTTTACCTAAGCAATAAGAAAGCTCGGGCGGGGGCCCTTGAAACTAAGTTTTGCAACCTCACTTTATCTGCTTGTTCGTCTTTGGACGACTATTGTCAGCGCCTCAAGGATTTAGCAAATTAGCTGGAAGACGTGGACCATCCCGTAACTGAAGATCGGTTGGTGCTTCAACTTGTTCGAGGATTGCCTGCAGAATATGACACAACCGCCTCTCTCATCAATGCCAATAATGCAGATTGGGATCTTGCTCGCAGCATGCTGGAGGATGAACGTATTAGGCAAGAAGCCCGACAAAAGACCACCCAGTCCGTTCACGTTGCCACCACTCCAAACCACTCGTCCCACTCACAACAACAACCGCACCCTAACCATCACACCCAATCCGGTTCCCTTAACCCACCATCCCAACAGCCTTATTACAACCGAACCGGTCGTGGCCGTGGTCGGGGCCGGGGCCGAAGTAACCTGGGACGTGGCACTGGCCGCGGACCCACATCCTCTACACAACCTTGGCACCCAAGCAACCCAACCTACCCCCAATGGGCTTGGTGGAACACTCCACCTTGCCCCTACCCAACCCAACCTGCTTTCCAGCCCACTACTCCATACAACCTACCCACGACCCAAACCCAATCGGCCCATTATTCTCCTGCACCTCAGCCAAACCTGACCCAACCTGCTACAGCCTACGGCCCACCCACCTACCCTTCGACCCCATATCAGCCACATGCCCACTTTAGCCCCAATCCATCTACGGATTATAACCCCATGTGTCTATCGGATCTCAATGCCGCCTTCTCCTCGATGCAGCTCAACTATGACCCAAACTCGCTCATGGACACAGGCGCAACCTCACACTCCACAGATGAACAAGGTATGATCAAAATTCCCGACCCTTTTCCTATTTACAGTAATATTACGGTCGGCAATGGCGCGTCCTTTCCCTTTCAAGGGTCTGGAACCTTACCCAACCGCACATACATACTACCCAGACTCCTTTACTGCCCTCAAATCATTAAAAAGTTAATCTCTGTTAGACGATTTACTCGTGATAACAGTGTGTCCATTGAATTTGACCCCTTTGGTTTTTCTTTGAAGGACCTTCGAACTGGGCGTCTTCTTTCCCGCTACAATAGCACCGGGGATCTCTATCCAGTCACACCACCAGAACTGCCACCTCAAGCCGCCTTTATCACCTCAACTTCTCTTCCATGGCACGATCATTTGGGGCACCCCGGCGCTCAAGTCTTGGAAGTTCTTAGTCTCCATTTTAATTTTAATTTATCTTGTAATAAGAACAAATCATCTAGTATTTGTCATTCTTGTCAACTTTCCAATAGCAAACGTTTACCTTTTCATGCATCTAATTCTTATCCTTTTGCACCATTTGATATCATTCATTGTGATCTTTGGACTTCACCTGTGTTAAGTAAATCTGGGTATAATATTATATGGTATTGATTGATAACTTTTCACATTTTACTTGGGTCTACCCTCTAAAATACAAATCTGAAACATTTTCAACTTTTGTTAAATTTCACCGTCTAATTGCCACTCAATTCAACAGACAAATTAAAACCTTTCAGTGCGACCTTGGTGGTGAGTTTGACAACAATGCCTTAAAAACCTTTGCAACCCAGCACGACCTGTTGTTTCGTTTCTCATGTCCCCAAACTTCTTCCCAAAACGGTCGTGCCGAGCGCATGATCCGTCGTTTCAACGACATCATCCGCGCTCTCCTTATCCACTCCCACCTTCCACCTAGCTTTTGGGTTGAGGCACCGCACACCGCCGTATACCTACACAATATTCTCCCAACTAAAAGACTCAACTTTTTTACACCTACCTTTGCTCTCTACCTTCGTCACCCCACATATGACCACCTTTGGGTATTCGGCTGCGCCTGCTATCCCAACACTTCCGCTACTCAACCCCACAAACTTCACCCGAGGTCCACCAGATGCATTTTCCTTGGTTACCCACCTGACTTTCATGGGTACCGGTGCTTTGACCCCACCACCGGAAAAGTCTCAATTTCCCGGCACGTTACATTTGATGAAACTGTCTTCCCCTATACCATACCCGTTCCCACCACATCCTACCAGTTCCTAGACAACACCATCCCACCCGGTTTCACCTTTGCTCCACCCGTGGCCCCTACCTACCTACCAGCCACCACCACATACGACCACCCCACGGCCCACCACCACATCACCCTTCCCTTACACATACACTCGTCGCCCACGACCACCCCACCACACCCCAGCTCCACAATCGGCCCAAACACACTCAACACAACAATCGGCCCTCCTAACCCGCCCATTGTACAACCGACCAGCCACCCCACCCTTCAGGCCCTCACCCACAGCCAACACCTTCTTTTCCTCAGCCGCACACGGCTGTCCCCCAGCCAACGGCTACCCACCCACAATCATCCCATCCGATGGCTACTAGGTCCAAAACCGGCAGCCTAAAGCCTCCCATTTATTCCCTTAACACCACTACCATTTCCCCCGTCCCCAAGACCTATAACCAGGCTTTCACTGACCCGAACTGGCTGCGCGCCATGCTGGCTGAATATTATGCTTTACAGGAAAATGAGACGTGGGATTTGGTCCCTAGACCGGTTGATAAACCAGTGATCATGTGCATGTGGCTCTTTCACAACAAGTTTAAATCGGATGGGACGTTAGAAAGGTATAAGGCATGATTGGTTGTTAATGGGAAGTCGCAAACAGTGGGCATTGACTGTGAGGATACTTTTAGCCCTGTGGTGAAACCTGCCACGATTCGCACGGTATTGTCTCTTGCAGTCTCCAAAGGTTGGCCCATTCATCAGTTGGATGTCAAAAACGCATTTTTACATGGCCACCTAAACGAGACAGTCTTCATGCACCAACCGCCTGGTTTTATTGATAAACGTTTCCCAGGTTTTGTTTGCAGGTTAAAGAAATCGCTATACGGGCTTAAACAGGCTCCACGCGCTTGGTACACGTTTTGCAACTTATATATTATCCCACGGGTTCAAAAGTAGCGCGTGTGACAATTTTCGGTTCATATACAGTACCGGCCATGAGATCGCTTATCTTTTATTATATGTGGATGATATTGTCCTCATATCTTCTTCTGACAAGCTTCTGCATGACATTATTCAGACGCTCTCTTGAGAGTTCGCCATGTCTGACCTTGGTAAACTGCATAACTTTTTGGGGATCAAGGTAAGTCTGTTTTTGGACCAAACTTAGTATGCCAAAGATATTATTAATCGGGCCAATACGACAGCATGTAAACCTTGTGCCACTCCCGTTGATCTTTCTTCAAAATTAAGTGCAACTGATGGTCCTTTGTTCCATGACCCCACTCTATACCGAAGCCTTGCGGGAGCCCTACAGTATCTCACTTTCACCCGGCCGGACATATCTTATGCCGTGCAGCAGGTCTGCTTGTTTATGCATGAGCCTCATGATCCCCATTATGCCTTTATGAAACGCATCCTTCTTTACATTCAGGGGACTATAGACTATGGTATTTGCATGGTCAAATCGGCCACAAATTCCTTAGTTGCATACTCGGATGCTGACTGGGGCGGGTGTCCAGATTCTCGAAGATCTACGAGTGGATATTGTGTTTTTCTTGGAAATAATTTACTCTCTTGGTCGTTTAAGCGTCAAGCTACAGTCTCTCTCTCTAGTGCAGAGGCTGAGTACCGGGTGTTGCTAATGCAGTAGCTGAGGTCACTTGGATTCGTAATCTCCTGCTAGAGCTGCGTGTCCCCCTTGTACAGGCTTCGCTCGTCTTCTGTGATAACGTTTCAGCAGTGTATTTGTCTGATAACCCCGTCCAGCATCAACGCACCAAACATATCGAAATTGATGTACATTTTGTTCGCGAAAAGGTGCGCCTAGGCCAATGTTCGGGTTCTCCATATTCCTGCTCCATATCAATACGCCGATATCTTTACGAAGGGCTTATCTCGGAAACTTTTTAGACATTTAGATCCAGTTTGACCGTTTGCCCCATGACCGTTCAAACTGCGGGGTAGTATTAGCCGAACATTATGCAGCAGATTATTGTTTCCATATATTGTTGATTGTATTGTATTTAGGTTATGATTATTGTTTCCTTATTTAGGCTAGGGTTCAATCCCTGTATAAAGGGATCCTTTGTATTCAGAAAATATAATTATAACCTCTTTTAATTTTATCTACGGTTCGATAAAAGTTTTATTAGAAAGGTTCAAATATAATTGATTATTGTTACCACTTCCAACCAACACAACTATCATCTAAACAATTCTTGATGTGGTAGTATGATATTCGCAATAGAGTATTTCTTGATGTTGTAAGCTATAGCGAGTGCATGTACGATAACGGTACTGTGACGAATCGAACCGATACCAGCCGAACAACATCGGTATCGGTATTTGTTTCATGGTTTCGATCGATTTAATGAACATGCATGTTTATATCCTCTCTTGCATAAATTTTTTCGTTTGCTATATCGAGTGTCAATACCATACTATACCAAACAAAACTAACACAGACCGAAAGTCCGCTACGAAGCGCGGTTAGTTCTGCTAGTTGTTTACAATAATCGTTCCTGATTCTAATACTCATCACCCAATTGTTAGGATCGAGCACACACATACACAAACATGAAACGCGAAAGTAATAACTAAAAAACTAACCCAGAGATTAACGTGGTTTGGTCTAAACTGACCTACGTCCACGGATGACAACTAGGTTATTGTTTATTGAGTTGATAATCAAAATCACAAGTACAAGAATATGAGAAAACAACTCGATATCTTCTTCCCTGTTTATATACTTTACCTCACGTACCCTTTCCATCAAGGACAATGACGACTTTCTTATCATCATAGAATCGACGATGACTTCTCATTGTTGGGCTACTTCGAATGTACTAGAAACAAAGAACATTGTTGGCCATGTCAAGTGAGAACTACTAGAGTAGTACCATGACACGAATATGATGTGGGAGTGAGCAAGCAAAGTGCACATAGCATTTGGTTGGTGGATGGGTATTTATAGTCCGTGTCTATATAAGATATACATATCATATGTATTGTAGATACGCCATTCAGACAGAGAATGCCCTTGTCGTGTTAGAGCAAGTATGAGATGTAATCGTCATGTCACTTGTAGGTATACGACTACACTCATATGTGTAGCATTTAATGATCTTAAACCACAGTCATCTTGCACTTTTTCAAAGAGGATAATTTCATATATCCACCTTTTACTACTAGATGTAATGTCATGTTAACCTGATAAAATATCACAACATCAAATATTATCTTCAAATGTACATTTAAATTTACACAATTTGTATACTTCTTTAACAGTAATGGTTATATTATATAGTGTATTTACTAAAATGAGTAAATATGAAGTTTTAAATATTTAACGGGTGTATATAATATTGGATTTTATTATTAGGTAATATGATATTATTAAAGTTTTAAGTGGTATACAAGAAATTATCCATTATTAAAAATCATTTTGATGAGAATATGTTCGTTCAGTTTGAAGATCCAACTATCAACCAGTCATGAGTTTATCTTCCTGGTGTCGGGCATGACTCTTCGGGTTATAGTCCGACCGGGGGATGCACTTACATCACACATTCGGGTTATAGTCCAACATTTATGTCATATTTTTTGGAATCCAGTATGCACTAACATGTATTTGTTCATAAGTTTATAGGGTCTACTGAGTAGTATAACAAATCAATTTGGGTTTACTAAAGTAGTAAAACAATTTAAGTTGGGTCTACTGCAATCATATAGTCATACAATGTGTCAAATGGGTTTCTACTTAAAACAAGTTCAAATACAGTAAGTTCAAAACAATTAATTACAAAGTAATTATTAATTACAAGGCCATGTAAATTATTTACATAATAGACTCAAATAATATTAAGATTAAATTGAGCCCACACTCCCACTTCACCTAACTCGTTTAATCTCTAACGTTATTATCTTGATCTGCAAGTTAATCCAATACCCTAAAATCGAATGATAACACTAAAATTACCAACATTCCTCCCCCATTTTAGTGGTATCCATGATTAACTTAACTGTCCTCACAGAAACACAAATGCATGCATCATGAAAATGTCACGAGGATTGAATTTTCACTTAGTATTACACGTTACAAATATTAGAATAACAGGGTGTCTCTATGGATTGAACCTGTGTTATCCATTTAAATACATGTAGGTAATATACACAAACGTTTACAAATCCAAATGCCACTTGACACAATGTTTTACTAGCCTGTGTCCTAATCCTTGAAAGAATATATCAAAGCTCAAGTCCAAAGCTTCTTGAAGCGGCTAAACTTCACATTCTTATAGGTAGTTCATTACTCTTGCACCTGCACTGCAATTTATTAATGAACTCTATTAAGAAGTTCAACTTCAACATACTTTATCTTGCGGTTTGAACACATACCTTGGGATGATTTGCTAATGTGTTCCAATATCGTTATGACAAGCTTTTTGCATTGAATTCTGCATCTAACGTTGTATTAGATGAGGATTGGGTGTCTTGACATAAGATATTTAAATGGACTTTAAACCCATCCCCTTAACTGATTTCTTCACGAGATCTCTTCCTAACCCTTTGGTTAGATGATCAGCTAAATTAAGCTCAGATCTAACAAACTCATATACCAAAATGGCATAAGATAATAAGCAGAGTTTGTAGTCACCACAATATATTATAATAATCAGAGTGTTAAGCATAAACTGATATTACTTCATCATCTGCCATTTCAATTCAAGCAATAAAAAAAAAATCTTATGCAGCTACAATAAAAGATAAATAAAGTTTCAACATCTCAGAAATATGCTTATGATTTCATAGACAATAATGTCTCATAAGTCCAGACATATATATATTTGCATACTCATCATAGCATTGCCAATTTGCCACAAACCCTTACACCTGAAATGTCCCAAAATGTTACAAATAATAATAAAAAAACTTATGATAAAACTGACGAAAACAATGAAAAAAAGAAGAAGTTTGCAACTCTCAGAGTTGAACCCATAAGAACGGATAATATGCAGACAATCAACACCGCATCATTTCAGACCGCACGTCTGCTCAATCTTATCATCGAATATCTAATTTATAAAAAATATAACAAGGCATCAGATAATAAGCGAAGTTTGTAGTCACCACAATTTAATATAATCAGAGTGTTAAGCATAAAACTGATATTATTTCATCATTCAACCAATAAAAAAACTGAATTAAATGAATGATATAGGAAGGACCATTTGACGCTAAAGCAATGATTTGAAATGATGTGTGTTGGTACGCCATCCTGTAACTAGATATATGCATCACTTATTATTATTATATCTCCTTGTATAATTATCATCTCATAACAAGAAGAGAGAGATTAAACCAGATGCGGAATTGTATATTCAAATGCATACTATGAAAATCTATGGTTTCATTAGCAAAAACAAACAATGAATCGACATGAGATGGTTGTTTTGCAAAAGGGAGAGTGGGGGGGTTTAATAGGTTTGTCATTGGCTAGGCTTTGATTGCATATATTATATGGGCCAACATGAGTATGAAAAGTTATGAAGCCCATTTAAAATAAGACAGATCTTTCCAAAGCCCAAATTGGAACTTGGATAGTTCAGTTAAGTTGAATTGATTATTTCATCTTTGTATATTTTCTAGGGGTGTGGGCACGGGAAACACCTCGGGGAGCTAAGGCGGCTTCGGTCACCGCCTTCTCCTCCACCTAACTTCGGTGTGCAGGGATTCCTCCCCAATCTCCCTGATACAACCTTTTTACTTTTTGAATTTTTGACCGTTAACGCAACGGATATTTTATAAAAAAAATTGATTTGTTATTTTATTTTAAATTTTATATATACCTCATTTTTATATCAAAAAACTCACCACACTCTCCATCTTTTATACATTCTGCTCCTCAATCTATATAATCTTTATAAAAAAATAATAGCTGCCATGAGTTCTTCATCGGGAGAGGAAAACACTGTAAACTTTTTTGTTAACACGATCATTGAGACAACGAAAATTATTGCCGAGATGGAAGAAGATGGCGAAGACGAAGCAGCTTCCCAACCAAAAACAAGGGCCGCTGCACTAAATAGAGATCGCGAATGTATGTTATTTGTTTAAATTTTTTTAGTAATCGGTTTTATTACTTTTGTTATTTATTTTTAAGATTGTTTAGTATAATTTACTAAAGTTATTCTTAAACTTTATTTAAGGTGAACATCATCGTTTGGTTGGTGATTCTTTTTTATGAAAATTGTCTGTATACTGACGAACAATTTAGGTGTCGATATCGAATGAGTCGTTAATTGCTCCTATATATTGTCAATGATTTGGCTAATTATGATGAGTTTTCCACATTACGCTACGATGCTAGAGGGGAAAGGGATTTTACTACGTTTCAAAAATGCACTTTGGCAATTAGCGTATGGCATTGCTAGTGACTTGTGAGATGAATATTTAAGGATGTCTGCTAGAATGAGCCAGGAGTGTTTATATAAATTTTCAAAAGGTATCGTGAACCTATGTAGCAAGGTGTATTTGCGTAGAGCAACGAAAAAAGACATAAAAAAGCTTTATTCATTCCATGCATAGAGACATGGATTTCCTTACATGCTAGGAAGTATTGATTGTACACATTGGCAATGACGTAATTGCCCTAATCCATGGCACGGTCAATTTATGCCCAACATTTGGTCTTTAAGAAGCAAAGTTTCCTCTTCATGAGGTTCTTATTATTTTAATTTATTTATTTATTTTTGTGAGTGATTGAAGCTTAAGACCCACATTTGGTCTTTAAGAAGCAAAGTTTCATCTTTGTAAAATAATAAACCACAGTTTGGGATTGCTTATTTAACTCTATAAGTGTTTTTTTGTCAAAAGTGCTTATTAGACTTATAATTTTTCCCAAAGGAGTTGAAAAAAAAAATGTGTGGATTAGCTTTTGTAGCGCAAAAATAAAAATGATAAAAAAAAATAAGGGAAGTTTGGATGTTTGACTGCTATTTTAAATGATGAAGTTAGATTAATAATTTTATATTCAAAGTGTCAAAACACATTTAAAGTGAAGTTAGATTAACAATTTTATATTCAAAGTGTCAAAACACATTTAAAAAATCAAGTTTTTATGGTTTTTGGAAAGCAATTTTTACGTATTCTTAAAAAAACCAAAATAAAAAACACTTGTATCAATGCTAAACAACTTATTGACCTTTCAAAATAGCCAATAAATCAGTAAGTGATTTCCAAAAAAGTCTTGGTGTTTGTTTTTTCTTTACTCCCTCATGATTTGTAATTGTGTTTATGCAGTATAAAAAAGACAGGTCTAACCATCATTAGTGTTCTAGTGATAGTCACGGGTATTTAAATTTCACATATGGTGGTTCTGGGTGAGTTTTTCCCCCAAGTCTCAAGTTCGAATATGGATAATAAGGGTTTCTTATTGATGAGATTTAATTGGGGATCTATTGTGCGAAGGGGCTCTCTAGCACGGACTCGGTTTAGGTTAAGACATTCGCGAATAATTCACACCTTTCAAGAAAAAAAAAAAACACAGGTCTAACCATCATTAGTGCACTAGTGATGGCCACGGGTATTTAAGTTTCACATATAGTGGGTCTGGGTGAGTTTTTCCCTCTAGGTCTCAAGTTCAAGTCTGGATAATAAAGGTTTCTCATTGATGAGATTTAATTAGGGATCTATTGTGCGAGGGGGCTCTTTAGCACGGACCTGGTTAAGGTTAAGACATTCGCCAATAATTTACACCTTAAAAAAAACCACAGGTCGTACCCGGTTGTTTCCTGCTTCCTACATAAATCACCCCGCTAATGTTGACCGACTTTGAAACCAACTCAAGCTTGTTTTTTCTTTTATTTATTTATTTTTTCAAATCAACCCACCCAGCATCTTTGCAAAATCTCCATAATTTTTTTGTCTCCCCTCATTAATTTATTATTATATAACTTATTGGCTTGTTCTTTCATAAATATAACTTGCTTATAAAATGACAACATGCAATAAAGTCATAAGATGGATGACTTCATCAACTTCATATAACACGGTTATACCATCGTAGTAATATATATTTTATTGAGAGTGATTAATTTTTTTTAAATGATGTTATTTCATTAAAAAGCTTACCAAGTTACATAAAAAATAATTATAATCAATATAGAAAAATATAAAAAATATATAAATTGCATTAAAATTCTAACAAGTTACTTTAAAAGATAAGTATTCGTTAACCTTTTTGAAAAAAAATAAAAAAACTAAACACGCGGGTGGTATAATATTTGTTAACAATGGAGTTGAATTCAATATAATGTTTTATTTTGATATCGTAGGTTATACAAGTGGAGTACTCTGACAAAGAGAACTGTTTCTGACCGAACATCGGTACCAATATTTTTTTATGGTTTTCGATCGATGTAAAACACGTGTTGATATCATTTTGGGCATATCACGTTTTTATCCAATTTTGATTGCTACAACAAGTGTCGATACTGTAACTAATCTTAAAACCGAAGACTGAATGGTAACTTGATAAGATCATATGGATGGCTTAGACGAAAAGCATGAAGCCGTGAAATAAAGACAAGGTGTGTGACAAAGTTTGCATGGGTGTAAATATACATTACTACGATACTTTATTTAATGTTCCTGAATTATCTTGAAAAGGAATTATGTTTTCATAATATCCTAAATTTATTAGATAATTTAGGTTTCTCGGTACTTTACACATATCCTTATACCTATATTCTTGATTTTTTTTATAAACATACAAGTAAGTTGGTTAAACACAAAGACTTGAAAAGGTCATAGAATCTGATTGATTGTTCTTGTTTTTTAATAATCTTTTATTTTTTGTTGTGTTTAATATATTATGAGGTGGTGGCGGTTCGTAGTAATAACGTAGGTGTCGGTTCCGGTGATGTTTGGTGCGATGGTAACAGCCATTGGAGTATTTCCTTCAACTTTTTTAGTTAAAATGATAAGTGTTTTTACCTACTTTTCCTTTACATGTTGTAAAGATCTACATCCTTCTCAAGTAAGTTGTTGTTTCAGTATTTTAGTAAAAAAAATTAAGTGTTTTGGTGTAAAATCTTTTTGTTTGAGTATTTTAGTAAAAAATTAAGTGTTTTGGTGTAAAATCTTTATGTTTTTGTGTGGATTTTGAAAATTTAAATGGTAATTTGAGATTGAGATTATTGGAGTATTATTCTATTTATGATGTGTAAGTTTCGCTTTTGGTTGCATTAAATTTAATAACGTTGTGGTACATAACTGTTGTTACATTGGTGTTAATAAGTTAAACTATAGGAGATTAACACTGATTTACTTGTTTTGTTCATAAGAGATTAACATTGGTGTAAATAAGTTACATCTCGTTTATTTTACAATTAAAAAGTCATGTTTTTTTGCTGGCATATTTAGCTACGTATGTTACATTTGTGTCTGCTACATTTAAGCCAGCTACATTCTAAATTGTTTGTCCTATATGTTGTAACATGTGTTACACTTCGGGGTAATATATGTTGCATACAGGGTGTTACACATTTGTACTTAACATAATAGTAAATTTAAATGTTAAACTATTTTTTAGATGGGTTGTTAATGTTAAAATGTATAAACTATTTTTTTAAATGTATAAACTTCATAATTTGTTCGGAATATTTCGTTTATTTTACAATAAAAAGTCGTGTTTTTTTGGGGGATGATTAGCTACATATGTAGTAACAACGTTACACGAGTTACTTATAGTTACCCCATCCCTTTTTTGGACACAAAGGGGGCTGCACATATTGTAACATGTGTTACACTAGTACACTAGAGAGGTAACACGTGTATAACACTTATAGTTGTTACATCAAAACTTTACACATGTTACATACGAGATTAATAAGTTTAACTATACAAGATTAATATTGATATACTTGTTTTGTTCATAGGTGAATAGATGTTTTGTGTTCAAGATGAATATGGTTATCAAGAACTGAAGCCCGCCGAAGGATTACAAATAAAAAGTCATGTTTTTTTTTGCTTGCATAATTAGCTACATATGTTATATTTCTGCCAGCTACATTCTAAATTGTTTGTCCTATATGTTGTAACATATGTTACTCTTCGGGGTAATATATGTTGCATAGAGGGTATTAAACATTTGTACTTAACGTGATAGTAATTTTAAATGTTAAAATGTTTGTTAGATGCGTTGTTAAATGTTAAAATGTATAAGCTTCATAATTTATTCGGAATATCTCGTTTATTTCTACAAATAGAAAGTCGTGTTTTTTGTTGGAACAATTAGCTACATATGTAGTAACAACGTTACACAAGTTACTTATAGTTACCCCAACCCTTTTTGGACACAAAGGGGGGCTGCATATATGTAACACATGTTTGTAACATGTGTTACACTAGAGAAGTGACACATGTATAGCCGCGTTACACATGTTGCATATACTTGTTATAGGTGTTACAGCAAAACTTTACACATGTACACATGTTACATTGGATATTAATAAGTTTAACTATAGAAGATTAATACTGATGTACTTGTTTTGTTCATAGGTGAATAGATATTCTGGGGGTGTTTATTTTTTGTGAGAAGTACTTCAGAACCTCTTATGTCTGCCCCACGCAGTTCCATTGTAACAACTCGAAAATTCGTTGTTATTTTATTTCCCGTATGTACCGTTTGTATCTATCGTTGTACTCCGAGATTCGGTTATGAGAAAGTTGGTGTTAATTAATTATGTTTTGTCACATGATATCTCATCTAATCTCTTATTAAACTCAACACTAATTCAACGCAATCACAGGTAACTATGTTACTTTAATAGCCGAGTGTGTTGTTGTACAATAACCACTTGTGCCATCGCATCGCTTATCTCATCGCATCGCAAAACGCAGTTAATTATGTGGAATTATGTTTTATGTGTGTTATGTTTGTTATGTTATGTTTTACTATCGCTAAAATGCTCACACGCTCACGCAACTCGCTCTCTCTCAATACAATGGTAATATAATGCTTAAAGCTTTGCTAAAATGCTTAATATAACTATCTAATGCGAACCGAATCGCCAAACGAACATTTAATGCGAAAATAACAAACAAAAACTGGAACATGGACTAAGTTCGCTCGAACTTGGTTAATACCAAGTTCGCCCGAACTTATCCAGGCCACCAGAACTCTTCATCACACATCAAGTCCTCCCGAACTTGCCCCAATGCCTAGGAAACAAGCAAGTTCGCCCGAACTTGATGTATCCAGCCCACTTCTCCTCTCCTCCTATAAATACCTAGCTCCTCATTCATGCTCCCCTTGCTGACCAAGTTCGCTCAGAGCTCCCCCGATCGAATACTTTCGTTTTCTAAGTAAGAATCAACCCGTTTTCAAGCTACAACAACGTTTTACAACGATTTTGCACAAGGTTTAACCTTCGTTTTCATTAAAACTCTCCAGTTTACGAAAACCTTCATCTTTTTCTACAAAACTTCTCCTTTTCACTAGATCTACATTTAGATCTAAGTAAAACTTTTTTAACATCGATTTTTACACAAATTTCGGACTAAATGACGTATGTTTCGTTCACTATGAAGTGGAACGGGGCGTTTGTCAACCAAGAACTCAGATCCGGAAGCACAAGGATGGTATTGTCGACTTACACAATCTGGACTAACTCAAACGAACTACAAGTTCGCCCGGATTAGTCCAAGTTTCTGTAAAATGGCTAAACTCGCTCCAAAAGACCTCTCCAGCCTAAGTTTTACTCAGTGGCTTAAGGTTGGAGGGATGGACACTCGATTTCCTCAGCATACGACACGAAAACGCACAATTTGGATGCCAAAACAGTCAAGTTCTCTCGGAAAACCTCAAGTTCGCTCGAACTTGTCACCAGAATGGTGACCAAGTTCGCCCGAACTTGCCTAAAACCTCAATAATTCAGACAAGTTCGCCCGAACTTGTATCAAACCTCAACAAATAGGGCAAGTTCGCCTGAACTTGTCCAGTTTCTCAGGAAACCAGACAAGTTCGCCCGAACTTGTGCCTCCAGTAAGTCTAAACAGTCAAGTTCGCCCGAACTTGTACCAAATCCAAGAGATTTGGTACAACTTTGCCCGAACTTGTACTCTTCTCCTTCACGTTTCAACCGTTTCAGCAATTTGGAAGACTGATGCACTTCTGTTCGCTTACAGGCTAATCCGGCGCTCCATTCCATCTATATCAGATCCCATCTCTCCTAAAACACACCAACTGTGAGTATACTTGAACCCTTTTACGCTTAAATGCACTTTTCGGTGTCACATATGTTCCTATATCAAAACACATCACACAACTCAAAAACGCTTATTCGCAACCCACTCATGCTTGACTGTACGCGAAATCTGCTGAATCGTATGTATTACTTGATTGCTTGTACGCCACCCTTAACATGATAACTTGCTAGAGGTTGACCCGCCACCCGGAGGCACGGGGTTGTTAAGGCTCGCATTTTATTTCTTATTTATTTATTTTCTCTTTAGGATGTGGACACTTGTTCGCATGCCTCGATCAATCGCGGTTTGTTGGTTTGCTTGAATCTAAGTAGTTACATAGTTCACATCTCTTACGTATGTCATGCGGTGTATGCTAAATGCTTTTATATCTAGTATGTATGCAAACCTGTGTGCTCACCCTTACTTAATTGTATTGACGTTTTATTTTAACATATGTGGCAGGTTGAGGATTTGGTCTACTATCGCAACTGGATTAGGATTATCTTTAGAAACGCATTGTAATAGAAATCTAGGAGATATCGAACTTGATTTTGTTTTATGAGAATGCTTGTATTTTGTAACTTGTTTAAGGATTATATGTTGATAGTATGGGACATTGACGTTTAAATATTGTCGCTTAAATAGTGTTATGGAATTTCTCATGAGATAATCTGGTTCGCCTTTTGCCACTACTCCAATGTTTCCACCATCGGTTGGGGTGTGACATCCATCCTCTTCTTTCCATGTATAAAACTTTCGGGGTGATCAAAAATGGTTTTCAGTCAAAAAGGCGAAAAATAAAAGTGTGATCTTTTACATGTCTGGACTATGTAACAGAATCAATTATTTTAAAGTGTTTGCATCCTTATAAAATTCCCTTTTTTCCTTTGTTTATGTGATATATCAGGAAGCATCAGTTTTACTATTTACTTTTCATTGTGTTCTATTAGAGAGCTACACGTAACACAAGTTACATTTGAAGTGTTTGCATCCTTATAAATTTTCATTTTCCATATGTTTATGTGTTATATTAGAAAGTTAAACGTAACACAAGTTACCTTTCACACTCGTAACACAAGTTACATTTTTTAATACAATGGGATTATGTCACAAGTTACATATCAGGATCTTCTTACACCTTCATGTTTTCTATAAATGATGTAATATTGTTGGATTGTACGACACTTTATACTCCTGATACGTGAAACAATGCTTGGAACATCTGTTACATGGTTATATATTGGGATCTTTGTTCCACCCTCACCTTACAAAGGTTTAAACATATCAAAACCCGCAACATATGTAACCGTATATTGGTTTAACATATGTCGCATCATATTTCACCATTTTTAACTAGTAAATTTGTTGTATATGCTACAAGGCTTCCCCTATGCCACAATTTTTTTACTATGTATAAATTGTCACATTTAGCCTTGCCTTACGTAATTATTGCTCCGCCATTTTTGTAGATCAATTGAGTGATGAGTATGGCGACTTGTCGTTACCTCCACGTACCAATCAAGGTCAAACATTTTCACGTATGGGCTCATATGTTCATGAAGGTTTTGATTGGATACTATCTTTTTATCAGTTTCCATGTTTTGCATATGTACATAGTGTAGTTACGTGATCTACACCAGAGGCCAACACTTGTATAGCCTGGTTACACATGTTACCTTTTATTTGTAACACGTGTTACACCGATTGTAACATATTCTTATAAGTTATATGTTTTGCTGACAAACGCCATGTTTTGTAAACAGTTGATCAATGTTACACATGTGTAACATCGTTCCCAAAGTAAAGAAATAATAGGTTATGGATCACCTTACAAGTTATATGTTTTGCTGACAAACGCATGTCACACATGTTACACACTATAGAGTGAATCAATAGTATTGAACGCTGCTACCAATCTGTCACACCCCAACCGATGGCGGAATCATCGGGGCGTGGCACTAGGCGAACTGGATTGCTCAAGAGAATCCATAACAACTATTTAAATGACAATACTATTTAAATGACAATACGTAAAGTTTAACTTCCCATACAATTAAACAATATTTCACAAATAGTCAAAATAGATCACATGTCCCTTAAACAATCAAAATCCGACAACCTAGATTTTATTATGAGTTTCTAGAGATCCTATCCGATTGCAGCACAAGATAATCCTCAACCTATCACATACGTCAAAATAAAAGTCGATACAATAATGTAAAGGTGAGCATATAGGTTTGCATAAGTAATAATAAATAAGCGTTTCACATAGACCTCATGACATACGTAAGAGATGTGAACTATGTTAACAACATTGATAAAGCAAAATGTAAGAGTGTGAGCCTTAACAACCCCGGGCCTCCGGGTGGCGGGTCAACCTCTAGCAAGCTATCGTGTTAAGGGTGGCATACAAGTCATCAATCAAATAACATACAATTCAGCGATTCACGTATAGCCATGTAAGAGCGGGTTGCGTTTTAAAGTGTTTGAGCATTGTGTGTTGTGTTTTGATATAGAGAACGCATGTAACACCCAAAAGTGCGTTAAAGCAAAAAGGGGTCAAGTATATTCACAGTGAGTGCGTAAAGAGGGTTGTAGGAGTAGAGGAGAGCGAGGAGAGTGCCGGGTCAGCCTGTAAGCAGGAACAGAAGTGTATCAGTCTTCCATAGTGCTGAATTGGTCAAAACAGAGTGTCGTTGTGAGAGAAACTGGTCAGTTCACACGAATTGTTACCAATTCGTATGAATTGGTCAATTCGTACGAATTGAGTTGGTGCGAATTGGGTTGTTTCGTGTCCAAAGTCGAGTGTTTTCGCGTCGTTTCTTCGGGAAATTGAGTGTCCATCCTTCCAACCTCAAGTTACTGCGCAAACCAAAAGGTGGGGAGGTCTTTTAGAGCAGTTTAGTCACTTATAGGAACTTGGGCTGGTTCGTACAAACTAAGTCAATTCGTACGAGCCAGTCCAGTTTGCACAAGCTGACTTTTTGCGTCTTCGTGCATCCGGAACTGAGTTTTCGTCTGAATCGGATGTGATTTCGAGTTCTTTTCATGATGGTTTAGACACCTCTCCATTCCAATGTTAAGTGAACAAAACATATGCCAGTTTTGATCCGTTTTAGTGCAAAAATCGAGTTTAAAACAGTTTTTTTTGTTGGATAAAACACTTAGTGAGCTTGAAACAACAAGATTTCTATCTTGAGAGCCAAGGCTAACTCAATTACACCCGTTTAAGTGTAAATCCAAGGTAAAATCAGAAAGTTTTATGAAAAAGATGAAGTTTTCGTAAACCGAGAAGTTTAGATGAAATCGGAGACAAACTCGTGTAAAATCGTAGTGGAAATCGTTGTGTTTGCGTAGAAAATAGTTGTTTCTTATTGAAAATCAGAGAAAACGAGAAGAGGGAGTTTCTGTGCAAAGTGGCAGCAAGAGTGTGATCAGTTCGTACAAATTGATCACTTCGTATGAATTGTCCAATTCTCACGAATTGGCCAGTTCGTACGAACTGATCATTTCTCACGAATTGGCCTGTTTTGTGTAACTCGTCTCTCTAGTTCGCGCGTTGGTTGTTCGTTTGGCATTTTTGTTTGTATTAGTTAGTTCGGTTTAGGGTTTTAGCGAAGCGTTAAGTGTTATATTAACATTGTAATGCGATATAGCGAGTTGTGTGAGCAAGAGCGTTTGCGAGAGCGAGTACAATCCATAAAATATAAAGCACACATAACACATAAGTAACATAAAGTAACATAATTGACTGCGATTGCGATTGTGTGATAAGCGAGGTTGTAGGCACGAGTGGCTACCGAACAAACAAACACACTCGGCTCATAAAGTAGCATAAGCTACTGTGATTCGTGTAGCGTAAGCGTTGCGAGTATAAAAGCATTTTAAGTGGGATGTTATGCTGTGTGATGAAATGTATTTAATAAAACATGATTCCATTATTTATTGAATCCCGGATTACAAACGGTTACACAAAGGAGACAATGGTAGTACGGAACAACCAGAAAAGTCAGGTTGTTACACATTTCCCATTATGTCGTAACACGTGTAACCTTTTTGGGGGTATCGATGTTGTAAGTTTGCTACATCATGTTGGATGATATTGCGTTGACTTTGGATTTGAAGGGAATTTCTTGTTCAATCACTTATGTTGACTTTGGAGTTTTAAGGATACAGCCTGTAACATGTGTTACACCGAAATGTTACACAAGTGTTTCCAGTTTACACATGTTACAACTTGTGTAACATGTGCAACCTGATTAAGCAACAATTGGGACCTGCTTAGTATCATACAAACTACCTAGTTGTATATCAATAGTTGAATGCTTCCAAAAAAAAAACTAACTAGTTTTATATCAATAGTTGGTGTTAGTAAGTTTTATGCCATCATGGGTTGTCAGTATTTGCACACATTACAATCAAACCTAAACGTAACAAAATGGTTATACAAACTTAAATATATAAAAATGATCCAAAAAGTATCACAAGGTAACAAAAATCTAGCTATGCTTCGCGTCTTGATAACCATCTTTATCTTGAACACAAACATCCATTTACCTATGGACAAAACAAGTACATCAGTGTTAATCTCCTAAAGTTAAACTTATTAACACAAATGTAACAATAGGTATATAACATGTATTACATGTTAACATGTGTAAACTTTTGTTGTAACACATGTAACAACTATATGTAACATGTGTAACGTGGCTATACATGTGTTACATATGTGCAGCCCCTTTTTGTGTCTGAGAAAGGGCTGGTGTAACTATAAGTAACATATATAACATTGTTACAACATATGTAGCTAATTATGCCAACAAAAAGAACACAACTTTTTTTTTTTTGTAAAATAAACGAGATCATCAGTTATTAAATCATGGTGATGAAAATTTGATATTCGAGGTAAGTTTATATAAGACAACTAACAGCCCATCTAAAACAACTTTTCAACATTTAAGAAGACATAGATTTGTAATCAAACAACAACTGAGCACACATAAACATATTAACAACCATTTTAACAAAAAAAATCAAGTGTGAAATGATTTTTCAAAATAAAACACTCAAGAGATTGTTGTTTCTCCCTCTAATCTTGTGGCAAATTATGTTCAAACCTGCCTCTCCCTCACACACTTGTGCGTGTCTTCTTGGTGTTCCAGATGAACACGGTGAAGATTGTTATTTCTCTCTCTAAAACACTTACCGGATCTAGAACCGCCCGATAAACACGATGAATATTGTTGTCTCTCTCTAAAATCATGGTAAATTTGGTTCACATCTGCTTCTCTCTCACACACTTGTGCGTGTGTTCTTGGTGTTCTAGATGAGCACTAAGAAGATTGTTGTTTCTCTCTTTAAAACAACAAGTTTCTCTTTCTAAAAAACTTCATCTTGTCGCCATTCACCACTGATTAGAATTTTGAAAAAGGAACTCATGTGAAAAAGATTGGTTTGCTTTCTCTTTTCCATTAACGGTGAAAATTTGTCGTTGATATTTTGTTTCAGAATTTGAAAGAGAGAGAAAGGGGAAGGTGAGAAGAAAGAAGTAATAGAAAGAGAAATGGGAAGGTGGGAAGAGATAGATGATATGATGGTGTGTAAGATCTTTATGATTCTGTTTTACTTGTTGGTATCTTCTCTTATCAAAATACTCCTATAGTGTCTTTTTTTAAATGATAAACACCATTAAATTAAATCAATAAAGCCACTTATTTTCCCCACCATTAGATCATGTAGATCAATGGTCACAAATAGAGTTTACTAGGTTTTCTCACTACAAATAAGTTTTCTATATATCCTTTCCCTATATATATATATGTATGTCTGTTTTTGGAACATCGTACTTCAAAACTGTTCAAGCAGTTCATCTTCTCTAGTGATACACTATTGTTCAAGGTACTTTTTTATGGGCTTAAACTTTAGATCCTTAACTTTTCTTTAATTAAATTTGTGTCTTTGGTCTTGTTTATATATATACTTACAACATGATCATATGAAACATGATACATAAATCAAAATGTCTCAATGCAGCCATAACCACAACTTTTTGCTAAAATATGCCAAACATCCTTATTTCTGCCAGAGATGCGGCCAACTAGAATTCGGAATGAGTTACTCGTGCGAAAAAAGCAAGTGCAACCTCTTTTCCTACAAAGAATGTGAGAACCCTAAATCCTTGGTGAAACACCGTTTTTGACAAAATGTGTCTCAAAATTTTACACTAATAGATCTGGGAAGGGCTGTTTATGCCACGTATGCAGGAAGGATATAAAAGGGTATCACTACGGTTGCTCGTGCAATTTTGTAAAACGTTACGCACACCCATCGTGTCTTACTTATGAACCCACCTTGGTAGCTTTTGATGGCCTGACAATGAACCTACACAAGGTGGCCCCTGCAAAGTGTTTGCATTGCAAGGAAAAGAATCTTTGCTCTAAGGTACATGGATGGGCTTATGTTTCACCATGTGGCTTGTACTGTTATCATGTGTCGTGTGTGATGGATATCATCAATGAAAACTGGAAAATGTGTTTATGAATGGAACAAGTGATCCTTTTCAGACTATTATAGAAATGTTTCCTGCCGATATGAATAGAATGACACAAATGGTAACGGGAAGAAAAAGGAGCGAGACAGGAAGAAGATAGCTACGGCTCTTAGCGTGATATTTAACGTGTTAACAGGAAATCCTAAGGGTCTTATCGGCGATGCTAAAAAGTATTTCAGTTAGGGAGGAATAATGAATCAGTTTTTAAGATTCTGGAACATATAGTTGTGTGCTTTCACTATGTTATTGTTCTACCTTGTGTGATTTCTACATTGTGTTTTTGTTTGGTTTTGTTTGTCTAGTACTCGTCTATTAGCAAGCACTTGGTTAAAAAGTTGTATGCAAGGCTGTTGCATGTTTTCTTATTTATCATTAATGTTCTTGTTTGAAATTCTATCATCTTTAGTTTGAAGACCCAATTACAAGTGATCACTATGTAATAAAATTGAATGCTACTAAAAGTTAATTAAGTTGCAACTGATGAACTGAATGAACCCAAATTAACAAACTTAAACAAACTTAATGAATATTTCCATTTTTGGCCCTCATACACTGCTTGAAAAGACCTCAATTTTCCTAGTAAAAGATGGTAAATAATTGTGATCGACGTCAGAAATCATTTTCATGGGAAAATGGTCGGATGTTTCCCACACTTCTACAAATATGCATCCCATGAGTCTTTGCTATTGTCATAAGCACTTGACAAATTGCGGACGTACACTTTTGTAAATCAGTTGTTTACCTCTAGTGTCGCACATTTATTGAAAAAATCTAAACTAATCGTTAACTATCCGTACACATAGTTGTCCACTCATGCGAAAACGTCGCCTAAAATAGCTTAATCTTACATGGGCTTGTTGGAAAAATAATCACGTAGGAGACGATTATTAGTAGCCTTACGATCCCAGTTAATTCGAGAATGATAAATTCATTTTTTTAAATGGAGAGTGATAAATTGGATATTGTGGCATTAACCAGACCAAAGATTTTGCTTTTTCATTTAATTTTAAAATGCTTTGCCCAATAGTCAAGTTGATTGCTCATTGCATTCTTCGAAAAATAAAATCACCAGCCAAGCCCCATTCACGAAGAAGAGGGGTGGTGTTTCGTGTCCCTACTCCTACGTTACGGGACTTCATCGCCCCTTTACCCATATTAAATTTTTGAAATTTTCATGTATATGAATAAATTTTACTTAGTTAAATTTATTTGTATAAACTTGAACATGTAGGCCCAGAATCATAAGTTGATGTTTAAGGATGGAAAGAAACAAGAATCGAATTCAACATAATTTCAATTTCAATTGAATAATTGTGTATTTGCAAACTCAATACAATATATATACCATGAATCGACATCTTCAATTCACGCGATGTCCTTTGTTTTGGAGATCAACACCTTCAATTTGTGGCACCCCTTGTGAATGGCGATGTCCTCTGTTTTGGCCCCCGTACTGAAATGATGCATCCCTTTGTGCGATGTGTCTAATCATCGCACTTTTTGGTTATAGGTTCCCAGTCTTGACACATTTAATCCCTAGATTTATACAGAGTTTACAGATTCAAACTAAAACATACGATATACTATTTACACAACGATCCTTAGACTTAGATGTGAGGGATTATTGTCATCATTCTCCTTTTTAATCATGGACATCTTTAAGTTGTTGTAGGACTTGAATATTGAGGAATTTTATCTTCTTAATTCCCCGTGGTATCCACCGCTCCACATAGATCTTCATATGTGTTTGCTTCACACAAATTGATTATTCACTTTGACTTGCTTCTCACAAACCTTGCTTCATACGAACTTGCTTCATACAAACTTGCTTCATACTAACTAGCTTCACACCCAGTTTGTATCACACAAACTTCTTCTTGTGTGGTTGACATGCACAAATAGTAACAAATAAATGATTAACAATGCACATACTAGTTTTAAGGTAAAAGACCTAAAATACAAACTACACACATAAACAGGCAAGCTTACCTATCATTAGCATAGTATAGTTCAGGTAAGTTATCGTGTATCAATCCTAGGATGCGATAGCTCTTAATACTGGCTTTATGCCATTATCTATTAATATGTAGTCTACAAAACATGAAACTTAAATATAACTATGAAAACTAAGAATTCAATTGACGATAGAAGATGATTAAGGGTTAAGAAAATATAATCCTTCGAGAGTCGAATAAACGAAGACGAAAGATATTGCCTGTCGAACTACTTCAGGAATTAGCATTGATTGTAGCGTTTGAATTGCTAAGATGGATCAATATCGACTAAGGTTAATCCAACCAAAATCAGGGTTGAAAGATATAAACTCACCTCAAGACCTAATTGGGTAAAGCTAGTAGACTCGAAAACAATAAAGATGTAACCTGAAACTCAGATTTTGCTTCCCATGATGTTAGATCTTCGATTCTCTCGTCTTTTTGTTTCGTTTCCTTCCAAAGAGCGTTCTATCATTCCAACCATCAAAAACCTATATATAGAGTTTCTTATTGCATGGTATATAGGGATGAGCATGGTACCAGTACTGAAAAATTAGAAAAGTGGGTACCGGTACCGAAAATAATTGGTACGGTACCGGTACAGTACTGATAATTACCGGTAAATCAGCCAAATTACCAGTACTGTACTAAACCGGTACCAGTCCTGAAAAGTGGGAACAAGGGGTACAATATCGAAAATGATCGGTACGGTACATTACAGTACGATACTAGGTACCAAATGCTCATCCCTAATGGGATATACAGACGTTGCGGAGGACTTCGGTGTGGCCCGTACTCAACTAATAGGTCTAGTTTCTTTCTTTAGTTGTCTCTTTATGTCAGCGGTGGGTACGTGTCATACTCTTCTAAGTCGAGTACGAGTCGTACTCTTCTTTTCTTTCTATCATTCTCGTCTTTTGTTTTGAAGGTGCCTATTACATCCCATTCATCTCTTTTTCATCACATCAACAAATCATAAATAACTAGTTATTCTTATCAGATTTGAGGTAATTTATCCTAAATTCAGCTCTTTTTATATAACAATGCTATGTATCATTCGGCTACATCAAATATCCTCACACTTAAGCATTGTTTGTCCGTAAGCAATCCATTAACACATGTTATCAATTAAACAATTGCAGAATGTTCAAATTTCAATCATGTCACACCCCGACCCGCAGCGGAAAAGGTGATCGGGGCATAATTGGGTTATCATCAAAGCTCATGACATTTATTATATGTTTCATATTCATTAATACAATTTAATGGAAATAAATGATACACCATATTCTAACTATCTGTCTAAGCTTCTTGGTTCTCTTCTAAGGCATATCCTATGTTTTCCTTGCTTCAACCTGTTCACCTGTATCATGTGTAAAAAGGTTTTGGATCAACATAATGTTGGCGAGTGAATCCTATGGAAAAAAAACATTTGAACAAGTTTATCCAATTGATTATAAATACTGTGCATACCACATATGAGTAAATGTAGATGTAAATTTATTCACACAACACATAATATTGAATATTAAACTCACATACACCAAATGATTGTTTTGAGGCACGCGATGTTCGACTCGTCTCCCACGAGGAACTGATGGGCCTAATGAATGAGTTTTGAGGCACGCGTTGTTCCACGAACTGATGGGCCTAATGAATGAGTTTTGAGGCACGCGTTGTTCTTACGAACTGATGGGCCTTAATGAATGAGTTTTGAGGCACGCGTTGTTCTCGTCTCCCACGAGGAACTGATGGGCCTAATGTATGAGTTTTGAGGCACGCGTTGTTCTCGTCTCCCACGAGGAACTGATGGGCCTAAATAATTTGCATACGACTTTGACAATATGTAACACATCACAACCAAACAATAGTTACATTCTAATTTAGTTCATATAATGGTATGGCACGAATTTGCATAAGAGAATTAATTTAAGCGACACATGATACACCCCAAAACATGAATAAAAAGGGGAGTTTGTAAGAATTCACTCACATTGGGTGCGTTCGGTTGATGACGTTGATTGCACGCGAAGTGGTTTTAACCACAAGTGAGATTAAACCTAGATAAATCGTATTACGGTTTGGTAAGTAAACGGGTTTTATTAATCTATTTTAGTAGGTTTGTTGGGTGTATTCTTGTGAGTTTGAGGCTATTTTCTAACCTTAAAAATGTTATTTTTAAGTATTTATAATTGATTTTTAATTAAAATAATTGAATAAAAATAATAAAAAAATATTTTATTTTTGCTACAGTAACTTTGACCGTTGACTTTGACTATCGTTGACCGGTTCATAGGCATATTGTTGTGCGCCGGGTGAGGCTCGAACCCGAGACCTCCCGTACGCGTGCACGCAGCTCTACCAACTGAGCTACGTGTCTAACCCGTTATATATCCGATTTTAATTACATATATATATTAATTAGAATTAACAGAAATCCTTTATTATTAAAAACGAATTAAATCTCAGAACCGGTGTGCTCCACAGGTCTCGAACCCGGGACCTGTGGGTTAGCGGACACACACTCCACCGCTGGACTGTGTGTCGCACTTGATTATAAACTCAGTTATCAATATACTTAACATATACTTCAATCAACCCGGTTTAGTTTGCTGAAAAAGAAGAATTTTTATCAAGGCGGCGTGTGAGGGACAATACTCGAACTCGTGACCTTAGCATTAAAAGTGCACACAGTCCACCGCTGGACTGTGTGTCTAACCCGGTAATTATCTTGATTTTAATTACACTTAACCATTACTGAAACTTCGTCATCTTCACCGGTTTTAACCGGAAGTGGTGACTGACTGGTTCAAAATATTGATTCATGTTTCTTTAGCGTTTAATGATCATTTACAAACGAGATAAAAGTAAAAAGGAAAGGAATTAGGCGTGAAAAGTACCGACTGATTTTACTCTGTTTTCCGGCAGAACTCCGGCGACAGAAGTCTTTTTCCGGCGACAAGTATCTTGCAGCAGAGAGTCTTCCGAAGGCTTGAAAAGGTTGTGGGTGACTTCGGTAAAAGTTTAGGGGGTTCAGTAAGCTCAGAGATTACTGATACGGTTTTCCGGCGAAGTAATAAAAATTTCCGGCGAGTGAGTTTTCGCCGAGAAAAGGTGCGATTTGAGTGTGAAAGACTTCTGGCGAGTTGTGGTTGAATTTATAGGATAGTATTGAGATGAATGGGGTCTGAATTCGGTCTTAATTCGGAGTCATTCGTTCTCCGGCAGTTACAGCTGATGTCGCGGGTTCAGACGTCGGTTATAACCGTCGTAATAGTTAATTCATCGGTTATATTGAGCGAAAATGTAATTAAAACGGCGAAGTCGTCGGGATTTCAGACGACTGTTATTTTGGGCGCAATAATTTAATTTCTGAAATTGAATATTTGAATTAATTGTTTTCTGTTATTACCAGAAAATCGAGATGGCGGAGTGGTTTGTCGGCTGAGAGATAAGTCTTTGGTTGAACCGGATACAGACCCGAGTTCGAAACCCGGCATGGGTAAAACATTTTTATTTTGTTATTTTTATCAGTTTTTCAAAAACTAAATATATATCCCCGCATAATAATTGATTACGGATCGTTTAAAATTATTTTGGGCATTTAATTCGCAACGAAAAATTTGACTGACTGTTCGGTTGATAAACGGAGCGGGTTTGGTAAATCCGTTTTTGACGGATGTTACAGTATCCCCTGCTTTTTAGAAATTTCGTCCCGAAATTTAAATAGTGATATATTTGACTAAAAGAATGATGGTGTTTAGTTTTGACAGTTACATACTTAGAAGAAATAAGGGTTTGGGTTTTTTTTTTTGCTTGAGGCGGTAACGTTCCTTGTAAAGGTTAAGTATCCTAATACAGGAATCGCTTTTTGTTGCCTACTGTATAAGTATTGTTAAGCAGGAATGATTCGCTAAAATGATATCACGCATAAAAGTTTGAATATGCTTAGGGTTATATCCTAAGGCAGAAATTCTACAATCTACACAAATAAACACAACAACTAACAATTGTATCCACATTCTGATAGCATATATGTTTGAATGGTGATGGTTCCTCTCTCGTTTGTTATGATGGAGAGGTTAGTCTATATAGAAATGGATCACAATCCAATTTCTTTAAATAGTGAGATGATATAAATGTAACACAATTTCAACCAAGGCAATAGTAAATCCTACATGGAACTTCTCATAACCGCCTGATAACGCCTCTGATCCTTTGACAAGAATACTTATATATAGGAAGTACCAGCGGCGTATCCACCATATTCTTGTCAAATTTTCATTGGTTTTATCAGTGAATTATGATTAGTCCTATAATTCTACAATCAATACAACAAACATAAATTACTGAAATGAAATATATCTGGGCGATCAAGGCTCAATCAAACGGAGCCGATCGTATTGTATGTACTGAAATTGAAATGTCTGTGCGCTCAAGGCTCAATCAAACGGAGCCGAACGTATTGAATGTACTGAAATTGAAATTGTGTGCTCAAGGCTCAATCAAACGGAGCCGAGCGTATTGCATGTACTGAATATGAATAACTTAACCACACAAACAGCCTATGCATGGAACCTCTCATAACCGCCTGATAATGCCTCCGATCATTTGACAAAAATACTTATATATAGGAAGTACCAGCGGCGTATCCACCGTATTCTTGTCAAATTCTCATTGACTTCATCCGCCAGTTATGATTAGTTCTATGCGACTCTACAACAAACACCACAACCACAAGATACTGATAATGAAAATGTATGTGCGTTCAAGGCTCAATCAAACGGAGCCGAACGTATTGCATGAACTGGAAATGTAAATTGATCTGTGTGCTCAAGGCTAAATCCAACGGAGCCGAGCGTATTGCATGTATTGAAATGTAAAATGAAATGAAATGTATTGCATGTGAGACACAACTCAACTTCTTTAAATGATAAAACTGAGATATGTCGTGAAGTATGATGATATGAATATTAAATCAATGAGTATAAAACCAACTGAACTAGTAATTTGCATTAAAATTCTTGGATAAAATTCCAATTGAGATACGTGAAAATTGAGATAACATAAGAAAAAAAAAACATAAAAACTAAGTGATTAGAGTTGAATCTTGATTCTTGGTGAGAGAAGGCTAGTTAAGTGGTTGGTTTGGACCGTTAACATCTTCAACTGGATTGGCATTGATGTTATAAACTCTTCCTCTTGCTGGTGGTGGAGCTGGGTTTGCTTGGTTTGCTTGGTTAACTGGGTTTGCTTGAGCTTGGGCGTTTATGATGTTAACCAACCGAGGACACGTGTTTCTAAAATGGGTAGGGTCGCCACAATTGAAACAAGCTCGAACATATGGGTTCATGGGGTATTGAGGTTGTTGATATGTTTGGGTCATGGGTTGAGTAGGGGTTGAGGTTTGGTTTTGAGCGGTGCGGCAAACTTTGCTCAAATGACCGTAGCGTCCACAATTCGCACATAGTCGACAGGGTGAAGTAGTTGGATGGTGATAGAAACAGGTGTTGCATTGAGGGTGAGGTCCAATGTAAGGTTTCTTATTTGGGTAAGTTGAGTTAGGTGCTACTTGAGCGTTTGGGATAGTTTGAGGAGGTACAACTTGTGAAGCTGGTTGTTTGCGTTGGGTGACGGCGAAGACTTGCCCATCACGCTTTCTCTTAGATGTAGGTGGTGTAGAGGATTCGGTTCGGGTGGGGTTTGAGGTTTCCGTTGATGCTTTATCCTTCTTCTTCTCCTCTTTGAAATCTTTGTTTCGAATTCGGTTCTCGGTGAGCGCGGTTGCTAGCTCCATTGCTGCTTCCAAAGTTGCAGGCGAGGTGCTTATTACAGGGTCTTGAATCTTTGATGGAAGACCACGAATGTAGTGCTCGATCAAACGGTAGAGGGGAGTGAACAAGTTGGGAACCATTTGATTTAGCTCAAGGAATCTCTTGTTGTATGTGGTGTGGTCGCCTTCCTTTTGTTTCAAAGCATGGAACTCATCCTCCAATTTCTTGATTTCACTTCTTGGGCAAAACCGTCTTGTCATGATTCCCTTCAATTCTTCCCAAGTCAAGGTCATAGTTTCTTCAACACCTCGTTTGGTCTTTTCTGTATTCCACCATGTGAGTGCTGTTCCAAGTAAACGACCGGTAGCATAACGCACTTTGCGATCATCGGGGCAATCGCAATTTAGAAAAGTGTTCTCCATTTCTTCGAACCAATGGAGGAGAGCGGTGACACCTTCAGTTCCTTCGTATTTTGGAGGATCGCAGGATTTGAAATGTTTGTAGGTGCATTTAGTGACTGAAAGGTTGATAGTGTTTTGATCCTCTTGTTGGGTTGGGTTAACGGAATTAGCGGTAAGGGCTTGTTGAACTTGAACTACGATGTTGGGTATTACGGTCGCCATTTGCTGAGCGATTTGGGTAGCCATGCGTTCACGGGCTTTTTCTGCTCTCAACTTTCTACAGGCGAGGTTAGAAGACATCTACAAGGAATACATGCCAAGAGTATGAGTTGGATGCCTTTGGGATCGTGGGTCGTGTTTGGGATTGAACGTTCATAAAATAAATATAGAAAAATAAATCTACTACATCCATAGGATGTCTTGGGCTTTGCTCGCTGTTAGGCCCGTCATGCCGCCATACTTTACCTGTGTAATCATGTGGGCCCCATGAATACCGGTTTTTCATATGGTTCACACGGTTTCTGCCTGATTGCGTACACAAAACCCAGAGAAAATCGAGAAATATGTATACAACATGTGGATGTTCGGGATGTGTCCAGGTGTAGACACGGTGACATCTCAAAGTGAGGTTAGTTCGAACGACGTTTGGTGTGGCATGCTTTGGCCTAATAGGTCCGTCGTACTCTCATCGTTAGTCCCCAGGTAGGCAAACTGGTCCGTTATTTTGGATTTATACGAATGCCAACCTAGACAGGACGTCCCGACTACCGGTACTTGTACCCTTCCGGTTACTACATGCCCGTCGCAGAACTTACTTTGATGGGATTTGAAAATTGCAACAAAATCCTTGAATAATGAGAGTATGAAAATGAATTGAATATATGAACATTGATATATGTATAACGAATATGTATATAAGCATGTATGTTTGACTGTAATATGAAACAAATAAATACCACAAGTTTGTATGTAACCACCTAATCAATTAAAAATTTAGGCAGACTATAGTATAGGCTCTAAGGGTCTAATAACCTATCCTATATCCCTATAGTCATGGCTCTGATACCAATCTGTCACACCCCGACCCGCAGCGGAAAAGGTGATCGGGGCATAATTGGGTTATCATCAAAGCTCATGACATTTATTATATGTTTCATATTCATTAATACAATTTAATGGAAATAAATGATACACCATATTCTAACTATCTGTCTAAGCTTCTTGGTTCTCTTCTAAGGCATATCCTATGTTTTCCTTGCTTCAACCTGTTCACCTGTATCATGTGTAAAAAGGTTTTGGATCAACATAATGTTGGCGAGTGAATCCTATGGAAAAAAACATTTGAACAAGTTTATCCAATTGATTATAAATACTGTGCATACCACATATGAGTAAATGTAGATGTAAATTTATTCACACAACACATAATATTGAATATTAAACTCACATACACCAAATGATTGTTTTGAGGCACGCGATGTTCGACTCGTCTCCCACGAGGAACTGATGGGCCTAATGAATGAGTTTTGAGGCACGCGTTGTTCCACGAACTGATGGGCCTAATGAATGAGTTTTGAGGCACGCGTTGTTCTTACGAACTGATGGGCCTTAATGAATGAGTTTTGAGGCACGCGTTGTTCTCGTCTCCCACGAGGAACTGATGGGCCTAATGTATGAGTTTTGAGGCACGCGTTGTTCTCGTCTCCCACGAGGAACTGATGGGCCTAAATAATTTGCATACGACTTTGACAATATGTAACACATCACAACCAAACAATAGTTACATTCTAATTTAGTTCATATAATGGTTATGGCACGAATTTGCATAAGAGAATTAATTTAAGCGACACATGATACACCCCAAAACATGAATAAAAAGGGGAGTTTGTAAGAATTCACTCACATTGGGTGCGTTCGGTTGATGACGTTGATTGCACGCGAAGTGGTTTTAACCACAAGTGAGATTAAACCTAGATAAATCGTATTACGGTTTGGTAAGTAAACGGGTTTTATTAATCTATTTTAGTAGGTTTGTTGGGTGTATTCTTGTGAGTTTGAGGCTATTTTCTAACCTTAAAAATGTTATTTTTAAGTATTTATAATTGATTTTTAATTAAAATAATTGAATAAAAATAATAAAAAAATATTTTATTTTTGCTACAGTAACTTTGACCGTTGACTTTGACTATCGTTGACCGGTTCATAGGCATATTGTTGTGCGCCGGGTGAGGCTCGAACCCGAGACCTCCCGTACGCGTGCACGCAGCTCTACCAACTGAGCTACGTGTCTAACCCGTTATATATCCGATTTTAATTACATATATATATTAATTAGAATTAACAGAAATCCTTTATTATTAAAAACGAATTAAATCTCAGAACCGGTGTGCTCCACAGGTCTCGAACCCGGGACCTGTGGGTTAGCGGACACACACTCCACCGCTGGACTGTGTGTCGCACTTGATTATAAACTCAGTTATCAATATACTTAACATATACTTCAATCAACCCGGTTTAGTTTGCTGAAAAAGAAGAATTTTTATCAAGGCGGCGTGTGAGGGACAATACTCGAACTCGTGACCTTAGCATTAAAAGTGCACACAGTCCACCGCTGGACTGTGTGTCTAACCCGGTAATTATCTTGATTTTAATTACACTTAACCATTACTGAAACTTCGTCATCTTCACCGGTTTTAACCGGAAGTGGTGACTGACTGGTTCAAAATATTGATTCATGTTTCTTTAGCGTTTAATGATCATTTACAAACGAGATAAAAGTAAAAAGGAAAGGAATTAGGCGTGAAAAGTACCGACTGATTTTACTCTGTTTTCCGGCAGAACTCCGGCGACAGAAGTCTTTTTCCGGCGACAAGTATCTTGCAGCAGAGAGTCTTCCGAAGGCTTGAAAAGGTTGTGGGTGACTTCGGTAAAAGTTTAGGGGGTTCAGTAAGCTCAGAGATTACTGATACGGTTTTCCGGCGAAGTAATAAAAATTTCCGGCGAGTGAGTTTTCGCCGAGAAAAGGTGCGATTTGAGTGTGAAAGACTTCTGGCGAGTTGTGGTTGAATTTATAGGATAGTATTGAGATGAATGGGGTCTGAATTCGGTCTTAATTCGGAGTCATTCGTTCTCCGGCGGTTACAGCTGATGTCGCGGGTTCAGACGTCGGTTATAACCGTCGTAATAGTTAATTCATCGGTTATATTGAGCGAAAATGTAATTAAACGGCGAAGTCGTCGGGATTTCCGACGACTGTTATTTTGGGCGCAATAATTTAATTTCTGAAATTGAATATTTGAATTAATTGTTTTCTGTTATTACCAGAAAATCGAGATGGCGGAGTGGTTTGTCGGCTGAGAGATAAGTCTTTGGTTGAACCGGATACAGACCCGAGTTCGAAACCCGGCATGGGTAAAACATTTTTATTTTGTTATTTTTATCAGTTTTTCAAAAACTAAATATATATCCCCGCATAATAATTGATTACGGATCGTTTAAAATTATTTTGGGCATTTAATTCGCAACGAAAAATTTGACTGACTGTTCGGTTGATAAACGGAGCGGGTTTGGTAAATCCGTTTTTGACGGATGTTACAAATCACATGCTATTCCTATTTCCAATCTTTAAAATTTACTCCCAAGACTTATAAAGGCAACAAGTAGACATCCTAAACAGTTTACCCAAACCCCCTTTAGTAAACAAGTCAGCTAATTGTTTACTTAACTTAACACCAACACACTTGATTACACCTTTTGAAATATGTTCTCTTAAGAAAAATAAGTCTAACTCAAAATGTTTGGTTCTATCGTGGAATACTGGGTTCGCTGCAATAGTTATTGCTACAGTATTATCACAAAATAAGTTAATAGGAAGTTTAACAACTATACTCAACTCACTTAACAAGTTTTTAAGCCAAATTAATTCACACGCAGCTGCATACATAGCCATGTATTCAGCTTCTGCTGAAGACCTAGACACAGTAGTTAGTTGTTTTTTACTTTTCCAGGAAATTAGGTTGACCCAAGAAACACACAAAAGCCTGATATTGACATCCTGGAAGTCAAACACTTTGCCTAATCAGAATCAACATATGCAAGTAGATTAAAATCTTGACTTTTATTAAACAGAATACCATAACCAGGAGCTCTTTTTAAGTACCTCAAAACATTAAAAGATATTTTAACAACCTATTGTTGGACTATGCAGTGACTGACTTAGATAATGAACTGCATATGAAATATCTAGCCTAGTATGAGCTAAATAAATTAATTTTCCTAGTTACTGTTGATAACCAGTAACATCAGTAAGAGAACCAGAATTACTATTTAGCAAAGCATTTAAAACGTGATTATGATCTATAGGAGTGTTAACTGGTTTGCATGCTAACATACCATACTCAAATAGCACGTCAATACAATAGTTTCTTTGTGACAAACAAAGACCTTTATCAGATCTAACAACTTCAATTCCTAAAAAATATTGCAATTCACCTAAATCTTTAATCATAAACTTTGTTTTTAAGCTTTGCTTGACACTCTCAGTTTCAGACTCAGAGTTACCAGTTAGTACAATGTCGTCAACAAATACAAGTAAGACAACAAACACATCACTATTAACTTTAATAAATAAAGACGCATCACATTTACTTTGTATAAACCCAAATTCAAGTAAAGCAGCAACCAAATTTTCATTCCACATTCTTGGCGCATGTTTTAAGCCATAAAAAGACATTTTTTAATTTGCAAACTTTGTTTCTATCACTAATACTATACCGTTCGGGCAATAACATATAGATATCTTCATTTAAATCACCATAAAGAAATGCATTATTAACATCCTATTGAAAAACCTTCCAGTTATTTTGAATAACTAGAGAAATAATGCACCTAACAGTAACAGGTTTAACAACAGGAGAAAAAGTCTCCTTATAATCAATTCCCTCCTTTTTACTAAAGCCCTTAGCCACTAAAAACCTATAAATCTCACCCTTTGATTTGTATTTTATTTCAAAATCCATTTGCACCCAACTATACTTCTATCATGAGGCTTATCAACAATATCCAAGGTATTGTTTCTATGCAAAGCTTCGATTTCATTATTCATTGCATTAATCCAATTAGAATCATTTTTAGCCTGATTGTATGTATAAGCTCAACACTTTTATTAACTACATTTTCTATTCCGTATTTAACTTTTCCTTCAACTACAAAGTCACTAAGTTTCTTAGGGAAAACAGATTGTCTACATGATCTTCTATTACTACTTGTAGATATAGACTCTTTGATGGGTGGACCATAGGACAACCCTTAAGTGGCATAATTGGTGTTAAATTTATATATTCTAATGGGTTATTGTCTCAAATTAGATAACTACGGTGATTTGGTGTTTTAGGTACAAAAGGTATAAAAGAGCGGAATTGCGGTGCAAAGAAGAAGCACGGAATAAACGAGAGCTTAAAATGGAAGGATACGGAGCATAAGTGAAAAAAAAATAATTTCTTGGAATTGAAGAATTAAGAAGATAACATGATAGAGGACGAAATTACGAGAACGTGGCGCAAACGGCGAAGAAAACCGAGTTGAAACGAGAAAGTTATGAAGAAAACAAAATTGCCTTGCTGCAGCCCACCGTAGCTTACAGTGGCCACCGTAAGCTGAGGTAGACCCTGACAAAAAATGTGCCATAAGACAGTTTTAAGCCACTGTAGGCCAGTTTAAAGCCACTGTAAGCTACGGTGGCCACCGTAGCATAAGTATGCACCCTGACGTGAATTGTGTAACTGCCCATAAAAGAGAGGTTGAGGGTATCTTTTCAGGATCTTATCATTGGCAGACGTTTCAAGACAATTTTTGGGCGAAAATTGGTGTTTTCTTTGTGTTTTGTAAGATTCTAAACATTAGGTTTGTTTGTTTAATTCGTATGAACAATATAATCGATGTGATGATGATTCACCACGTTATGAGAGGCTAATTTCGTTGGTGATCATCCTAGAAGTAAGGTTTGTTTTGAGACACTTTGTTTATGCTTGAATTTCTAGAATAATAACTTTGCAATGTTTGTTTAGTTGTTATGTTGTTTGGATATTTGTTTGTAAATTGTTAATTGTGTTTGATCATAGTCTAAACCATACGTTCTTGGTGCCATTGGCAATCGAGATATCATGGGAGGGATTAGGGTTGGATATTAGTTAATTGGTCATCGGATAACAACCTTGCTATCTAGTAACCCGAGTACTTAGTTCCCTTTTATCACAAACAAGTAACCAAACATGAGCCATGTCTATGTGGTTCTTTCTAGTGAGCATAAACATTAGTGTAGATTTAAACCTGAAACCTAGGATGGTCATTATCTCTTAATCAGTTTACGAAACTCTATCTTTGATTTGTGATTTAGTCTAATTCACCTTAGATAGTTAAAACCGATCAATCAAAACTCTGAATTTATATTTTCTACAACTTAGAAATTATTTGATTTGAAGCTACACCATAAACACATTTTCCACATACTCCCTGAGATCGATACCCATTTACCGCTAGTTATTTACTTGTATTTGGATTAAATTTGAGTGAGACTCCGAGATCACTTCAAATTTTGGCGTCGTTGCCGGGAAGTAGTGCATAACGTGTGTTATCTTTTGTAGTTTTGGTTTGTTATTTTTCCGGGTTTACGCTGGTTGTGTTTAGTGTGCAGGTATTTACAGGTGCATGCATACAAGAGGCTCTCACAAGTTATCACCATTAGTATTTATCCGGAAATTGAGCGAACCTTGCGACGAAACCGAGTCCTACTATGAGAAAACAAAGTCATTGGTTCACCTACCACACCTACTACACCTATTACACAAAGCAATAAAATGGAACCACCACCTCCCACTACGGGTCAAACAACATCATCCACACCTACACCTACACCAAATTCTACCAATCCTACACCAATATATGAGATTAGACCAACCAACACCACATTACATGCGAGTACCCAAACCGAACATTCCTTTAGCTATACCCCTTCATCAACTGTTCCACCCCTTTCATCTTTCTTTCCAACCTCTGGCCAAATATCTTATTCTCACCAAATACCACCATCACAGCAGTTTCAACCGAATTCATCCATAGTCCATACTACTTCTACTTACCAACCACCATTCCAACCGGGTTTGCAATATCGACAACCTTAAATTTTGCAAACTGTGGGAGCGAGAAGAGATGGATATGATGATGGGTATGAGGAAGATTTTTCAGGATATGATGAGGAAGGGTATGTTTTGAGGGGCAGCAGAGATCAAGGTGATTACACATATGTGCAAGGTCAAGGAGTGCAAGGATTTGGTAGACCTCAACAACAACAAGTCATGCAACAACAACTTGTACGACAAAAACTACCACCACAAGGACCGCAAATTCAAAGACCAATACTGCAACAACAAATGCCTCCACCACAACTTCAAATAGTTTCACCTCAAAGGCAAATTCAAAGGCAACCGAGTCAACCGAGAGTACCTTTGGGTGTTCCTCGAAGGCATCATAGAGAAGTGGTAAGAGGGGTTGAAGCTCATTTCCGTCCGGTTAACACTAACAATCCTTCTCCGATAGTAATTCCTCATCACCCGGATGGAAGAACATTTGAAGTTAGGACTAATGCTTTCCAAAGTCTACCGAAGTTTAAGGGGTTAGAAACGGAAGAACCTTGTTTTCACTTGGAGGCATACGATTCTATTTGTAATACTATTGGCGGGCAAGGTTTTACATCAGACGATGTTAAGTTGGTTTTATTTCAGTTTTCATTGGAAGATAAGGCTAAGAGATGGTTCTATACATTGCCTTCCGCTTCGGTTTATACATGGGATGAAATGCAACAACGGTTTTTGGAGGAGTTTTTCATAGCCCAAAAGACTAATGATGCGAGAAGGAATTTGAGAAGCTTTCAACAACAATCAGGAGAGATGTTCCATGAAGCGTTCAAAAGATTCAACATGTTGCTTAAAAATTGTCCGCATCATGGTATTGCTCTTTGGGAGTTGTTAAATGCTTTCCATGAAGGGATAAGTGAGGAGGATGCCCGTGACTTGATGTCAATCACCAATTGTACTTTTGGTACCAACAAGGAGCAAATGTCTTAGAATTCCAAACGGAAAGCACAAGCATCAAGGAAGGCTAGACATGTTATCGCTCGACCACAAGTTCATGCCGTAGATGATGGAGGAGTTCAAACCATGAATCAGGTATATGATGTTTGTACCAATTGTAGTGAATTGGGTCATACGGCGGATGTGTGTTTGGTGGGGGTTGTTCAAGAACAAGTGGAAGAGGTGAATGCCATTCAAGGGGGAAGTGGCAGGAATTTTAACATGAACTCGAACACCTACCACCGCGGGTTGAGAAATCACCCAAATTTCTGTTATGGAAATCCGGCGAACCAAGCTAATCCAAACTTTCAAGGGGCTCCGCAAGCAAATTATTTTCCTTGCCAACAATTTGCAAATCAAGGCTATCAAAGGCAATATCAATCACCAAACAATGAGCAAATCGGGTGGTCGGGACCATCAGGTTCAAGTGGGAATGAACTGATGGATATGCTTAGAATGATGCAACAAGATATGCAAAGGAGGAATTAAATGGATGAAGCTCGGTTGCAAAAAGATGAAATTCGTGACAAAGCCATCTAATCATTGACTACCCAAATGGGTCAACTTGCAAGTGAGGTGGCCATTTTGAAAAAGAACAAAGGCCAACTACCAAGTGACACGGTGACAAACCCCAAGAACATCAAAAGCGTGAACATTAATGTGGTAATACCATTCCTAATAGTGAATTTAATGAAACATTTCTAACCTCTTTGTGTCAAGTGAGTGCAGGTATAGGAAAAGATGCCAAGGTAGAAGAGGACAAAGAGCATGGAGCACCAATCGTGGTTATCCGAGTGGGAAAATTAAAAATTCCTCAAGCATTGTTGGACTACAGGGCTGCCATGAGTGTGCTACCAGGTGACGTATATGACATGTATGACTTTGGTCCGTTGCAAGATATAGACACCATAGTGAGCTTGGCAGATGAAAGTTAGAGGCGTCCACGGGGAGTGGTAAGGAATGTTATGATTCAATTAGGAGAATTTGAATATCCGGTAGATTTTCTAGTCTTAGACTATGCTTCTACCAAAGTGGCAGCACAACAACGGGTAATCCTAGGTCGACCGTTTCTATACACAGCAAATGCTCAAATCAATTGTAGCGACGGGATCATTACTATGACCAAAAAGAACTGTAAGTTGTCCTTTGATGTTCAAACTAGGGTGATTAGTTATGAGTCTGTTGAGGAGAAGGGCAGTGAGTCTAGTGATCATATGAAACGTGTGTGTCAAAGCATGAAAACAAATAAACAACCGGATTGTGAAGAAAAGCATGAGGGTTCAAGCAGTTGTGTATTTTATTACCCACCAAGTGGACATGTGATAGATGCATTTTACCCAATGGTACAATGCAATGATGGAGATAGCAGGAACCATTTTTTTAGCCACCATAAATGGAGGTGGCAAGGTCTGGCTGAAGATGTGCGGATTTTACACTAATCTTTTCTATTCCTTTTTTTATGTGTTTCAGGGCCATGGCAACACTTAAGTGTAGGGAAGATGTGCGGATATTTGTGTGAAGGTGGTGGTAGGGATTCGGAATATCCAAAACATCTATTGTATCAACTTCACAAGGTCCATGTACTCATTCCTTAATCTTTTTATGTTTCTTAACTTTGATATATTGGTAGTTCGTTTGTGTGCTTTTATTTAAAAAAATTGTGGTTTGTGTTTTATAAGCGATTGTTCCTTTCAAATCCATATATTGGGGACAATGTATCCCAAGTGTGGGGATGGGGGAAAATTTTGATTTTTTTTAAAATCAAGCGAGTACCGTCTGAATTAAACGCTTGACATTAGACCCTCACGACAAACTGGCAACCCGTTGTCCTTTCATTGGTGAGCATTTGGGCCACATAATTACATTGTTAGAAATATTTCTTTGATTGAGAGTGGCGGTGTATGTGTGTGCATTAGAACTTGAGCTTTAGATACGTTCCGAGGCCTTAGCTTCGCATGTGTCTGAAGATGATAAGGGCATTTAGGTAGCCTCGTCGTGATGTGCGAGAGTGTGGGACTTGGGGGGTTGGACCTCATACATTTGATATATGAGTTTGGTAGCGAGAGGGGCGGGGGTTTGGTCTATTAGTAGCCATGTTTGAGCCTATTCCTATCATTTGTTAACCCGTGCCTACCTCTTAAAAAGTTACCCGTTTGAGAAGATCCGGTTTAGTAGCTTTAGTATTTAGTGTTTTGTGATTTGTTTAGTATCAGAAGAAAAATGAAAGAAAAAGATATACAAAAAGATGAGAATAAATGTGGTAGTAGTTTGAAAGAAAAAGAAAAGAAACAAAAAAGAGATGGAAGGTTTTGTAGATAGTTAGTTGCGTTTGCTTAGATATAATAATACCGGGTCGGATCATTACGCTACTTTACACATATCCCTTCATTCCCTACCTATACACATTGCCTCGTTACAACCTGTAAGTCCTTTTGATTTCCACACTTGTTTTAGCGTTACACATTTACGTTGAGAGTTTTCTAGCACATTCTTACTAGTAATCATTTGTCACCGAGAGGAGTGTCATTGTGAGGGGTGTGTCGTGTGGTTTGCTATGGTAAGTTAGTAAAAGGTGATGGTTATTTGATTGGCTTGATTTGGATCGCTTGTTGAGAAAGATAATTTTATGGTTATAGATAGTAGATTGTTTTGAATGAGTTGCTTGGGGGCAAGCAACGTGTAAGTGTGGGGATGTGACGGGTGGACCGTAGGACAACCCTTAAGTGGCATAATTGGTATTAAAATTATATTTTCTAGGGGGTTATTGTCTCGAATTAGATAGATACGGTAATTTGGTGTTTCAGGTACGAAAGGTATAAAAGAGCGGAATTGCGGTGCAAAGAAGAAGCATGGAATAAACGAGAGTTTAAAATAGAAGGAATATGGAGCATAAGTGAAAAACATAATTTCTTGGAATTGAAGAATTAAGAAGATAACATGATAGAGGACGAAATTACGAGAAAGTGGGTGCAAAGGACAAAGAAAACGGAGTTGAAATGAGAAAGTTATGAAGAAAACAAAATTGCCTTGCTACAGCCCACCGTAGCTTACGGTGGCCACCGTAAGCTACGATAGATCCTGACAAAAAATGTGTCGTAAGACAGACACTGTAGGCCACTTTAAAGCCACTTACGGTACGGTGGACCCTGATGTTAATTGTGTAACTGCCGATAAAAGAGTGGTTGGGGTTGTCTTTTCAGGACCTTATCATCGGCAGACGTTTCAAGACAATTTTTGGGCGAAAATTGGTGTTTTCTTGGTGTTTTGTAAGATTCTAAACATTAGGTTTGTTTGTTTAATTCGTATGAACAATATAATCGATGTGATGATGATTCACCACGTTATGAGAGGCTAATTTCGTTGGTGATCATCCTAGAAGTAAGGTTTGTTTTGAGACACTTTGTTTATGCTTGAATTTCTAGAATAATAACTTTGCAATGTTTGTTTAGTTGTTATGTTGTTTGGATATTTGTTTGTAAATTGTTAATTGTGTTTGATCATAGTATAAACCATACTTTCTTGGTGCCATTGGCAATCGAGATATCATGGGAGGGATTAGGGTTGGATAGTTAATTGGTCATCGGGTAACAACCTCGCATTCTAGTAATCCGAGTACTTAGTTCCCTTTTATCACAAATAAGTAACCAAACATGAGCCATGTCTATGTGGTTCTTTCTAGTGAGCATAAACATTAGTGTCGATTTAAACCTGAAACCTAGGATGGTCATTATCTCTTAATCTGTTTACGAAACTCTATCTTTGATTTGTAATTTAGTCTAGTTCACTTTAGATAATTAAAACCCATGAATCAAAACTCTGAATTTATATTTTATGCAACTTAGAAATTAGTTAATTTGAAGCTACATCATAAACGAATTTTCCACATACTCCCTGAGTTCGATACCAACTTACCGCTAGCTATTTAGTTGTATTTGGATTAAATTTGAGTGAGACTTCGACATCACGTCACTCTTCAATGCCACCCTCAGATGTAACAACATCATCACCTACAGTGTCACACCCCAACCGATGATAGAAACATCAGGAAAGGACGAAATACTTTGCAAGAGACTTCATAACTACTATTGTGACAAGTATTTTAATAATCAAGATTTCAATTCATTTCTAAATCTGGAATACAAAGTTTGGAAACAATATACAACATTCGTTACAAGGAAACAAAGTACAATAATAACAAAATTTAAAGTGCATTTCTAGTCTTCCTACTAGATTTCTTTCAATGTAACATCATCAGGTTCCTGCAACATGTCACACCCCGACCCGCAGCGGAAAAGGTGATCGGGGCATGATTGGGTTATCATCAAAGCTCATGACATTTATTAAACGTTTCATATTCATTAATACAAATTAAATGGAAATTTACAATAAATGTTACAACATGATCTAACTAACAATCTAAACTTCTTTGTTCTCTTCTAAGGCATATCCTATGTTTTCCTTGCTTCAACATGTTCACCTGTATCATGAGTAAAAGGGTTTTTGGATCAACATAATGTTGGCGAGTGAATCCTATGGAAAACATTTGAACAAATTTATTTAAATTGATTATGAAATATGTGCACAACCAAACATGAGTAAAATTAGATGTAACTTAATCAACAATCATAAGATATTAAATGAAACACTCATGAACAATAATGGAACAATTAGAGGCACGCGATGCTCAACTCGTCTCTCACGAGGAACTGAGGGGCCTGATGAATGAATTGCATAAACATGATAATATGAATGACACAACTACAAACAATATAAACTCAATGATACACACATGAACAATAATGAATTTGATTTGAAGCACGCGATGTTCTACTCGTCTCCCACGAGGAACTGATGGGCTTAATGTATGAGTTTCATATAATTTGACAAAAGGAAATAAGTAAATCACAACAATAAAACAATCTAAGTTTAAGTCATGATGTGGTATGGCACAAGTTTAAATAAATAAATTAATTATTTTCATAACACATGACACACCCCAAAACGTGTAATTTAAAAGGGGGAGTTGTAAGATTCACTCACAGTGGGTGCATTCGGTTGATGACGTTGAATGCACGCGAAGTGGTTTTAACCACGAGTGAGTTTAACCTAGATAAATCGCATTATGGTTTGGTAAGTAAACGGATTTTATTAATCTATTTTAGTAGGATTGTTGGGTGTATTTTTGTGAGTTTGAGGCTATTTTCTAACCTTAAAAAATGTTATTTTTAAGTATTTTTAATTGATTTTTAATTAAAATAATTAAATAAAAAATATTAAAAAAATTGATTTTTTTCTGACCGTTGACTGGTTCAATTCGGAATACAAGTGCGCTGAGTGAGGCTCGAACCCGAGACCTCCCGTACGCGTGTACGCAGCTCTACCAACTGAGCTACGTGTCTAACCCGTTATATATCTGATTTTAATTATATATATATACTAATTAGTTTAAACCGAAATTCATTTTATTTAAAAACAGTTTAAATCAATCCGGACGGTGCGCTCCACAGGTCTCGAACCCGGGACCTGTGGCTTAAACTAACACACAGTCCACCGCTGGACTGTGTGTTTAACATGTTATATAATTCGATTTTTATTATACTTAAATACAAATTAGATATTTCCTTTTTTGCCTTATTTAAAAAGAAGAGATAATCGTCCGAGTCGGTGCAGAAGACCGGACTCGAACTCGTGACCAGTGATATAAACAAACACACAGTCCACCGCTGAACTGTGTGTCTAACTTGGTTATTATTCCGGTTATCAATATACTTAACATATACCAGTGGCGACTCCGGTTCAGTTTAACAAAAAAAAATGATTTTTATTAAGGCAGCGTGTGTGAGACGGGATTCGAACTCGAGACCTTTGCGTTTTATGTGCACACAGTCCACCGCTGGACTGTGTGTCTAACCCGAGTAATATCCGGATTTTAATTATACTTATACGTTATAACGGTCATCGTCTTCCTCGTCAAGTTAGAACCAGAAATCGGAAATCGACTGGTTCAAAGTCTTAATCGGTTTCTTAGCGTCTTACAGTTCATTAAGGTGAGATATGAGTGAAAAGAAAAAGAATTTAGGCGAAGAGGTATACCGACTGGACTCTCTGTTTTCCGGCAGAAACTCCGGCGACAGCAATCACTTCCGGCGACGTGTTCCTTGTAGCAGCGAGGCTCCAGGAAGCTTACAAAGGGTGTGGGTATCTCCGGTATAAGTTCAGAGGCTCAGTGAGGTTCAGAAATGAGGAAACCGGTTTTCCAGCGATGAGCAGAGAAATTCCGGCGAGTGGAATTACGCCGAGAAAAGGTGTGGTTTTGAGCGAAAAGGTTTGCAGTGGGTTGTGGGTGAATTTATATTGCAAATCGTCAAAGCACTTGGTCTGATTTCCGACTGTATTCATCGATTTAAATTTTCCGGCGGTTATGGTTTGGTCGCGGACTTCAAACATCGGTTATAACCGATGTCTTAATACTAGTTTACGTTATAACTGAAAGTGTTGTTAAAAGTTCGCGAGATTACCGGGATTCCGACGACTGAACTGTTTGGGCGCCGGTTTTGAATTCGTAACGTCCCTTTATGAATTAAATGATTCTATTATTTATCAAACAGAACAAGTGGCGCAGTGGTTTGTGTGATGTGCGATAAGGCTTGAACTGATTCGGCGACTGACCCGGGTTCGAAACCCGGCTGGATCATTTTGTTTTTATTTTGCGATTTTCAACAGTTTTTCAAAAACTAAATATATATTCCCGTATAATAATTGATTACGTATCGTTTAAAAATATTTTGGGCATTTAATTCGCAACGAAATTTTTGACTGACTGTTCGGTTGATAAACGGAGCGGGTTTGGTAAATCCGTTTTTGACGGATGTTACAGTATCCCCTGCTTTTTAGAAATTTCGTCCCGAAATTTAAATAATGATATATTTTGACTAAAAGGATGATAATGTTTTGTTTGACAGTTGTATGCTTAGAAGAAAAAAAAAATAAGGGTTTAAGTTTTTTTTTGTTCGAGGCGGTAACGTTCCTTGTAAGGGTTAAGTACCCTATTCAGGAATCGCTTTTTGTTGCCTACTGTATAAGTATTGATAAGCAGAAATGATTTGCTAAAAATGATATCATGCATAAGAGTTTAGATACGTTTGGGAAAGTATGGTTATATCCTAAGGCAAAACTTCTAACACTACAACCTCTATGGAACATAAATAAAAACACGACAGCTGATATTTGAACATAAGTAAACACAACAGCTAATATTTGAACATGAATAAACACATCAGCAAATATTTGAACATGAATAAACACATTAGCAAATATTTGAATCCACATTCTGATAGCATATACGTTTGAATGGTGGAAGTTCCTCTCTCGTTTGTTATGATGGAGAGGTTAGTTTATGTAGAAATGGAACACATTCCAATCCCTTTAAATAACATGATGATATAAATGTAACACAAATTCCAACCAAGGCAATACTAAATTCTACATGGAACTTCTCATAACCGCCTGATAATGCCTCTGATCCTTTGGCAAGAATACTTATATATAGGAAGTACCAGCGGCGTATCCACCATATTCTTGCCAAATTTTCATTAGTTTTATCCACAAGTTATGATTGGTTACCAAGAAACTAATAAATCCTACATAGAACTTCTCATAACCGTCCGATAATGCCTCTGATCCTTTGACAAGAATACTTATATATAGGAAGTACCAGCGGCGTATCCACCATATTCTTGTCAAATTTTCATTGGTTTTATCAGTGAATTATGATTAGTCCTATAACTCTACAACCAATACAACAAACATAAAATACTGAAATGAAATATATCTGTGCGATCAAGGCTCAATCGAACGGAGCCGATCGTATTGCATGTACTGAAAATGAAATGGATGTGCGCTCAAGGCTCAATCAAATGGAGCCGAACATATTGAATGTACTGAAATTGAAATTGTGTGCTCAAGGCTCAATCAAACGGAGCCGAGCGTATTGCATGTACTGAAAATGAATAACTTAACCACACAAACAGCCTATGCATGGAACCCCTCATAACCGCCTGATAATGCCTCCGATCATTTGACAAGAATACTTATATATAGGAAGTACCATCGGCGTATCCACCATATCCTTGTCAAATTTTCATTGACTTTATCCGCAAGTTATGGTTAGTTCGATGCGACTCTACTACAAACACCACAACTACAAGATACTGATAATGAAATTGTCTGTGCGCTCAAGGCTCAATCAAACAGAGCCGAACGTATTGAATGAAATTGTATGTGCGCTCAAGGCTCAATCAAACAGAGCCCAACGTATTGAATGTACTGAAATTGAACAACTTAATCTAAACAACCATCACACAATCAGCCTATGCATGGAACCTCTCATAACCGCCTGATAATGCCTCCGATCATTTGACAAGAATACTTATATATAGGAAGTACCAGCGGCGTATCCACCATATCCTTGTCAAATTTTCATTGACTTTATCCGCAAGTTATGGTTAGTTCGATGCGACTCTACTACAAACACCACAACCACAAGATACTGATAATGAAATTGTATGTGCGCTCAAGGCTCAATCAAACGGAGCCGAACGTATTGGATGAACTGGAAATGTAAATTGAAATGTGCGCTCAAGGCTCAATCAAACGGAGCCGAACGTATTGCATGAACTGGAAATGTAAATTGAAATATGCGCTCAAGGTTCAATCAAACGGAGCCGAACGTATTGCATGTATTGAAATGTAAAATGAAATAACCGATCAAGGCTCAAACAAATGGAGCCGATCGTGCGGGCACGCCCTGATCAACCGCATAATAAAATGGGGATCAAACTCAACCTCGATGGATGGGGAGCTGCGGCCTCGGCAAAAGCATATACTGAAAACAATATATAATATATAATATACCATAATTACTCTAACAGTCTACACATGTGATAAAGAAAAACATAAAACTAAACGATAGGAGTTGAATCTGGATCTTCGGCGAAGAGGACTAGTTGAGTATCTTTGTTTGGGCCGTCATTATCTTCGACAAGATTGGCGTTAATATTGAACTCTTCCTCTTGCTGGTGGCATAGTGGTTGGGTTTTCTTGGTTTACTTGGTTAACTGGGTTTGATAGGGCTTGAGTGTTGATAACGTTAACCAATTGGGGGCATGTGTTTCTAAAGTGGGTAGGGTCGCCACAATTGAAACAAGCTCGAGCATATGGGAACATGGGGTATTGGGGTTGTTGATAGGCTTGGGCCATGTTTTGAGTAGGGGAAAAGGTTTGGTCTTGAAAGGTGCGACAAACATTGCTCAAATGACCATAGCGTCCACAAGTTGTACATAGCCGGCAAGGTAAGGTAAGGGGATGGTGATAAAAACAGTTGTTGCATCGAGGGTGAGGTCCAAGATATGGTTTCTTATTTGGGTAAGCTGAGTTGGGTGCCACTTGGGTGATTGGGATAGCTCGGATGGGTATAGCGTGTAAAACTGGTTGATTTCGTTGGGTCGCAGCGAAAAGTCGCCCGACTCTTCTTCTCTTAGGATTAGGTTGAGAAGGGGATTCAGTTTGAGTGGAGTCGGAAGTTTCAGTCGGTTCTTTATCCTTCTTCTTCTCCTCCTTGAAGTCTTCGTTTCGGGTTCGGTTCTCGGTGAGCTCTGTTGCTAGCTCCATCGCTGCTTCCAAAGTTGCAGGCTTGGTACGTATTACAGGGTCTTGAATCTTTGACGGAAGACCACGAATGTAGTGCTCGATCAAACGGTAGAGGGGAGTGAACATGTTGGGAACCATTTGATGTAACTCGAGGAATCTTTTGTTGTAGGTGATGTGGTCTCCTTCCATTTGCTTCAATGAGTAAAATTCATCTTCTAACTTCTTGATTTCGCTCCTTGGGCAAAATCGTCTGGTCATGATTTCCTTCAATTCGTTCCAAGTTAAGGACATAGCATCTTCAACACCTCGTTTGGCCTTATCTGTATTCCACCAAGTAAGTGCTATCCCATATAATCGACCGGTAGCATATCGCACTTTGCGATCGTCAGGGCAATCGCAATTTAGAAATGTGTTCTCCATTTCTTCAAACCAATGGAGGAGAGCGGTGACGCCTTCAGTACCTTTGTATTTCGGAGGGTCGCATGATTTGAAATGCTTGTAGGGGCATTTAGTGGTATTTGGGGAAGAGTTGAAAATGTTTTGGTTTGCTTGATTGACAGGATTAACGGTAAGTGCTTGTTGAACTTGGATTACAATGTTGGGTATTACGGCAGCCATTTGTTGAGCGATTAAGGCAGCCATGCGTTCGCGGGCTTTTCTTGCTCTCGTCTTCCTACGGGCGAGGTTAGAAGACATCTACAAGGAATACATGACAAGAGTATGAGTTGAATGTTTTTGGGTTCATGGGTCGCATTAGGAATGAACATTCATAAAATAATTATAAAAAAAAATACTACATCCATAGGATGTCTTGGGCTTTGCTCGCTGTTAGGCCCTACATGCCGCCATACTTTACCTGTGTAATCATGTGGGCCCCCATGAATACCGGTTTTTCATATGGTTCGCACGGTTTCTGCCAGGTTGCATACACAAAAACCCGGAGAAAATCGAGAAATATGTATACAACGTGTGATATTCGGAATGTGTCCAAGTGTAGACACGGTGACACCTCAAAGTAGGGTTAGTTCGAACGACGTTTGGTGTGGCATGCTTTGGCCTAATAGGTCCTTCGTACTCTCATCGTTGGTCCCCAGGTAGGCAAACTGGTCCGTTATATTGGATTTATACGAATGCCAGCCTAGATAGGACGTTCCGACTACCGGTACTTGTACCCTTCCAGTTACTACATGCCCGTCGCAGAACTTACTTTGATGAGATTTGAAAATTGCATAAAATCTTTGGATAATGAGAGTATGAAAATAAATTGAATACATGAACATCGATATATGTATAATGAATATGTATATATGTATAACGAATATGTATATAAGCATGTATGTTTGACTGAAATGTAAACAAATATGAAACAAATAAATATCACAAGTTTGTATGTAACCACCTAATCAATTAAAATTTAGGCAGACTATAGTATAGGCTCTAAGGGTCTAATAACCTATCCTATATCCCTATAGTCATGGCTCTGATACCAATCTGTCACACCCCGACCCGCAGCGGAAAAGGTGATCGGGGCATGATTGGGTTATCATCAAAGCTCATGACATTTATTAAACGTTTCATATTCATTAATACAAATTAAATGGAAATTTACAATAAATGTTACAACATGATCTAACTAACAATCTAAACTTCTTTGTTCTCTTCTAAGGCATATCCTATGTTTTCCTTGCTTCAACCTGTTCACCTGTATCATGAGTAAAAGGGTTTTTGGATCAACATAATGTTGGCGAGTGAATCCTATGGAAAACATTTGAACAAATTTATTTAAATTGATTATGAAATATGTGCACAACCAAACATGAGTAAAATTAGATGTAACTTAATCAACAATCATAAGATATTAAATGAAACACTCATGAACAATAATGGAACAATTAGAGGCACGCGATGCTCAACTCGTCTCTCACGAGGAACTGAGGGGCCTGATGAATGAATTGCATAAACATGATAATATGAATGACACAACTACAAACAATATAAACTCAATGATACACACATGAACAATAATGAATTTGATTTGAAGCACGCGATGTTCTACTCGTCTCCCACGAGGAACTGATGGGCTTAATGTATGAGTTTCATATAATTTGACAAAAGAAAATAAGTAAATCACAACAATAAAACAATCTAAGTTTAAGTCATGATGTGGTATGGCACAAGTTTAAATAAATAAATTAATTATTTTCATAACACATGACACACCCCAAAACGTGTAATTTAAAAGGGGGAGTTGTAAGATTCACTCACAGTGGGTGCGTTCGGTTGATGACGTTGAATGCACGCGAAGTGGTTTTAACCACGAGTGAGTTTAACCTAGATAAATCGCATTATGGTTTGGTAAGTAAACGGATTTTATTAATCTATTTTAGTAGGATTGTTGGGTGTATTTTTGTGAGTTTGAGGCTATTTTCTAACCTTAAAAAATGTTATTTTTAAGTATTTTTAATTGATTTTTAATTAAAATAATTAAATAAAAAATATTAAAAAAAATTGATTTTTTTCTGACCGTTTGACTGACCGTTGACCTGACCGTTGACCGGTTCAATTCGGAATACAAGTGCGCTGAGTGAGGCTCGAACCCGAGACCTCCCGTACGCGTGTACGCAGCTCTACCAACTGAGCTACGTGTCTAACCCGTTATATATCTGATTTTAATTATATATATATACTAATTAGTTTAAACCGAAATTCATTTTATTTAAAAACAGTTTAAATCAATCCGGACGGTGCGCTCCACAGGTCTCGAACCCGGGACCTGTGGCTTAAACTAACACACAGTCCACCGCTGGACTGTGTGTTTAACATGTTATATAATTCGATTTTTATTATACTTAAATACAAATTAGATATTTCCTTTTTTGCCTTATTTAAAAAGAAGAGATAATCGTCCGAGTCGGTGCAGAAGACCGGACTCGAACTCGTGACCAGTGATATAAACAAACACACAGTCCACCGCTGAACTGTGTGTCTAACTTGGTTATTATTCCGGTTATCAATATACTTAACATATACCAGTGGCGACTCCGATTCAGTTTAACAAAAAAAAATGATTTTTATTAAGGCAGCGTGTGTGAGACGGGATTCGAACTCGAGACCTTTGCGTTTTATGTGCACACAGTCCACCGCTGGACTGTGTGTCTAACCCGAGTAATATCCGGATTTTAATTATACTTATACGTTATAACGGTCATCGTCTTCCTCGTCAAGTTAGAACCAGAAATCGGAAATCGACTGGTTCAAAGTCTTAATCGGTTTCTTAGCGTCTTACAGTTCATTAAGGTGAGATATGAGTGAAAAGAAAAAGAATTTAGGCGAAGAGGTATACCGACTGGACTCTCTGTTTTCCGGCAGAAACTCCGGCGACAGCAATCACTTCCGGCGACGTGTTCCTTGTAGCAGCGAGGCTCCAGGAAGCTTACAAAGGGTGTGGGTATCTCCGGTATAAGTTCAGAGGCTCAGTGAGGTTCAGAAATGAGGAAACCGGTTTTCCGGCGATGAGCAGAGAAATTCCGGCGAGTGGAATTACGCCGAGAAAAGGTGTGGTTTTGAGCGAAAAGGTTTGCAGTGGGTTGTGGGTGAATTTATATTGCAAATCGTCAAAGCACTTGGTCTGATTTCCGACTGTATTCATCGATTTAAATTTTCCGGCGGTTATGGTTTGGTCGCGGACTTCAAACATCGGTTATAACCGATGTCTTAATACTAGTTTACGTTATAACTGAAAGTGTTGTTAAAAGTTCGCGAGATTACCGGGATTCCGACGACTGAACTGTTTGGGCGCCGGTTTTGAATTCGTAACGTCCCTTTATGAATTAAATGATTCTATTATTTATCAAACAGAACAAGTGGCGCAGTGGTTTGTGTGATGTGCGATAAGGCTTGAACTGATTCGGCGACTGACCCGGGTTCGAAACCCGGCTGGATCATTTTGTTTTTATTTTGCGATTTTCAACAGTTTTTCAAAAACTAAATATATATTCCCGTATAATAATTGATTACGTATCGTTTAAAAATATTTTGGGCATTTAATTCGCAACGAAATTTTTGACTGACTGTTCGGTTGATAAACGGATCGGGTTTGGTAAATCCGTTTTTGACGGATGTTACACAACACATATTAAAGTACATGTCAACACATAAAGTATTGGCGAGCATACAAGTTTGAATAATTAGCATAAGTATAAAACAGTTTAAATGAATCCGCATGGCATAATCGTAAAATAAGACTTATCATTACAACACCAGCATGCATCTCCTACTTGTCAACCCAAAGTTTCACACTAGCGTAATCTTGTCGTCGCAACGACAAGACCATTTTTGTATAACTTAGCATGACCTCAAGAATACGGGTGGTGTGTTACTCCTATAGCGCTATACATGTTAAGGGAGACTTGTACGAAATTAATGAAAAAGTATAGTGCTAGTAAAGATTCTGGCATGTATGAATTCTAGCATAATGTGTTAGGCATGTATGAATTCTAGCATAATGTATTAAGCATGCATAATGGATTGTTTGTTTGTGTCAAGCATGTTTGATGTGATTATTTGAGTTTAATAAATCACAAGTATTGCACCCAAAAGTGTCAAAAAATAAAAAAGGGTCATGTACACTCACGGTTTTCTAAGCTTTCCAAGAAAACGTGAGTTGACGAGTCATTGAGAGTGGAGCACCAAAGTTACCCTACACTGGGGAAATGAAGGTGTATGAGTATGTGGAGTTCGTATAGAGTTTGGATTCAGAATTAAGTGTAAAAAGTATACTTACACGAAAGTATATCTTGTCTAAATGCTCGTTTGGACACTAAGTTTTCATGTGTTTTCATGGGTCCTAGCTTGCCCATTATAATCACAAACGAGGAGCCTAGAAACGAAGATAATACAACCTACGTCCTTGACATCTAACCATAATCCGATTAGCATCAAGAATTCGGTTAGTAAATGTATATTATATATTTATATGTTATATAGTATAGGATATGTTATATATTATGTAATATAATATATAGCATTAAACCTCATTGTATGATTCACCAAAGCACAAACTCAATGACTTAGTTGACGCGTTCGGTTGGTCATGAATATAAGATTAAATCTAACTATCTAGTCAAAACAACCAAGTGAGCAAACTAGATGTGTGCATCTCGACATGGAAAATGTTCGAGGAAGTGATGTAGTCTTGTCACTTTGTGGAAGTTGTTTTCTTTCAAAACATACTAGTGAGGTGGTGGAACAAGTTTGGGGAGCCAAGGCTTCCATGGTTCACACCTTACTCATACACAAGTCTTCCAACATTGAATGTTGGAAGCTTGGATGGTTTCAACTCTTAGAACATTTTGGGCAGAATTTAAAAGGGATTTTAAGGTTGTTTCTTGGTGGAAATTGATCACAACAAAACCCACAACTATGAGCTTAGTTGGGAGGTTGGTGGACAGAAGATTTTGCCAAGTTTTAATCAAAACAAACAAGTGACAAGAATATAACTCAAAACAGAATTGTATAACTTCTTGGGACCTCAAATGTGGTGTGGTTCCACCTTAGTTTGACCTGACAAACATATGGAAACCTTCCTAGAGCTTATCTAAAAAGTTTAGAAAAGGAAAGAAGAAGAAAAGAGAGAAACGGAGAGTAAGAACTCATTGTGAACACTTAGAAGTTCACTGATTTGCTTGGGATTCTTGAGAGAAGTGAGAGCACTTGAGAGTGATTTAGGTGTGTGGAAAGGATTTAGGAGTGTAAGGAGACTCCTATTTATAAGCTAATATTAGGGTTTTGGTAATTAATAAGGTTAGTGGTAGTTAGAAGTTGAGATAAAGTAAAACAAAAGATTTTAGAACCTTATGTGATAATTTGCGCAACTAATCCGTTTGCAGACAAGTTCACGCGAAAGCATCTTTTTACACATGAAGGCTACACCTTCACGTGTGAATGGGATTCATGTGACAAGAAGGCAAGGTGCCTTCGTGTCTCCTGTGGTTCGCGAGGAAAAGAAGGGCAAAGGGTCTTTGGGGCTTGGTTCACGTGGACAAGGGGAAGAGGCGAAGGCCCATTTATATGGAAGGAAGCCACTTTTTATGTGGCACGAAGGACCTTCCTTCGTGTGGGCTTGAAGGCCCCAAGTGTGGCCTTTTGGGCTGCCTTCATGTGTCTTCGGCCCAATGGTCGTGGGTTGGGTTAAACAAATTCACAACAAGCAATCTTGTGCTTAAATGAAATATTGCGACAATTGAATTTCACATTAGTATATTACACATTCCAAATATTCGAATATTAGGGGTTCGCTATGGATTGAGCCCTTTCTATTTATAATGAATACATGAAGATAATATACACACAAGTTTATATACTTTTATGTTCTTACTTGACACTATTTTTACTAGCTTGTGTCCTATCCTCAATGAACATATCAAAGCCAAGTCCTAGCTTCTTGAAGCGGCTCAAGTTCATGCTCATATAGGTAGCTCTTTATGTTGCACATGCATATGCAATTTTTCCAAAGAACTGTTAAGAAGATAAATTTCAACCCCCTTTAACTTGCAGGTCTGAACACATACCTTGGGATGATGCTACTAATGTGTTCCAATTTCTAGATGTTAAACTTTCCGCATTGAATTCGACAGCTAATGTCAAATTAGGAGGGAATTGGGTATCTTAACATGAGAAATTTCATGTGGACTTTAATCTCATCCCCACAGCCGCCTTGTGCACAAGATCTCTACTTAACTCTTTGGTTAAATGCTCGGCCAAATTTTGTTTAGTTCTCACAAATTCCACCGATATCACACCATGCACGATGAACTCACGAATCATGTTGTGTCTAACACCTAATTGTTTAGACTTCCCATTATACACTTGGTTATAGGCCTTAGCCAAGTGGCAGCACTATCACGTCTAATTGATATAGGTGATATCGGTTTAGGCCACAATGGAATCTCATAAATCAAGTTTGGTAGCCATTCAGCTTCTTTATCAGTTACTGCTTATGCTACAAACTCATATTCCATTATTAAGTTAGTTATGCAAGTTTGTTTCTTAGATGGCCAAGATATAGCACCTCCCCAAGTAGAAGAGTTCATCCACTATGGAAGAATGATCTTCTTTGTTATTTATCCAGCTTGTATCAAAATAACCTTTTATAACTGAAGGAAATCCAGTATAATTCAAACCATATTTAGTGGTTCCCTTCAAGTACCTAAATACTCGAATTATAGCTTGCCAATAAATTGCACTTGGATTGCTAGTATACCTACTAATTATTTCCAACAACAAAAGCTGCATCCGGTTTAGTGCTTATCATAGCATACATGAGAGATCCAATAGCTCTTGAATATTCAAGTTGACTTACAACATCTTTATTAGGTGAGAGCTTAAAAACGTGATCCATAGTAGTTCTAATCAGAGAACTATCTTGAAAATTAAACTACTTCAAAATCTTCTCAATATAATTAGATTGAGAGATTGAAATACCATTGGTCTCCTGTTTAATCCTTATACCAAGGAGTGCTTCCATCCCTTGTCTTTCATGTTGAAGCAAGATGATAAAAATTTCTTTGTTTTATCAACTTAATCTTGGTCAATACCAAAGTTAAAAATGTTATCTACATATAGTCACAGTATGACTCCTTTTCTAGAAGCATCAAATTTGCTATACACGCACTTGTCTGCTTGGTTTAATACAAAGCCATTAGAAAACACCACATAATCAAACTTTTGATGCCACTGTTTCGGTGCTTGCTTTACGCCATATAGTGACTTAACAAGCTTACACACCTTATGCTCATTACCAGACATAACGAAACCCTCTATAACGAAACCCTCTGGTTGCTTCATAGATATCTCCTAATCCAAATCACCATTTAAGGTCATTTTCACATCCATTTGGTGAATCACAAGATTGTGTATTGCCGCTAAAGCAACCAACAATCTGATAGTGGATATTCTTACGACAGGAGCCCATGTGTGAAAGTAGTCTATTCCTTCCTTTTATCTAAAGCCTTGGATAACCAATCGAGCTTTAAACTTATCAATATAACCATATACTTTCATCTTCCTTTTGAAGATCCATTTACAACCAGGTGGTTTACAACTAGGGGTAGACTAGATAATTTCCAAGTATCATTTTGCATAATATAATCCATCTCATCATTTATAGCTTCTTTCCAGAATGCTACATCCCAAGATGCCATGGTTCTAGGAATAAGACGGATGATTTGAGAGGCGTGATTTCACTTTCAAATCAAATTAGTTTGATGGTGCTCCTGAATAATTCAATTGAATAAAACTCGGATTGAGAATTAGAATTCTAGTATGTGTGTGTTGAGAGATTCTTATAAACTAGAGAACTACGATAAAAAAAAGGATTTCGAATTTTGGGATAGGGATTAGTAACTGCCTCATTGCAGTTATCTCTTTTAGTTCAAAAAATTTTGGAGCCATTTTTTATCTCGAAAATAATGGGTATTTTCTTGAAAATAATTTTTCGACCCCAACCAGGGGCTTTGCCCCTTGGACCCTGCTTCCAAGGGCGTGTCCCCGGACCCTCACCAAGGAGCTCTGCTCGACCACTTAGAACTATAACAACTCAAGCAAGCGTGCACAATCTCACCTCCTAACTTGCTTGATGTGTATAATAATTCACTTTGATCGCCAAATCAATCCTGATTACACTAAAATATTCCACAAATTTCAGTGCTAGAGAGCACCAGCTAATGGTCCGACTAGTCACCGGCTAAGATTACGTCACAGTTTACCTTGGAAAATCTGAAAAGTTGTGTATTGTTGGAAATTTAGTGAAAATGGGGTTTTCACTAAATATTTTGGACATCAATAATTATATTTATATATGTGTTGTATAAATAATAATTCGTGGGTTTGTGTTCTACGTTGTGAGAGTATCATAATAATTGTCACACCCTCAATTTCCACTTGCGGAGTTTTACCACGAGGCGTGTGAACAAACCAGAATCTGAAACACTAGTACGTCGAACGACTCTATATGATTTGATAATACGTTTTCCAAAATCATTTGTTGTAGATTTTATATTGTCTAAATTAATTACCGATATTTAGCAGAGCATTAGTTTTTCAAGTTGAGCGGAAGCATAAAATAAATAGTGGAGCGGGCGCCAACACAAACGCCAAAACAAATGAAAAACCCCAAAACAATATTGATAAATAAGACTCGATAAAAGATGTCTTGTTCAATGCATGTGCGTGCACCTAGAGCTCCTAGCGTCCTGAGAAACATGTAAAGAAACAAGTGTCAACATTAAAGATGAATGAGTTCACAGGTTTTCATAAATTCGTTTGTTCGGTTATAGTTTGTTTTCTCCGTTATCCCTAACCCGGGATAACGTATTGGTTCCATTATTCCATCCCGGAATAATAAGTTGTTGCTTCCAATATTCCAAACCCGGAATATTAAGTTGTTGTTTCCATTATTCCAAACCCGGAATAATAAGTTGTTGCTTCCAATATTCCAACCCGGAATATTAAGTTGTTGTTTCCATTATCCCCAACCCGGGATAATATCATAGTTTCGTAATTAAGTTCAATGTTAACATATATAGGTAGCTAGCCTAAAGTTATGTCACGTAAGTGTTCGCGATCGAAGCTGACTGTTGCGCCTCCGTTTTGCCAGGCCTATCACATGACCATGGCGAGGTTAGGCCGAATTATTCACCCGTTGACCATACCCGGTCGGCTAGCGCGACTAGCTCGGATGGGGCTTGTCAGGCCCAGTAGTACTACTTATAACTCCCCCGCTATTAAACCCAATACTAACGATCCGAGAGATTAACGAGGACTTAAGTGATAAAGCTGCTTAGTGGCCATAACATTACATTAACATTAACTTAGTTACCGAGTAGTTATGTGACGTTAAATTCGTATAACGTAAAGAGATTGAGTTTGAGAGTGTATACATGTTTCTCCCCCTGTTGTTTAAAAACCGGATAAAGTTAGGGGCCGTGAACTCACCTTTATTTGCTCGGTTAGTGTAGCAAAGATGTTATAAGAGATGGGACCGCTAGTTGTGTCCTAACAAACCAATTAATTTCAAGTCAGTGTGTGAACACACCAATACAAATTCTACACGTAATTTACGCACAAAGTGATATACACAAACAACATATCTAACACTCAAACATGCATACAAGTATCCTCATGTGAACCTAGTGATCAAAACAACTTATCATAAACATAAACCAATTCATGCCACAATTTGGTGCACAAAATCACAAGTTCTCAAATTTCAGCTTAGCACTCATAATTCAGCTGTTTTCTAGGATTTTTATAAAATAGTTCTAACATTCCAAAAATTCCAATATTTTTAAAGTAGGTGACATTTATAATATAGAAATTTATATAAATTTTCCAAGTCCTAAATCTTTACCAATTAACCATAAATATTAATATACTAGGCTGCAATCAGATTTATCACTTTCTGACTGCAGTCCACGGAAGAATTTATTTAAAATCACTGATCGTCCAATTAACAAAATTCCAGTTGGAGTTGCCCGGAAATTCCCATACCTAGTTGCTGTACAAAATTCATGACTCAATTCCCTACTGATTTTAAAATCCAACTCGATAAGCAACTAACAAAATTTCAGGATTTTCACAGCTTTAGTTACTGAACTTATTTGGCCCTTTAAAAATATCAAACGACTTCAGAAAATTATGAATCCAGCGCCATTAGATTCGTTATTCAAATCTCTACGTTCTAGACATCAGAAAATCCGTTTTTCGACAACTAACGACCGAGTTACAGCCAGATGAAGTCGGCTGTAACTATTACTCAGCAAACTGTTTTCAGCATATCATTATCCTGAATTCGCATAACCCGTCCGTATGATTAACCTAGGCGATCTTTAACCGGTTTCCTAGTCATAATCAATACTAATAACATATCCATGCAAACCCTAGTTCATACTTCTAGTTTTTACAAACAAACATACTCGCAAACTTACAAGTTCCGCAAACTATTATACATATAAACAACAATCAACTAAGCCGATTACATTCAGCATATAAAATCCGAAACAACTAATCACTTCATTCAAGCACATAAATCTGAACATGATCTCGTAATCAAAGATAACCCTAACCTTGAATAACTAGGTAAACAAGCCGAGGTTTGGACAAGATTGATCCGGCTGTTCCAATCAAGATCACGACCGAAACTGACAGGAACTGGAAGAAGAGGCTGCTCGTGATCACAGGGAGTGCAAGGAGGCTGTTTTGTGATCGAATAGAGGTGGACAATGGTTGATCTTGCGACTGAATGGAGGTGGACAATCGGCTGCTCGCGATCGGGAGATGATGATGGCGATGATTGCTGCTGCTGCGGCCGAGAGGGAAGAAAAGAACATGGCTGATCAGATTGATGTGATGAAGGAAAGGGGCTGTTTGCGATCACAAGGGCGAGAACAAGGCTGCCGACGGCAGTTTTCTTTTAGGGTTTTGTGTTATGAATGAATCATGCATGTGGGTTTGTATATATAGCGCAAGATGAAGGGTTACGGTTTGGGTTTGGGTCTTGCGGCCAAGATATGTTTGGGTTGGTTCGGTTTGGGTTGTACGCAATGGGTTGGTTTGGTTTGCACACGGGTTGGTTTGGTTTGGTTTGCACTTGGCCGAGAATGGCATAAAGTTTAAGGTTTAAATCTCGCGGCCGAAGACTTGGGTTTTAGGTTTCCTAGTTTCACAAGGAGTTCGGTTTGTGTTTGTGTCGCGGTTCGGTTCGTGTGCATATTTATTATACATACATATATTGTATAACTAAAACAATTCACGTAATCACACATCACGTATTCATTAACTCATACGCGTTCATACACATAGCACGTAATTAGTTTGACAAGTATTACGTTTAAGTTATCCGAAAAACCCGGGATGTCACAATAATGAATCAAACTATGTCCAAAATGGAGCTAAGATGAATAGAATATCGATGCTCGAAGTTGAGTGATTGAAGTGAATATTTCTAAACTTTGGTGATTCTAGTATAAATTCATCTTTGTCATAAATTGGTGGTTGAAGTTTTCGAAAGACGTCGACTTGAATCAAGATTGGTACAATTTAGTTGTATTTATATTCTTTTATTTAGTTTATGTAACTGGTATTGTACTAGTAGAATTTCCCACAAATAACGAGAGTATCGTTATTATTTATATTGTTATTATTTTAATAAAATTGTGAACCTAGTTCCTACAATCTTAAAACAGACTTTCGTGAAGATTGTTACCGCAATCTTAAATCCCTTCTCTACGAGGATTTAGGTTCACGAAAGTTAAAATATTAATTGAGATTTTGCTATAATCTTGTAAATATTTATTTTTGGGAAATATTTATTTAGTACAATGAGTCGGATTTATTTTATGATTGGAGTACAATCTTTAATCTGAATACCGTGTTGCAAAACAAACGTTTTGATTCAAGTTTTGGTGTTCTTATTTAGAGAAACCGAACCTTTTACAAATAACATGTATTTCAATATGTTTTTGAAATGCTAAAATTTTTCTAATGAGCTTATTAGAAAAATATATTTTGTAACCCCCTTACATAGTGTTTGTAGCAATTAAGTTCTATCTAATGAGCATGTTAGAAATTATAATTGGTATATTAATGTTGGTTTCAAAAGTCCTATTTTCTAATGAGCGTATTAGAAAATAATTATTTTATAAAATAACAAGTTTTAATATTTTCTAACGAGTGTGTTAGAAATGTTGATGTTGAAAGAATAACAAGATTAAAACTTTTATATCTCTAAGGAGCGTGTTAGAATTTTTCTAGAATAATAAGTTTTAATATTATCTATTATATCTAATGAGCGTGTTAGATACGATGATTGTGTAAAACTAACTAGAAAATATACGTTTAGATTTTCTAACGAGCGTGTTAGAAAAGATTGTTATTCCAAATAATTACTGACGAGCGTGTTGGATACATTTATTTTGGATAATAATAAACCTTATGACGGTTTCGTTCAAACCATTAAATTTCTAGCAAGCAAGTTAGAAACGGTTTATTCTACATAAATGTTAAAACGGTTTCGTCGAAAACTATTAAATTTCTAACGAGTGAGTTAGAAACGGTTTATTTTATGACCGTTTCGTATGTGTTTATTTCTGATGAGCTATTGGAAATAGTTTATTTTTATAAATTTCAAAACAAAAATTGCAATCGGTTATTTCTAACGAGCGTGTTAGAAACCATGTAACGATTTTGGCATTGGTTATTTCTAACAGTCGGATTAGAAAACATTTATTTTATACAAAAAAGGATTATGTCAATAAGTGTTCGTTTAAATTTCTAACGAGCATGTTAGAAATTGGTTTATTTTATTGAAAACCAAATAGTTTGAATGTTTGTCAAACATTTAAAATCTAAGGGGCATATTAGAATTAGTTTATCTTATAACCAACTATTTTAACGATTTGCAATCGTTAATATCTAACGAGCGGGTTAGAACCGGGTAAACAATGATAAACTATTTAAGATGATTTGTAATCATTTTATATATATTTTTTAACGAGCGTGTTAGAAAAGGTTTATGTTTATTTCTAACGAGCGTGTTAGAAAACGTTCATTTAAATAAACCAAAACATGCTTATGAGAATCTGTTTATTCATTTTATTTCTAACGAGCGCGTTAGAAACAATTTAATATATATAGAACCAAATATTTTGAATGTTTGTTAAACGTTCAAGTTCTAATGAGCGCCTTAGAATCGGTTCTCTTAGAAACTATTCATTTTAACGATTTGTAATCGTTTACTTTCTAACGAGCGGGTTAGAAACGGTTTGAAAATGATAAACCAATTATTAAAATGATGTGTATTCATTTTATTTTCAAACGAACAAATTTGAAACTGTTTTATTTAAACTATTATAAGGTTTATTGTCTTGATTTGTAATCAAAACATAAATGTATATAGTTTCATTTTAAAACACTTGCAAAAAACGAGAAATCTTTTGAACGATAAAACATTTCTTTGCGAATTATAACTGATTCGATGCTTCCATGGAAAGTATTTCGTCTTGAGCCGTATAATAGTCTCGGAAAGACTATTTGGTAAAAAGAACTCGAGGTTGTTATGGATATAATAAGTTGCTCAACTACTTGCGAGTAGTTAATTGTAACAACTTTATATTTTTGGATAACTTGTTGATTATTCAAGTTTAGAGTTTCAAGTTGAAACAAGTTATATGTGTTCCATTGAGGGAGTACCTCAAAACATGACACGAAACGATATAATTGTGTTTATCTTGGTTGAAAGTGTTGAAGTTAATAACACTCTCAGATTTGATGTTTATATATCATTCGTGTATCCGTTTTATATATGTTAGCTTTTATTTATTTAAAAAGGTGGACTACCATTTGGGTTTATTTTAAATAAACAAATGGTTTTAAATAAATAAAAGATATACAAGACGTATATTATTTTTGGGACTACTAATAATTTGTAAAAAGGATACACGTTTTGATACAAAATATAAAAAGTAATTTACACGAACACAACGAGTGGGTTGTGATCATGACTTATGTAATAAGTGACAAATCAAACATCAAACATATAACGACTTTGTGAGAAACGTGGTGAACGGTTTGAGATGAAATACACGGAAACGAGATATGTCATCTAATGTTAAGAGCATCAACATGGAAATGCACATGTAAGTTTTTAAAGAATATAACATATGAAAGAAATATATGTTATTATTGTAAATGATTTTAATAAATTTAGCAAATTTATTAAGGGAGATTTACAATAGTGATGGACTTGTAGATGCTTCTACCACCATCAATGTTGTTTAAACTATGTGGAGGGTTGGTCCTCAATTTGGGAGAGTATCCTAATACATGGTATTAACGAAACAACAACGTAAATGTATATATCACTATAGCATACGTGAATGCTTTGTTGTTGAGAGTCAATCTAATTGACTATATCTCAAGACTCGAGTGATTTTATACAAAGATCGTTCATCAAAGTGACTTGGATAAAGACTTATTTTAAGTCCTTAGGAAGTCAATGGTGAGCCTTGGAGATAAAAGGCAAACGATTTATGATCCTAATGGATGCATTTAATTATGGTTTTGAGACCTCAACCGGTAGTTTTGGAATGGTGAAATAAAATTTCATTATTGTGTCTAAACTAAGAAGCGAATGTTGGAAGAGATAGTGTGTTATCTCTTAAGGCTGTGAAGAATCAGAATGATGCATCTTCTGTTCACATGCTAGAGTATTGTGGTCTAAAGCATACTAGACTAATACTTGTTAATTTATATGCTCGACGGTGATTAAATTAACTTTAAACATTCAAAATATGTGATGACATAAGAACGAATTTTGTGCTAAAACAAAACTATAAATATAACTTCATTTTAGTCCAAAGGGATAAGTTGGGAGGACCGGCTAAATAGATCATTTGTAATGATTCCATATGGTTTCATATGTGAAGAACTCGTATAGCTCAGAAGCTCTTTTGAGCAATATTAATTTGAGTAGAGTAATATAATTCGACGATTGCATTGACAAAAAGATATGGATAATTTTATCCTATCATGCGGGTCTAAAAAGTCATCAAGAATGATATTACTCAAGCCTAATTAAAATGCAAGCAATGTGGGGGGATGAGCCATTTAAGTAACAAACCCTTTGGGGTATGTAGAAATGGTAAGAGTTGAGAAGTTTTCTCAAACTCGAAATGAAAGGGATAACCTTTCATCACCCCATTTGGATGTTATCCAATTACACTTAAATGTGGGGGTGACTTGCATTTGAATATTGAAGGTTTGGCATTAAGGATTTTAGCAATCCTTATATATATTGCAAACATATGACCAAGTGGAGTACACAATGGTTATGTGGAGTCAATCGAGTAGATTGGACTCGAGTGCCAATTGGTTATATTAAAAATCTAGTAAGATGTCAATTATGACATACCAAGGCATGATGAAAACGTGTTTAGCCATGAATTGAGTTTCATGTAATTCTAAAGACAATGTACATAATTAGATCCGAGTTGAGATCATGAGTGATAAGTCTTACGAATCAACTAAAAGACATAACTGACTAGCGAGTCAAGAACACGTTAGGACAACTGATCTCAATCGTTGTTGACTTAGCGAAGTCAACAAATAATTTTGGATCCAACAACCAGTGGGTTAATAAGAGATCAAGTTGTGGAATGAGACTAAAGCCCATGAAAAAAGGGACATGAGGGAAACCTAACCTAGTTGACTGGAGATCCCAAGATCTAGGTTCAATAGGCAAACTTAATCATGAACCGAAGAGTAGTCACGGTGGGGGCAAAGCTAATATATATGTTTATATATGTGCTAGTATATATGTTTATATATCCCCCTAAAACTATAAAAGGGTGTTTAAATACGTCCTAGTCCATTCCTATAATATTCAGTGACATTATTGTGAGGTTAAGCATCATATGTGGTTAAATGATTCGTGTAAATCATAGTAAACCATAATGCTTTTAATGATTTAAAGGGAAATCACCTATGTTGGAGAGAAGTGTGGTCGCTTCGAATGGAATTATGGCACAATTCCTAGAGCTCCCGCAGAACCAGGAAAGTGTTCCATAACCATTATTGGACGCGAAAATGAGGAGATTGCCCGGCTAGGGAAAGTATTGGTGTGAATGTATATTGTCGTTTACACAAATGGGGGGTTGTTCAAGGACATCACGTCTACAAAACCCTAGTAGGCTAAGTATGCTTCACAAAGGAAGGTTCAAAGGCTACACCTACCTATCCTGCAATACTCGACTGCCGAGTTTTCATTGGGGAATTTTGGGTGTTTTTAATCGATCTCCATTCATGTGGGGGATTGTTGGAAATTTTAGTGAAAATGGGGTTTTCACTAAATATTTTGGACATCAATAATTCTATTTATATATGTGTTGTATAAATAATAATCCATGTGTTTGTGTTCTATGTTGTGAGAGTATCATAATAATGGATCAAACTATGTCCAAAATGGAGCTAAGATGAATAGAATATCGATGCTCGAAGTTGAGTGATTGAAGTGAATATTTCTAAACTTTGGTGACTCTAGTATAAATTCATCTTTGTCATAAATTGGTGGTTTTATGACTTTTAATCTCTATTCAAGAATCAATATGAAGGTTTTATTATGTCTTATTATTTTATTCAGTATAACATTAACATGTAAATCACTAAACCCATAATGAAGGTTTTTATTGTTATAATTATCTTTAAACAATAGAAATTAAATATGGAGTTTTAGTTTTGAGTATAAAAGAAACCTTATAACTCTTTGTTGGTGAAAAAAAAAAGAAAGAGAATAGAGAAAAATGAGAGATGAAAGAGAAATACTAGAGGAATATTCCTAGGCACAAAGTTGTATAGAATTTAGAGAGGAGTACTCTCTAATTCTTTCACCATCACCAACTTATCTTTATTTGTTTTCCCACATAAAAGTGAACACCAAATTATACCCGGTGTAATCTCGGGCATGAGAGGCATCTCCGGCAGTACAACTACTGCTTCGGTTGTTGTACCCTGGGAGACAGAACCGTCTGAGAGGAGGCGAGGAATCTGTTTTAAGGGAAGCGTGTTGAACACGTGCCTCAACCAAAATTGTCAACAATTTTTTTTTGTTTGTCTTGTAGCGGAGTTTCAAACAACAAGGTGCGATTGAAGTTTTTCCAAAGACGTCGACTTGAATCAAGATTGGTACAATTTAGTTGTATTTATATTCTTTTATATAGTTTATGAAACCGGTATTGTACTAGTAGAATTTCCCACAAATAACGAGAGTATCGTTATTATTTATATTGTTATTATTTTAATAAAATTGTGAACCTAGTTTGTGCATGTAAATTAGAAAAATCTGATCACCTATGTCTCTTTTCACAAGTTTCCCTTAAACATATGTGTTCTATATTTATTACATAGAGCAAAATAATAAAACCCTTCCTCTGATTGGCCAACAAAAGTCAATTTTTGTTTTTCTTTACTTTCACATAAGGGATGGCAAAAATACCTGAGCCCGACGGGTATAGCGGAAATCCGATACAAATGGGACGGGTATATCCAATACCCGATGTGTATTGGGCAGGGTATGGGTTTGGTTTTAAAAATTTTCGCGGGTATATGTCGTATGGGATTAGGTGATACCCGACCCGATTACCCGAAACCACATACCCGTTTACCCAAACTATATACCCTATCATATACCCGAATTTTTAATATTTTTTTTATTTTAGTATGTTCATAATGTGAAAAAATAAATTTTCTTTTAGTATATGTATTTGATAATAGTATTTATATTTTGTTGTGAATTATATACGAATAAGTATTATAAAATTAATATAAATTTATAATTAAGCTTATATGTATGTAATATACATTTTAAATTTATAATAGTTGTTGCCTAAATAAAATTATACAGTAACCATAATAGTAAAATATGTACTTGGAAACCCAAACATATATCTTTTTATAAACAAATGGGTATACTCGATACTCGCAGGTATACCCGGTACTCGATAGGTAATTACCCGACAAATACCCGACGGGTATTGGGTCGGGTATGGGACACGATTTTACAACCGGGTATGGGTATGTGATTACCAATACCCGACTCGAACCCGACCAATTGCCATCCAGTTCCACATGATTTGATTTTTGTTTTTTCTTTATTCCCACATAATTTGTGGAGTAGTTTTTTGTTTTTCTTCACGTGGTTTGGTCGTTTAAACGGTTTTGCCCAAATCATTCAAAAGCATACATTCTACTCTCTCGTAGCTCATCATCATTTCACTCCTCACCTCAAACGGCATTCATTTGCAATGTTAAAATCAGTCACGTGTCCTCCACATGAGAGACATTTTGGTTTTTTTCCATCCTCCCTTATTTATTCATCTCTCTCACACACAACCAAGAACCATCATCACCTGCCAATCTTGTTTCAAAATTGTTTGCAGATCTTGTTTTTGGTTTCAAATATTGTTTCCAGATCTTATTTTTGGTTTCAAATATCATTTGCAACTCCCGTTTGTAGTTTCAACTGAAAAATGAACCACTTTGAAACAACAAATCCGATCCCTTTCCACCACCAGCCATATACGACCACCACCACCAAAAATTGTTATCTTTGACCGCAACCTTCAAAATTGTAACCACCCGCCATCACCAACGCGTATTCAAACCACCCTAGCCCCCATGTTCCCCATTGTCGCAGATCTGCAAAACTGCCACCTAAAGAAACTGTTATCATCCACCGCCGCCTGTAAAACCGTTAACCACCCGCTGCAGATTTAGCTTTAAACCTCTCGTATTCCCCTAGCCATTGGTCTTAACCGATACAGATTTTGGGGTTCCCTACACAGATCCGGGCGTTTAGAACCAATGATGGAAGATTGAGGATTGACCGACCAAGACCACCCGTGTGAATGCGGTGGTTACTGCAGGGGACGGGGGTTGTGATTTCTGGTTATGGAGGAGAAAGAGAGAATGTAGAGACAGAAAATAGAGAGGAGAGATCATTATTCATATACTAAAAAGCAAACCCAAATGAATATTATTATTATTCATATACTAAAAAGCAAACCCAATGAATAGTATGAATAGTGTTTTTATTATTATAGTAATATATTTGTTTTTGGGAAATTCGATATCGGTACCCAGTACAAACCATGAGTTTCATACAAACAACTACATTACCATACAACTTTCTTTTATTGATTTCTTTCGGTTATCTTTTAGTGTTTTTTTTTACATTTTCTTTTTATTCTTGTCAGTGGTTTCGTGCGCAACACGCTCGTAGTTATTACAAAACACGTGTAAACACAAACTAAATAACAAAAGAAGTTTGTCGCAACGCGGCGAATGATGATAAACTAGTTATATATAATAATATAAATATCTTTTAGGTTGGATTGGAAAAGACTAAAATGCTCCTCATGTGAAAGGCACGTGACTGATTTTAACGTTGCAAATGGATATCGTTTGAGGCGGGGAGTGAAATGATGATAAGCTTCATAGATAAAGAAGGAAAATGTCCGCTTTTAATGATTGGGGTAAAACCGTTAAAACAACCAAACTACATAGAGCAAAATGAAAATTTATTCATTTAAACATGTAATTGTGTTTGGAGTATTATAAAAACAGGTCTTACCCGTTTGTTTCCTCCTTCCTGCATTAGTTCCCCGTAATGTTGACCGACTTCTAAACCAACTCAAGCTTTTTTTAATTTTTATATTTATTTTTTAAATCAACCCACCCAACATCTTTCCAAAATCTAGATCTTGATAATTATTTTTCTCCCCAAAGGCCCTAATTCATGTATTATTATTAAGTTTATTATTGGCTTGTTTATTTCCTAAATATAACTAGTGATTTTAAAATGACCATAAAGTTCTAAGATTCACCAACTACATACAAACACGGTTATACGCTCGTACTAATATATTTTATTGAGAGTGATTAAATGATTGAAAAAGTATTTTAAACAATATAGAAAAACATATAAACTACATTAAAATTCTTTACAAGTTACTTTAAATAACACTTATACTAAACGTTCGTTAACTTAAAAATATCTGAATACACGGGTGTGTTTTTTTTCATGACATTCCGGTATCATGTTTATTGATAATGGAGTTGCATTCAAACTAAGGTGTTTTTGTGGTATCGTAGACTATACAAGTGGCGGTACTCTAACAAAGAGAACCGTTTCCGACCGAACATCGGTACCGGAGCCGGTACCAATATTTATTTTATGGTTTTCGATTGATGTAAAATACATATCAATATTCTTTTGTGCATATCACGTTTTTTTATCCAATTTCGATTGCTATATCAAGTTTTGATAATGTAGCTAATTGAACCGATACGGAACTTAGAATTTTGTTAGTTTAATAATACGAGATAACCATAATAATAGATAACAAAACATAAAAACATGTGTATCGTCAAGGTTATTTCTAGTTACCATTTACTAGTCAACATAAAAAGTCTGAGCCAACCTCAATGACTTTTTTCTTTTTTTGTGATTCATTCATAGCTTCCCATATATTGGATTGTCTACCATGTATGTTTCTAAGGACGCGAACTTGGTTGTTAATACAATAATACCGTTTATGCAACATAACCAACAGGCAACAACATGATAAGATAAACGTAACACGGGTCGAAACCCGACTAGACTAAAAGTGAACCTCAATATCTAAAACCAATTAACATAAAAATCTCAAACCGAAGACTGAGTGGTAATTAACTTGATAAAGATACGGATGTCTTAGACTAAAAACATGAAGTCAACAAGTCAGCCGTGAATAAAGACAAGAGTCTAAGCCTACAAGAGGGTACGATTTGGTGTGTGACAAAGTTTGCATGGATGTAAATGTTCATGAATTATCTTGAAAAGAAATTCTGATTTCATGATATCGTAAATTTTATTAGATAATTCAGGTTTCTCCATACTTTACACATATCCTTATACCTATAGGCTTGATTTTTTATATAAGCATACAATATATATATATATATATATATTATATATATAGTACACAAGAATATAATTAACTAAGTAATACATTTATAAGGCTAGTTGGTTATACACAAAGACTTGAAAAGGTCTTGGTCGTCTGTCAATAGAAAAATAAAAACACGGTTCTCATCAATATATATGTGCATTTATGTATGTTTATGGAACATCGTACTTTGAAACCATTCAAGCATTTCATCTTCTCTAGTGAAACACTATTGATCAAGGTTCTTTTTTATGGGCTTAAACTTTAGATCCTTATATTTTTTTTATTAAATTTGTGACTTTGGTCTTGTTTATATATATACTTACAACATGATCATATGAAACAGGATACATAAATCAAAATGTCTCAATGCAGCCATAACCACAACTTTTTGCTAAAATCTGCCAAACATCCTTATTTTTGCCAGAGATGCAGCCAACTAGGATTCGGAATGAGATACTCGTGCGAAAAAGCGAGTGCAACCTCTTTTCTCACAAAGAATGTGAGAACCCCAAATCCTTGGTGAAACAACCATTTTCGACAAAACGTGTCTTAAAATTTTACACTAATAGATCTGGGAAGGGTTGTTTATGCCACGTATGCGGGAAGGATATTAAAGGGTATCACTACGGATGCTCATGCAATTTTGTAAAACGTTACGCACGCCCATCATGTCTTCTTATGAACCCACCTTGGTAGATTTTGATGGCCTGACAATGAACCTACACAAGGTGGCCCCTGCAAAGTGTTTGCATTGCAATGATAAGAATATTTGCTCTAAGGTACATGGATGGGCTTATGTTTCACCATGTGGCTTGTACTGTTATCATGTGTCGTGTGTGATGGATATCATCAGTGAAAACCGGAAAAATGCGTTTATGAATGGAACAAGTGATCCTTTTCAGATTATTAGAGAAAGGTTTCCTGCTGATATGAATAGGATGACGCAAATGGTAACAGGGAAGAAAAAGGAGCGAGACAGGAAGAAGATAGCTACGGCTCTTAGCGTGATATTTAACGTGTTAACAGGAAATCCTAAGGGTCTTGTCGGCGATGCTAAAAAGTATTTCAGTTAAGGAGGAATAACGGATCAGTTTTTAAGATTCTGGAACATATAGTTGTATGCTTTCACTATGTTGTTGTTCTACCTTGTGTGATTTCTACATTGTGTTTTAGTGTGGTTTTGTTTGTATATTACTCGTCTATTAATGTTCTTGTTTGAAATTCAATCAATTACAAGCATGTAATAACTTTGAATGCTACTAAAAGTTAATTAAGTTGCAACAGATGAACTGAATGAACCCAAATTAACAAACTTAAACTAACTTAATGAATGAATCCATTTCTGGCCCTCATACACTACTAGAAAAGGCCTCAATTTTACTAGTAAAAAATGGTAAAAAATTGCAAGCGACGATAGAAATAATTTTCATAGGAAAATGGATAGAAATAATTTTCATAGGAAAATGGAAGTTTCCCACACTTCTACAAATATTCATCTCATGAGTCTTTGCTAGTGTTATAAGCAATCGACGAATTGCGGATGTACACTTTTGTAAAGCACTGAAACCTCGTTTACCTCTAGTCAGTGGCGGATCTAGAACAAACGTTTAAGGGTAACGTTAAAAAAAATTACCTTACGTTCATACAATGTAAATGAAACAAAAGAAAACACGATAATAAAAAGTTAAAGATTTACATAATAGAATTCTCTTCTTCAGCATTCGAAAGCTTGAAATAGAACCATTAGATCATCATCTGACACGTGGGCACACTTTTTCTACTAAAAAATGTATGAAATAGGTGTAATGGAGGGGCTTGGTTGAGACTTCGTTAGTGATTAGATAATCATTACTTAATTTTTATTATTATTATTATCTTGTATTTGTATATAAACTAGTTGATGCCTCGCCAGCATTGCGGAGCGGTAGGTCGAATATTTCTCAACAATTAAAAAACACTACTATAGTTTGGCTAGAAAAAATCAAAAACGATGGGAAGACCGTCATCTTGATCTCGAAGCAAAACTATAATTTGTCAGGACTAATAAGCAAGTGTTAGACAGCTTCTTGACACGAAAAAAATTAAATCAAGTCAACAAATTAAAACAAAACACTTATATAGTTTTGCTAAGAAAATCTAAAACGAAAACAATATTGAAATTTTGAACTACGGGAAAATCGTAATTTTTCAAAAGCCAAGTGATGGCAAAATTGTAATTTTTGGCTGGGGTAAAATCATAATTTGCTAAAAGCTAAGACGATAACAATATAATACTTTTTTTACCAGGGAGAAAATCGTAACTTTGTTCAGGGGGCAAATTGGTAATTTTATTGAGTCAACCAAGTAAAATATATAGTTTTGAAAAAAAAAGTAAAACGATGGTAAGATCACAATTTTTAACTATGGGAGAAGTCATAATTTTGAGAAGAGGGCAAATCGTAATGTTAAGCTGGGGGCCAAATTATAATTTTATTTTGAACTGTGGCAAAATCATAATTTTGAACTGATGGCAAAATTATAATTTTGAGCTAGAGGGAAAACGTAAATTTATTTTGAACCGGGGGTAAAGACGTAATTTTGAGGGGAGGGCAAAATAATAATTTTTAACTGAGGTTAAAAGCGTAAATTTGAGGCAGGGGCAAAGAGATAATTTTATTTTGAACTTGGGGCGAGAACGTAACTTTAAGCTAGGGTCGAAACCGTAATTTTAAAGCGAATATAAAATGATAAATCCGTTGGTCCAATGGGGTGTCAGGCCAGCTGCCTGGCACTATTCCCCCATCTCCTTTTTGTATATGTAGGAAAAGAGATAATTTTAATTTGAAATTGGGGCGAGAACGTAACTTTAAGCTAGGGTCGAAACCGTAATCTTAAAGCGAATATAAAATGATAAATCCGTTGGTCCAATGGGGGTGTCAGGCCAGCTGCCTGGCACTATTCCCCATCTCCTTTTTGTGTATGTAGGAAATTATGTAAAAACAATTAATTTAAAATTACAAATAACTTTTATATCAAGGTGATCTTATGTTTATTTGAAAAAAAAATATTGAACGTTTGTATAAACCAATAATTTTCAATGTATAAATAACTAGTAGCTAATTTATAAATTAAAAAAATACAAAAATAACTTTCATTAAATCGGATTATATTATAAATAATAGCTTTTATAAATAACAAAAATACAAAATGTATACAAAATGTAATGTAATATAAAAGAAGGTTTAAAAGCTTAAAAATAAATTAGAAGTAAAAAAATTATAAAAGAAGGTTTTGTGTCCTTTATGTGACGAATATGAGGAAACCGTGGAGCATCTATTTACTGCATGTTCGGTTGGTATTTATGTGTGGGCGGCTTTCAGTACTTGGTGCAACATCCCTCCAATATTCGCTTTCGACTTCAAGGACATTTTGGATATTCACAACCACATTCAAGTTGGTAAAAAAGCGAAGAATATCGTTTATGGCTTGGTGATTATTGCATGTAGGAGTATATGGAAAGGAAGGAATGACGTGGTTTTCAATCAAAACAGATGTAGTCCGCAAGACATTATGGGGGAGATAAAATCGAGAGGTTTCGCTTGGATTATGAGTAGGTTGGTCTGTAATTATATAAATTGGGTGGATTGGTGTAAATATCCATTGTATATGTTGTAATTTGTTTTGTCCTTTGCCCACTTGGGTCGGGGGTTTTTGTTTGTATGGCCTTTTGCCCGCTTGGATCGGAGATGTGTTTTAATGAAGTTCTTTTTAAAAAAAATGAAAAATAAAAAGATTAGACTTTACTATTTCCATAACCATCTTGAAACCACAAACCCACACATATTAGAAACACAAACGCACTTTTCAGATTTTCCAAATATATGAACCAACTTCTATCTCCATCTTTAGTTCTCCCCTACCTTAGAGAATCAAGCAAATTATCTGGCCACCTTAAGAAATCTTATGAGCTTATGAAAAGTTTGAGGTGTTGAGCTTTGATAAGTCTACAGCTATTTCTCTGGCGAGTTCAACACAAGCCGACGAGCACATCACAGATCCGACAAGCTCATCTTATGAGCTTTTGACAAGTCTACACTTAATGTCTCACTTTTCTTTCTAAATCATTTATTTATCTTCCATATTTTGAGGGGTAGCAATCTTAGAGGTAACGTAATGCATAAAATGTAAAAAAAAAAAAAAAACTTATATATATCTACTTCGTTGGAAAAGTTGAGGGGTAGCGGATGCTACCCCTTCCACCACACTAGATCCGCCTCTGCCTTTAGCATCGCACATTTGTTGGAAAAATTGAAACTCTTGCTCCAAATCGTCAAATTTGTACAAATAGTTGTTGACTCATGCGAAAACGTCGCCTAAAATTGCTTCATCTTACACGGGATTGTTAGAAAAATAATCACGTAGAAGAAGATTATTAGGAGCCTTACGATCCCAGTTAATTCGAGCTCATCTTGTAAGTGGATGTTAACTTTCGACATGATGAACTATAAATTGGATTGTGGCTTGAACTGCACCAAAGAATTTCTCATCAGATAATGATAAATCCATTTTTTTAAATTAAGAGTGATTATTGTACATAATAAAAAATGGACGTTTGCCATTTATAGAACCAAATTTATATATTTTGCTTTTTTTATTTAATTTAAAATGCTTTGGCCAACAATAAAATTGATTGCTCATTGCCTTCTTCGAAAAATCACCGGCCAAGCCCCTTCACGAAGAAGAGGGGCAATGTTCCGTGTCCCTACGCCTAACGTGACGGGGCTTCAGCGTCCCATTCACCCATATTACATTTTGGAAATTTTCAATAAATGAGTAAATTTTTTCAGTTAAATTTATTAGTAAACGTATATAACAAAATAAACAAATCTATTGAACTTGAACATGTTGGCCAGAATCACATTTGATATTGAAGGATTGAAAGAAACAATAATAGAATGCAACATAATTTCACTTACAATTGAATAATTGTGTATGTGCAACTCAATACATGCATAACTTAATATATATTTACAATGAATTCGCGATCGACCCCTTTCATTTCGTCGCACCCCGTGTATAGAAATGCGATCCCTTTGTTGCGATGTGTTTAATCATCACACTTGGTTATAGGTTCCTAGTCTTGACACATTTAATGCCTAGATATTTACATAGTTTACAAATTCGAACTAAAACGTACTATATACTATTTACACAAGATCCTTAGACTTAGATGTGAGGGATTAACGTCGTCGTTCTCCTCTTTAATCACGAACATCTTTAAGTTGTTGTAGGTCTTGAATATCGAGGAATTCTATCTTCTTGATTCTCCCTGGTATCCATCGCTCCACATAGATCTTCATATGTATTTGCTTCACACAAATTGATTCTTCCTTTGACTTGCTTCTCACGAACCTTGCTTCACACCACTTGTTCACACCTCTTGTGTATCACACATAATGTACAATTATGATTAACAATGCACATACTAGTGATAAGGTAAAAGACCTAAAATACAAACTACACACGTAAACAGGCAAGCGTACCTACTCATTAGCATAATATAGTTCAGGTAAGTTAACGAGTATCAATGCTAGAATGTGATAACTCTTAACACTTGCTTTATGCCTTTATCTATTAATATGTAATCTATGAAGATGAAACTTAAATATAACTAACAAAACTAATAATTTAGTTGACAATAGATTATAGACGATGATTGATGGTTAATAAAATATAACCATCCAGAATCGAATCAACGAAGACTGAATGACCTGATGAAAGATATTGCTATCGAACTACTTCATGAATTAACATTGATAGTAGCGTTTTGAAGTGCTAAGATGGATCAATATCGACTAAGGTTGATATGGATTTTTATAACTTAGAATTTCCAAATTGGGTTCAAGATTGAAGTACGAACATAGCGACTTATCAACAAATCTTGATCTATCATATAGAAAACTCTAGTTAGTTTCCAAATCTTTTTATTCAGATTATTCCTGTTGTAACAACTCCAATTTTCGTTGTTATCTTTTTCTTTTTATTGCCATTGTATCTATCCAATTGTACTCCGAGATTCGTTATGAAAAAGTTTGTGTAAGTTAAATTATGTTTGTTACAGTTATATCGCATCTGATCAATTATTAAACGCATCGCTAATCTCATCACACGCAATGATACTACTATACGAGCCGAGTGTGTTATTGTTTATAAACACTTGTGCCATCGCATCGCTTACCTCATCGCATCGCAAATCACAGTTAATTATATGGTTTTAAGTTACTTATATGTTATGTGTGTTTATGTTTATAATTGCAATCGCTATCGCATCGCTCTCGCTTATTCGAATCGCTAAATCGCACTATTACATCACATATAACGCTTAATATAACTATCTAATACGAACCAAATCGCCGAACAATCGATAAACGAACGAAAAAAAAGAAAACCCAACATTTGGGTCAAGTTCGGCCGAACTTGACTGGCCAAAACAAACACTCCATTTTCCTCAAGTTCGCTCGAACTTGCATTGATTCTTCACATAATCAGCAAGTTCGGCCGAACTTGGCTTGTATCTTTTGAACATCTCACAAGTCCGCTCGAACTTGTACACATATGTACAAGTTCGGCCGAACTTGACCCCATCAGCTCCCATTTTTGCCTTCACCTATAAATACTCAGCTCCATTCTCTCATTTGAACTTGCTGTAAGTTCGCCCAGAGCTCTCAAACCCGAAACCCTTTGTTTTCTAAGTAAGATTCAACCCGATTCTACTACAATGATGATCAATAACGTTTTACAACGAATTTTGCACAAGGCTTTGCTTTCGTTTTCATCAAATCTCTTCTGTTTACGAAAAATCTTCATCTTTTTATGCAAAACTTCTGTTTTACACTCAGTCTAGACTAGATCTGAGTAAAACTTTCAAAAACATTGATTTCTACACAATATTCGGACTAATGACGTATGTTTCATTCACTTTTGAGTGGAACGAGGTGTTGTCAAGCAAGATCTCAGATCCGGAAGCACAAGGACGAAATCGTCACTTTACACAAGCTGGACTAATCCGTACGAACCGCCCCGGATTAGCCTGAGTTTCTGTAAAATGGACTAAACTCGCTCCAAAAGACCTCTCTAACCTAAGTTTTTACCCGGTGGCTTAAGGTGGAGGGATGGGCACTCGATTTCCTCAGCAAACGACGCGAAAACGCAAGATTTTGGACCCGAAAACATCAAGTTCGCTCGAGATTTACTGATTTTATGCAGCTCAACAGTCAAGTTCGCTCGAACTTCACCATATGGGTCAAGTTCGACCGAACTTGTGTCAAACCCTCATAAAACTCAACAAGTTCGCCCGAACTTGCATATCCTGTTAACACTTTATATAAGTTCGACCGAACTTGTCAAGTTTCTTGAGAAACTTAACAAGTTCGCCTGAACTTGTCTCAAAACTCAACAAATCCTCACAAGTTCGCTCGAACTTGTATGGAAACATACAAGTTTGCCCGAACTTGTCCCCTGCTCAATCCAAACTTAACCGTTTCAGCAATTCAGAAGACTGATGCACTTCTGTTCGCTTACAATCTGATCCGGCGCTCTTCCCGACTCATCTCAGATCCCTCATCTCTCCCGAAACGCACCCACAGTGAGTATACTTGAACCCCTTTTACGCTTAAACGCATTTTTGGGTGTCACATATGTTCGTATATCGAAACACATCACACAACTCTCAAACGCTTATTCGCAACCCGTTGTTACATGATTTACGTGAAATCTGTTGAATTGTATGTATTGCTTGATTGCTTGTACGCCACCCTTAACATGATAGTATACTAGAGGTTGACCCGCCACCCGGAGGCCCGGGGTTGTTAAGGCTTGCATTTTTATTTCGCATTTATTTTTCTCTTTTAGGATGTGAACGCTTGTTCGCATGCCTCGATCAATCGCGGTTTGTTGGTTTGCATGAATCTAAGTAGTTACATCATTCACATCTATTACGTATGTCATGCGGTGTATGCTAAACGCTTTTATATCTAGTGTGTACGCAAACCTGTATGCTCACCTTTACTTAACTGTATTGACGTTTTATTTTAACATATGTGGCAGGTTGAGGATTAGCTTTGGATGCATTTGGATTTTTGCTTAGTTTAGTTGTCTTAGTTGTTTGGGAACTCATGTATTAAATCTAGGGGATATCGAACCTCATTAGTTCTTATGAGAAAAACAAAGTTTCTGTAATAATTGATTGGAAATGTTATGTTTGATAGTATTGGATGTTAAACGTTATGTAATGTTGCTAGTTAATTGTTATGGAATTCTCGTGAGACACTGGTCGCCTAGTGCCACTAACCCCGATGTTTCCGCCATCGGTTGGGGTGTGAAAGCTGTAGGTAGCCTATATGTTGTACCAATTGTGATGCTAAATTATCTATTACCAATTTAAGGTTCAAGCCTTAAGTTAATGGACGTTAATATAACCTAGACATAGAAGATACCAAATCTAACATGCATAACCTCATTGAAAGATCGATACAACCACATAATCATAATCACAATCAATACTTAACAAGTACTCATAGACATCTTCATATTAATTCATAACAAACTGTCGAATCATACTATATAAACAAATCAATCATCAAACACTAAATCATTCAATAAATCATCTCCTTCGGATAGTTATAAAGATATATGTTTAGTCAGACATGATGAAGAAAAGTAAAACACAAACTGAAATCGTCACGAATTACAAGTTCCAAGACTAGAAAACAATAAAGATGTAACCGGCCAGAAACTCAGATTTTGCTTTCCACGATGTTAGATCTTCGATTCTCTCACCTTTTTTGCATCGTTTCCTTTCAAAGAGTGTTATGTCATTCCAGCCATCAAAAACCTGTATCTAGAGTTTCTTATTGCATGGTACCGGTACTGAAAAATGAGAAAAGTGGGTACCGGTCCCGAAAATAATCTTAGGATAATTAGGTAGAATTGTCATGTTCGACCTAGTCACATGTTTAAGTACCCGAGTTGACCAATCTTTGACTTAAATGCTTAAACTACTTGCCATAAATGCTTAAATGTGCCTTCCTAAGGTTAACACAATATACATGCTTGGAAACGCTCGCATCACACAAACGAGTGATCAAGTCGAGATTAGGTGTGATAACCAAGAACTCTCGATGAGATCATTCACTCCACGCAATCTCTATCGCACGAGATACCTTCTTTGAGTTAGGAGTGATATCCAAACCTCGACGAAAATCTCCACTTCTATCTAGTGGAACTCCTGACTCGATCGGCGAGTGTATCCACAACTAGGAATGAAGTTGCTAAGTTGGGGTGAAACCCGCATCTTAATAACAAGTTCCGCTCCTCGGTTTTCAATCTCACCAAAGTCTCGATTAATTCAATGACTCGGAACACGATGTAACTGGAAGGAAAAATGCCATTAACCGTGGTACGGTGAGAGCATTTGTCTATTAGGCTAAATCGTGTGTCCGAACTCAGAGAATTCTCGAACCACTTTGGGTAGTCAACGTCTCAAAACCCAAGACGCTCCCAACTGATTTAAGCCTATATCGTCGATTTACGCATCATCGAGTTTATTATTATTTATGTGTTTAAACTTTGAGAATTTTCGCTTATTCGATTTATCGCTTTACTGATTCATCGTATTATCGATTTCTCGATTTATCGCTTTACGCTCCCTGAACGCATGCACTACTCGCACAGCTCTCGAAATCTAAAAAGCTAATTAATGCACCAACCAAACTAAAACGCTCATCTCTCTTACGCGTATGTTCTCATACGTGGTATTACCTCGCTTATTTCGCTTATGTATATCGCTTATATCTCGCTTATATCTCGCATCTCATACGCGTTACGCATGATATTAATTAATGGTGAATACGTGCAAAATATGAGCTTACGTGCTTATGTGATTATGTGCTTACGTGCTTATGTGCTTACGTGCTTATGTGCCTATGTGTTTACTTCTCTACGTGTTTATGTGATTTTGTGCTTTGTATGAATAATAATAATAAATATTTTAAACATAAACCTATTATAATCGAATCTCATCCAATCAAATCCTTCAATGTAGATGTCTTCAATGGGATCGCACACCAGAAGGAACCATCAGCGCAGCCAAGCTGACAAGCACATCGCTCACTAGTGGCCAAGGAAATGGCCAAAGTGATCCCGCAAATCGTCAGTGAAATTCATGCCGCTAGCAGCAATTCATCGTTGATTCCAAAGCCGACACGCCCAAGACATCTTTCAGTTTTAAACAGTTCAAGGCTTGTGGACCCCTCACTTTCTCAGGCTCGAAGGACCAAGTGCCATGTTCCACTGGTTTGATGCTATTGAGCTCACATTTCGCCAGAGTGGGTGTCCCGAACCCCTTCGCACTATTAACGCTACCGGCATTTTCTAGTCCAGGGCTCTCGACTGGTGGACTGCGGAGCGTAACAGGAGGGGAAACGATGAAGCCTACGAACTCGCATGGGAAGAACTTAAGGAATTGATGATCAAAGAGTTCTGCCCACCTCATGAGATCTAGAAGTTGGAAAACGAATTTGGGGAATTAAGCAAGACGGACCCGACAATGCTGGTTTAACGGCTCGATTCAAACAGTTGAGCATCATCTATCCTGGTCAAGTGGACACGACCGAGAAAGCAATCAAGAAGTACCTCAACGCTCTCCCCGACTGTGTCGCTGACTTTGTGCAAGCAGCACGCCCTGCTACTATTGAGGCGACCTACCAGCTAGCCGCCGAGATCAACGACAAAAGGGTTCAGTCTGTTACTTTAAGAACACCAAGGTCGCAAATCAGGCAGTCACCAAACTAGCAGCTCCATCCGATCAGTCTCGAGAATCGAAGAACATTCGTCGTGGTCGCAAGTGAGAAAACCCGAGCAAGAACTTTGCCCTTACTGCTCCAGCAAACCCTCAGCACTCCAGTCAGCAGCACCAAACGCACCGCCGACAAAGCGTGCGTATACTGGCCCGCATCCTTTATGCTCAAAGTGCACCTATCATCATGCAGTTGGAGGCAACTGTCGCTTCTGCACCAACAACTGTAACATCTACGGCCACTTTACTATCAGTTGCCGATCAGGCTCTCGCCAGCCAGCTTCTCAGACTCCCGCAGCACCAGCTTTACAAGCTCCTCCTCAAGCCAATCAGCAGCAAGCTCCAAAGGCACGTGCCTGTTACACGTGCAGTGATCCGAATCATTTCGTAATGTCTGCCCAAACAAGCCTGTGAAACAAGAGCCCTAGCAGCAGCAGCCGCCACAGCCTCAGCAGCAAACAACAGGCTGCACATGGACGAGCCTTTAACCTCAATCATCGCCAGGCTCAGAATGACAACAATGTTGTCAATGGTACGTTCCTCGTTAATGGTATTTATGCTTCATGTTTATTTGATACTGGTGCCATAATTGTTTTGTATCGTTAGAATTCGAAAAGGTTTTAAAACGTAAACGCGGTAAACTCCCAAAGACTTTCGATGTGGAAGTCGCCACCGGAAAAGCCGTCACCGTCACCTCCATCCTACGTGGTTGTACTCTCGATCTCAACAACCATGTCTTCTCGATCAATCTCATACCTATGCAGTTAGGTAGCTTCGTTATCATAGTAGGTATGGATTTTCTTTGTGAAAATCATGCTGAAGTTGTATGCTTTGATAAAATGATTCGCTTTCCTCTCTCGAACGGTGATCAACTCCATGCTATGGTGAAACTCCCTCAAAGAAGTTAATGCTTTTGTCTTGTACTCGAGCACACAAATGTTTGCGAAAGCAATGTGTTGTTTTCCTCGCCCATATCGTGAACCCGGAGAAAGAAAAGAAGACCTTTAAAGACGTGCCTGTTGTTCGTGAATTTCCTAAGGTCTTTCCCGACGATCTACCCGGTTTACCCTCTACTCGAGATATTGAATTCCGTATCGATTTAGTTCCCGGTGCTACTCCCGTTGTTAAAGCTCCTTATCGCCTCGCACCATCCGAAATGCGCGAGCTATCAAGCCAACTTCAAGAGCTTCTTGATAAAGGTTTCATACGCCCGAGCACTTCGCCTTGGGGCGCACCCGTTCTTTTCGGAAAAAGAAAGATGGGACGTTCCGAATGTGCATCGATTATTGTGAACTTAACAAACTCACGATAAAGAACCGCTACCCTCTTCCCCGAATCGACAACTTATTTGATCAGCATCAAGGTGCTACTTGCTTTTCTAAGATTGATCTTCGTTCCGGTTATCATCAGTTACGCGTACTAGAGGAAGATATTCCGAAAACCGCCTTTTGTACTCGTTATAGCCATTTCGAATTCGTGGTCATGCCTTTTGGTCTTACCAATGCACCTGCGGTCTTCATGGATTTGATGAACCGTGTGTGTAAAGCTTTCTTAGATCATTTCGTCATTGTTTTCATCGATGATATCCTTATCTACTCGAAGTAGAGAGACGAACACGCGCGCCATCTCGGTTTAGTTCTCGAACTTCTCCAGGGTAATCGCCTTTATGCTAAGTTCTCTAAATGTGAATTCTGGCTTGAAGAAGTCCAATTTCTCGGCCACATCGTAAATAGTCAAGGAATTCACGTCGACCCTGCAAAGATCGAAGCTGTCAAGAGTTGGATAACACCAAAGAATGCATCCGAAATCCGTTCTTTTCTTGGATTGGCGGGTTATTGTCGTCGATTCATCACCGACTTTTTGAAAATTGTCGTTCCGCTTACCGCTTTAACTCATAAGGACAAGCCTTTCGTTTGGGATTCCAAGCAAGAGGAAGCCTTTCAAACTCTCAAGCGTATGCTATGCAACGCTCCCGTACTTGCTCTTCCCGACGAAAACGACGATTTCGTTGTTTATTGCGATGCCTCTAATCTTGGTCTTGGTTGTGTTCTCATGCAACGAGACAAGGTTATCGTGTATGCATCACGACAACTCAAGATCCATGGTACACAACCCACGATCTCGAACTCTGTGCAGTTGTTTTTGCATTGAAGATATGGCGACACTATCTTTACGGTACTAAGTGTACGGTCTTCACCGACCATAAGAGCTTACAACATATCTTTAATCAAAAAGAACTAAATATGCGCCAATGCAGATGGGTTGAAATTCTCACCGATTACGATTGTGAGATACGCTACCATCCCGGCAAAGCAAACGTCATAGCCGATGCCTCAGTCGACGAAGCTATGTGTATAGTGTTCGCGACTCTCAGGCTTTGAATAATCTTGAAATTCTTATTCGTTCCGCCTAATTCGCTTGTTTTAATGAGAATACTTTGGAGGAAGAAATGAAATATGGTACCGAAACTCAGCTGTTGTTAAACCCAACGGTATTTATTACTATCTCGATCGTATTTGGATTCCTACCCATGATAATCTTCGTGAATTGCTAATGACCGAAGCTCATAAATCTCGATACTCCATTCATCCCGGAGCCGACAAGATGTACCAGGACCTTCGTCCTAAGTATTGGTGACCGGGCATGAAAAAGGATATCGTCGTTTACGTCTCAAAGTGCTTAACCTGCTCGAAGGTTAAAGCTGAACATCAAAGGCCCTCTGGCTTACTCGAACAACCCGAAATCCCGATGTGGGAGTGGGAGAGTATAGCTATGGATTTCATTACAAAAATCCCTCGCACATCCTCTGGTCACGATATCATTTGGGTTCTCGTTGATCATCTTACTAAGTCTGCGCACTTTATTGCCGAGAAGACTTTAAAGTCGAACGGTTAGCCCGAATCTATACCGACGAAGTCATTTGTCGACACGGGATGCCTTGTGACATCATCTCTGACCGCGACGGTCGCTTTACCTCACGTCTCTGGGAGACTTTTCAATCCGCACTCGGTACTACGCTTAATCTCAGTACGCTTTTCACCCTCAAATCGACGGTCAGACCGAGCGCACGATCCGCACCTCAAGACATGCTTCGGTGTACATCATAGATTTTGGTGGTAATTGGGATACGCACTTACCTTTAATCGAATTCTCGTACAATAATAGTTATCACACCAGCATACAAATGGCTCCAGATCAGAGACAATCTCTTGAAGCTCGGAGTCGCCAAAAGAGTTACGCCGATAAACGCCGCAAGCCCCTACAGTTTGAAGTGGGAGATCACGTTCTCCTAAAGGTTGCACCTTAGAAGGGAGTGATCCACTTCGGGAAGAAAGGGAAGCTAGCGCCTCAATACGTAGGACCCTTTAAGATTTTGGAAATAATCGGCAAAGTGGCCTATTGCCTCGAATTACCGGAGGAACTCAACAACGTCCATCCGACTTTCCACGTGTCTAACCTCAAGAAATGCCTAGCTGAAGAAAATCTTCATGTACCTCTCGAAGATCTGCAAATCAACGAGACTCTCCATTTCGTGGAAAAGCCTGTCGAAATCATGGACCGAGAGACCAAGAAACTACGACGCTCTCGCATCCCTAACGTGAAGGTCCGATGGGAAGGCAAAAACGTGCCGAGTTCACTTGGGAATTGGAAAGTGACATGAAGGCTAAGTATCCGCACCTCTTTGTTACAGCCACTACTTAAATTTCAGGACGAAATTACCTAAAGTAGGGGAGATTGTAACAACTCCAATTTTCGTTGTTATCTTTTTCTTTTTATTGCCATTGTATCTATCAAATTGTACTCCGAGATTCGGTTATGAAAAAGTTTGTGTAAGTTAAATTATGTTTGTTACAGTTATATCGCATCTGATCAATTATTAAACGCATCGCTAATCTCATCACACGCAATGATACCACTCTACGAGCCGAGTGTGTTTACTGTTTAATAAACATTTATGCCATCGCATCGCTTACCTCATCGCATCGCAAATCGCAGTTAATTATATGGTTTTATGTTACTTATGTGTTATGTGTGTTTATGTTTATGATTGCAATCGCTATCGCATCACTCTCGCTTATTCGATTCGCTAAATCGCACTATTACATCACTTATAACGCTTAATGTAACTATCTAATACGAACCGAATCGCCGAACAATCGATAAACGAACGAAAAACAAAGAAAACCCAACATTTGGGTCAAGTTCGCTCGAACATGGTGTTACCAAGTTCGGCCGAACTTGACTGGCCAAACACAAACACTCCATTTTCCTCAAGTTCGCTCGAACTTGCATTGATTCTTCACATAATCAGCAAGTTCGGCCGAACTTGGCTTGTATCTTTTGAACATCTCACAAGTCCGCTCGAACTTGTACACTTATGTACAAGTTCGGCCGAACTTGACCCCATCAGCTCCCATTTTTTCCTTCACCTATAAATACTCAGCTCCATTCTCTTATTTGAACTTGCTGTAAGTTCGCCCAGAGCTCTCAAACCCGAAACCCTTTGTTTTCTAAGTAAGATTCAACCCGATTTCTACTACAATGATGATCAACAACGTTTTACAACGAATTTTGCACAAGGTTTTGCTTTCGTTTTCATCAAATCTCTTCTGTTTATGAAAAATTTTCATCTTTTTATGCAAAACTTCTGTTTTACACTCAGATCTATACTAGATCTGAGTAAAACCTTTCAAAAACATTGATTTCTACACAATATTCGGACTAATGACGTATGTTTCGTTCACTTTTGAGTGGAACAAGGCGTTGTCAAGCAAGATCTCAGATCCGGAAGCACAAGGATGAAATCGTCACTTTACACAAGTTGGACTAACCCGTATGACCCGTCAAGTTCGCCCGGATTAGCCCGAGTTTCTGTAAAATAGCTAAACTCGCTCCAAAAGACCTCTCGAGCCTAAGTTTTTACCCAGTGGCTTAAGGTTGGAGGGATGGGCATTCGATTTCCTCAACAAACGACGCGAAAACGTAAGATTTTGGACCCGAAAACATCAAGTTCACTCGAGATTTACTGATTTTATGCAGCTCAACAGTCAAGTTCGCTCGAACTTGCACCATATGGGTCAAGTTCGACCGAACTTGTGTCAAACCCTCATAAAACTCAACAAGTTCGCCCGAACTTGTCAAGTTTCTTAAGAAACTTCACAAGTTCGACCGAACTTGCATATCCTGTTAACACTTTATACAAGTTCGACCGAACTTGTCTCAAAACTCAACAAATCCTCACAAGTTCGCTCGAACTTGTATGGAAACATACAAGTTCGCCCGAACTTGTCCCCTGCTCAATCCAAACTTGACCGTTTCAGCAATTCGGAAGACTGAAGCACTTCTGTTCGCTTACAGGCTGATCCAACGCTCTTCCCGACTCATCTCAGATCCCTCATCTCTCCCGAAACGCACCCACAGTGAGTATACTTGAACCCTTCTACGCTTAAACGCACTTTTGGGTGTCACATATGTTCGTATATCAAAACACATCACACAACTCTCAAACGCTTATTCGCAACCCGTTGTTACATGATTATACGTGAAATCTGCTGAATTGTATGTATTGCTTGATTGCTTGTACGCCACCCTTAACATGATAGTATACTAGAGGTTGACCCGCCACCCGGAGGCCCGGGGTTGTTAAGGCTCGCATTTTTATTTCGCATTTATTTTTCTCTTTTAGGATGTGAACGCTTGTTCGCATGCCTCGATCAATCGTGGTTTGTTGGTTTGCATGAATCTAAGTAGTTACATCATTCACATCTATTACGTATGTCATGCGGTGTATGCTAAACGCTTTTATATCTAGTGTGTACGCAAACCTGTATGCTCACCTTTACTGAACTGTATTGACGTTTTATTTTAACATATGTGGCAGGTTGAGGATTAGCTTTGGATGCATTTGGATTTTTGCTTAGTTTAGTTGTCTTAGTTGTTTTGGAACTCATGTATTAAATCTAGGGGATATCGAACCTCATTAGTTCTTATGAGAAAAAAAAAGTTTCTGTAATAATTGATTGGAAATGTTATGTTTGATAGTATGGGATGTTAAACGTTATGTAATGTTGCTAGTTAATTGTCCGTTATTTTGGATTTATACGAATGCCAACCTAGACAGGACGTCCCGACTACCGGTACTTGTACCCTTCCGGTTACTACATGCCCGTCGCAGAACTTACTTTGATGGGATTTGAAAATTGCAACAAAATCCTTGAATAATGAGAGTATGAAAATGAATTGAATATATGAACATTGATATATGTATAACGAATATGTATATAAGCATGTATGTTTGACTGTAATATGAAACAAATAAATATCACAAGTTTGTATGTAACCACCTAATCAATAAAAATTTAGGCAGACTATAGTATAGGCTCTAAGGGTCTAATAACCTATCCTATATCCCTATAGTCATGGCTCTGATACCAATCTGTCACACCCCGACCCGCAGCGGAAAAGGTGATCGGGGCATAATTGGGTTATCATCAAAGCTCATGACATTTATTATATGTTTCATATTCATTAATACAATTTAATGGAAATTTACAATAAATGATACTATCAGTCTAAGCTTCTTGGTTCTCTTCTAAGGCATATCCTATGTTTTCCTTGCTTCAACCTGTTCACCTGTATCATGTGTAAAAAGGTTTTTGGATCAACATAATGTTGGCGAGTGAATCCTATGGAAAAACATTTGAACAAGTTTATCCAATTGATTATAAATAATGTGCATACCACATATGAGTAAATGTAGATGTAAATTTATTCACACAACACATAATATTGAATATTGAACACACAAACACCAAATGATTGTTTTGAGGCACGCGTTGTTCGACTTGTCTCCCACGAGGAACTGATGGGCCTAATGAATGAGTTTTGAGGCACGCGTTGTTCTTACGAACTGATGGGCCTAATGTATGAGTTTTGAGGCACGCGTTGTTCTCGTCTCCCACGAGGAACTGATGGGCCTAATGAATGAGTTTTGAGGCACGCGATGTTCTTACGAACTGATGGGCCTAATAAATGAGTTTTGAGGCACGCGTTGTTCTCGTCTCACACGAGGAACTGATGGGCCAAATAAATGAGTTTTGAGGCACGCGTTGTTCTTACGAACTGATGGGCCTAATGTATGAGTTTTAAGGCACGCGTTGTTCTCGTCTCCCACGAGGAACTGATGGGCCTAAATAATTTGCATACAACTTTGACAATATGTAATACATCACAGCCAATAATAGTTACATTCTAGTTTAGTTCATATAATGGTATAGCACGAATTTGCATAAGAGAATTAGTTTAAACAACACATGATACACCCCAAAACATGAATAAAAAGGGGAGTTTGTAAGAATTCACTCACATTGGGTGCGTTCGGTTGATGACGTTGAATGCACGCGAAGTGGTTTTAACCACGAGTGAGATTAAACCTAGATAAATCGCATTACGGTTTGGTAAGTAAACGGGTTTTATTAAATCTATTTTAGTAGGATTGTTGGGTGTATTTTTGTGAGTTTGAGGCTATTTTCTAACCTTAAAAATGTTATTTTTAAGTATTTTTAATTGATTTTTAAATAAAATAATTAAATAAAAATAATAAAAAAATATTTTTTTTTGCTACAGTAGACTTTTGACCGTTGACTTTGACTAACGTTGACCGGTTCGAAGGCATATTATTGTGCGCTGGGTGAGGCTCGAACCCGAGACCTCCCGTACGCGTGCACGCAGCTCTACCAACTGAGCTACGTGTCTAACCCGTTATATATCCGATTTTAATTATATATATATGTTAATTAGATTTTAAACAGAATTCCTTTATTTTAAAAACGAATTAATCTAGCGAACCGGTGCGCTCCACAGGTCTCGAACCCGGGACCTGTGGGTTAGCGGACACACACTCCACCGCTGGACTGTGTGTCTCACTTGGTTATAAACTCAGTTATCAATATATTTAACATATACTTCAATCAACCCGGTTCAGTTTGCTGAAAAAAAGGAATTTTTATCAAGGCGGCGTGTGAGGGACAATACTCGAACTCGTGACCTTAGCGTTAAAAGTGCACACAGTCCACCGCTGGACTGTGTGTCTAACCCGGTAATTATCTTGATTTTAATTATACTTAACCATTACCGTAACGTCGTCTTCTTCACTGGTTTTCACCGGAAGTGACGACTGACGGATTCGAATGTTGATTCAAGTTTCTTTAGTGTGTTATGATCAATTACAGTCGAGATAAAAGTAAAAAGGGAAGGAATTAGGCGTGAGAAGTACCGGCTGTTTCTCCTCTGTTTTCCGGCAGAACTCCGGTGGCAGCAAGTTCTTCCGGCGACGAGTCTCTTGCAGCAGAGAGTCTTCCGAAAGGTTACAAAGGTTGTGGGTGACTTCGGTAAAAGTTTAAGGGGTTCAGTAAGCTCAGAGATTACTGATACGGTTTTCCGGCGATGTATCAAGTATTTCCGGCGAGTGATTTTTCGCCGAGAAAAGGTGCGATTTGAGTGTGAAAGGTTTCTGGCGAGTTGAGGGTGTATTTATAGGGTAGTATTGAGATGAATGGGGTCTGAATTCGGTCTCAATTCGAAGTCAGCCGTTCTCCGGCGGTTACAGCTGATGTCGCGGGTTCATATGTCGGTTATAACCGTCGTAATAGTTAAGTCATCGGTTGAATTGAGCGAAAACGTAATTAAACGGCGAAGTCGTCGGGATTTCCGACGACTGCTAATTTGGGCGCAATTTACTGATTTTAACTTTGAAACTTGAATATTTGAATTAAATGTTTCCTTGTGTTAACAGAAAAACAAAGTGGCGGAGCGGTTGTTTGGCTGAGTGATAGTTGTTTGGTTGAACCGGATACAGACCCGAGTTCGAAACCCGGCATGGGTAAAACATTTTTATTTTGTTATTTTTATCAGTTTTTCAAAAACTAAATATATATCCCCGCATAATAATTGATTACGGATCGTTTAAAATTATTTTGGGCATTTAATTCGCAACGAAAAATTTGACTGACTGTTCGGTTGATAAACGGAGCGGGTTTGGTAAATCCGTTTTCGACGGATGTTACAGGGTCAGCTGTGGGTTCAAGATGCGCTCGGGTCAGATTTCATGTTCAAGATGCGAGTTATGGTAATCGGTTCAGCCGCGAATCATACTTGGTTTGGATCTTTTTTCGGGTTTGTTTCGGGTTCATGTCCTGTTCGGATGTCGAGTCAGCGGGTCAGATTTTGGGTCAGTCAACGCTGGTCAAAGCAAGTCAACGCAGGTCATCAGCCAACTCGGTTAACTGTCGGGTCAAACCCGGTCGACTCGGTCAGTTCGGGTGAACACCGATTTCAGGTTCGAGTCTCTTATTCTATTTTGCTTCCGATTTAGTCAGTTTCGTGTCTCAACTCGACGGTTGTTTTGTCGTTTCAGTTGGCTCGGCTTTCACGACACAAGTTAACTCGGTTCAGTTTAGTGCGACTCGGCTTAGCTTCAGTCAAAAAGTCAAACCTGGTCAACTGTCGGGTCAACGATCTAGAAACGAGGCCCGGTATAGCAATGACGTGTATATTAAATCTTGTTATTCCATATTCATCTATCGTTTTAATTGTGTAACCTAATTTTAGATATAATTTGGAAACATAAGTAGGATATGTAAATATATATTTGTTTGTTTTGATAAAATTGTTGAGTTTTGAAAATGTTATCGACAACTAGATTGTCGGGATCATCCAAAACAAGAGGAAACTCCGCCCGTTTATCGAAAAAATAAATATACTTATTTACTACACTTCCGACAATATATATATATATTTTCACTTTATGCTTTTCGACGAAACACATTTATTCATTACACCGTTCAACAACATATTTATTTAATATTCCTTTCGACAAAGTATATATCTATTTAACGACAAGATATACTCATATTATTCCTTCCGGCAAAATAAATATATATTATATACTTTTCAAAAATTATACTTCTCTAACGGCAATATATATATATATTACGTGTTTCCGACAAACAATATATATTCATCTATTATTCTTTTCGTTAAAAAATACATATATGTCTATTATCCCGTTTCGTCAAAATATGCTTTTATCTACTTTCTTTTCGCCAAAAATATATATATTTATTGTATTATTTTGATAACACTTTTACGGCACTTTTGACGAATTTAACTTTAGAGTCATTACATAAATTCCGTGCTAAACGTACACGTATCTTCAACTCCGATTCGATTATTCATCCATGTTCGTTGTCATTTAAGGTGGCATTGGTGTCCCCTTTCTCCCACTCATCAACTCGTCGTGGAATTTCCAAAGAAGACTTAGCAATTTTGTGAGTACACTCGACCCACATTTGTTTATATCACTTTTTGGGTGTAACATGTTTCCATATACAAAAATCACAAACACTTAAACTTTATGAAACGCACAAACAATCCTATACACATGACTACTTGAATCGTATACTTGTTGCTTGTCTAGGGATAAACGTTGTGCTGTGATTTAGTCATTAACTATTTTTAGCCTTGTTTGACATGCTTAGCGCTATAGGAATTCACGCATCCACCTCCATCGCTTAACACGTGAGGTCATGTTAAAACATCGTGATTGCGTTACGGGTTTGATTATTTGCATTGCATGCCTTGATATTGCTCTTGTATAGATTTAGTTGCCATGAGGATTGTTAAAAACTTTATTCGTATACGTATGCTATGCTTAAACTTGTGTACTCGCCTTTGCTTTTGCATTGACTTTATTTTAAAACATGTTACAGGTCGAAGGAGATGACGCTATGAAAACAATATAGCAAGGACTAGATACACACAAATTAGACGTTAGGTTTAATGTCGACGTATCAATTTTGTTATGACTTTGCAAATGTTAGATTGTTCTTTGTTTTGTTACATTGATATATTTGACAATTCTTATGAAATGAAATTTGGTTTAATTAATTATTGTCACTTAATAATGTTGTGAGCAATGAGCAATCTCGTTTTCGTCTCATCCCGATGTTTCCGCCATCGGTTGGGGTGTTACAGATTGGTATTAGAGCCATAACTATAGGGAATTAGGTAGATTGCTACGCTTTTGACCTAGTCTATAGTTAAGTACCATACTTGACCATACGTGATTCGCATGCTAATTTCTTAAAACGTCTCCTATATGTTAAATTTATGAAATGCTTTATGTCACACCCCGACCCGCAGCGGAAATAAGAGTCGGGGCATAATTGGGTTATCACCAAAGCACATGACATTTACTATTATGTTTCATTATTAAACGAAGTCAAAGTTACATTTCTCAAACGTTCAAACATGTTCATTCATTACAAAGGAAAATAACCAAACATAATAATCCAAATACTAAATCGTTTTATTTCTTCTAATCCAGGTCCTACGTGTTCCTAACTGCTGCTGGTTCACCTGTATCATGTGTAAAACAGGAGGTTTTTGGGTCAACATAAGTTGGCGAGTGAACCTTATAGATAAACATTTATATAATGACTTTCTGGTTAGTTTATCAATAAAATATTGTGCATAATCATAAAAGAGCATATGTATGAAATCAAGCAATGGCAACATCAGTTACAATTATAACATACATTAACAATCGATAGCATACATGAACATACCAACATCATATGATAATTAACATAAATGAACTGTGAGATCGAGGCTCAATCAAACGGAGCCGATCGTATTGCATGAACTGAAAATGTAAATTGAACTGTGTGCTCAAGGCTCAATCAAACGGAGCCGAGCGTATTGCATGTATTGAAATGTAATTAAAATGACCGATCAAGGCTCAATCAAACGGAGCCGATCGTGCGGGCACGCCCTGATCAACCGCATAATAAAATGGGGATCAAACTCAACCTCGAGGGATGGGGAGCTACGGCCTCAGCAATTGCATGTACTGAAATAATAATTTGCAAACAATAATAACTACTTATCAGCAACAACTAACACACATGTCATGATATGATATATGCACAATAACTTAGTTATAATAAGTAAGTGAACAAGACACATGATACACCCCAAAAATGTGATTAAAACGGGGAATTTGAAGGGTTCACTCACATTAGGTGCGTTGGATTTGAGTTGGTGAGATGCGCACGATTTAGACGGAGCGAGTCAACGAGGAATCACTGACCTAAATTATAATGGGAAAAATATATTAAATGGATGGATTTTATTAAAGATTTTAATGGGATTTTTAGATATATTTTTGTGAGTTTATGGCTATTTTCTATCCTTAGAAATGTTATTTTTAAGTATTTTTAATTGATTTTTAATTTAAATTAAACAAATAAATATTTAAAAAAAATAATAATTTTTTTACTGTTTGACCGTTGACCGTTGACCGTTGACCGGTTCGGTCAGCGGTAATACTTGCGACGAGCGGGATTCGAACCGGTGACCTTCCGTTCACGCGCACGTAGCTCTACCAACTGAGCTACGTGACTAACCCGTTAGGATTCCAGTTTTAATTATATTTATGCACTTATTCGAACTTACCGAAAATTCCTTTATTTTACAAAACGTTTTAATCTCATTGAACCGGTGTTTGTGACGGGACTCGATCGCGTGACGTGCAGTTTGTTTTGCACACAGTCCACCGCTGGACTGTGTGTCTAACCCGGTTATATTCTTGAATTATATTATACTTAACAACTACTCGATCTAACCCGGTTAGTTTTATGAACAAAAAGGAATGTTATTACGCAGTGTGTGTGTAGTAAGGATCGAACTCGGGACTCGTATATAAACTTTGCACACAGTCCACCGCTGGACTGTGTGTCTAACCCGATAACTATCCGAATTTTAATTACTCTTAACCCGTTTTTTAGGTTCGTCTTCTTCACTATAATTACCGGTTTTTACTCAGACCACTGGTTCAGGGTTCTACTACTTAAATAACATGATTACTAGTTTGAATGAACAAACCGAACAGTTTGGGGAAAAGAAATACCGGACAGGTCGTCTTCTTCAGAAAGTCCGGCGAGAACAGGTAACTCTGTTTTTGAACCTCCGACTGAGAGAGTCTAACAACAGAATTAAAGAATTAGATTTGAAATTGAACCAGAGTACATGGATTATTAGACGATTGAATGTGTTTACCGTTAACTAGCGTGTTTCCGGCGAATTCCAGAGTTTCTCCGGCGAACCCAGAAAATCCAGCAAGTCTTCTGTGACTGGTTTTGAGTGACGGTCTAATGTTAGTAGTGTCCTAACAATAGATTGAAACAGCAAGAGAGGAAAATCTTACTGGTTTGAGTTGAACACGGTTTTCCGGCGAGATTTGCAGAGAATTCCGGCGACAGTTTTCTTGTGCTCAAAGGACTTGAAAACGCGACGAAAAGGGATTGGAGTGTATTTGAGACAGTTCTGAATCGTATAAATGATTGGAATCTGAATTATTTGGAGCTTGAATGTCTTTCGGTTTCAAAAACCCAAAACTTGAAGTTCATTCAATCTGAACTTTAATTAGAAACCGATATTCATCGGTTATAAGTTAACTATGCGAACAAAAACTGATTTGGCGATTCGGCTACCGATTTCCGTTATTCAGATATCATTAACCGTTAAGTCGTGTATGCGTATAAAATTCAATTGCTTTCATAATGTTAGCAGAAAACAATTGGTGGCGGAGTGGTTTGGAGACGGAGAGATAAGTCATTGGAGGCAGTTGACCCGGGTTCGAGTCCGGTCAGCTCCAAATATTTTTTATTTATTTTATTTTAATTTTTTATCAAATATAATTTTTATAGTTTAGTTTATATATTAATTATGTAACGTTTAAACTCGAAATACTCATAAATATTTAATGTAATTTCATATCTTGGTATTTGATTACAAAACGGAGCGGGTTTTGGAGACCCGATTTATACAAATGTTACACTTTACGTGTTCATACTCGTTACATTATTTCAATCATACGCCTTCCCTAATGCATATTACTCGATTATACTAAACTCGAAAACACTCGTATTACACAAGTGAGACGACTTCACCAAAATAGGCGTGATATCCACAATTTGGTGAACGATTCTCATTACGCTTATTCCTTATTTTTACGAAGTTACACCATCAAGTTAGGAGTGACATCCACACCTTGATGGAAAACTTCCCATTCAAACTCTAGTGGACTCTCGTCAAAGTGTCGAAATTAATTTTGACCCGAAGAGTGCCAACCACACTTAGGGTACGAAATCGTCGAGTTAGGGGTGAAACCCGCACCTTGTCGATTAAGTCCCATTCCTCGATTTTCAATCTCGCCAAAGTTTCGATTTTCCAATCGATTAGAGACGTGTAATAACTGGAAGGGTAAAATGCCGTTAATCGCTTCTCGACGAGAGCGTTTTACCTATAGGCCAAAGCACGTTTCTCTAATTCGAAAGGATCTTCGATTCACTTTGGAATAGTCGACGTTTCTCTACCCGAAACAGTCTAATGTTTTCTGAGACTCTCTTTTATACCATTTCAATTTATACATGACTTTTTATATACTTGTTACCATTTCTTTCAAGTTTCTAATTTATTTTAAGGTTTTTACGCAATTCATATTAAACCTTTTCATCCACTTATACATTATTTGCATACATGATTTCAAAACGTCATCAACTAGTCTTATATTTCTCGGAAAGTCCAAAATGGAGACCGTTGTCGAGATAGGAGTGAATTCCTTACCTAGACGATCAAACTTCGTTTCCTTCCTTCCTTAAAACGACCTCACCAACGGATTAGGGGTGATTCCCATACCTCGGTGATCGTTACCAACCCTCCTTCTTGGAGATTTTTTTTTTACACAAACCACATGTTTAAATTGTATACCTAAATCTATTACCATGTTGTCAAAATTCTTACTTAGACGAATTTCAAAAAGTACTATTTTATCAAACGTATTTCCCATCCGGTAATCTATTTCATATAAATCCCACACGCATATACCTGGTCACCACATGAAATGTTTTGTTTTACGGCTTTCAAAGCTTGACAGAATGCTACCTACCAACTTAATCGGTCTAACGAATACCTTGCCCACAAGTCTTATGTTTAACTTAATCACTAAAACACACTCACGCAATAACTTTATGTTAAAAATTTTCGTTTGTAAAAAAAAAAAAAAAAAAAAAAAAAAAAAAAAAACCAATATCTTATAGGCATTATGGAATCGTTGTACTAAAGGTGTGTTTGGGATTGTTTTTGCAACCTAATATTTTGTTTTGTGTTTGGAAGCGCAAATATTAAATAAATAAATGAATAAAAATCTATTTTAGTGTTTGGGAAAAAAAAACTGATTTGTTTTACGTATTTTAGAAATCAAAGCTCGTCTATTTATAACCTTATTTGTACATGTATATATATTTTTCAAACACTCAAATAGTTGATTACCTGATTATTGTGATAACATAATCAAATCCAAACACTATCTTCCTACAGTATGTTTTGTTACAACTAATTATCTGATTTTGATTATTCATAACGCATAATCTATTTTCAAAACTCAACCCCAAACACCCTCTAAATCTCTCATCGCGATTAAGAAAACATTTTGCTAAACGTTTTTCAACGGTCATTAAATCAATTAACACGGATTTCCTTTCAAGGGTCAACGTTTCACAAGCACCACTAAATTTCAAATCTCTTATATCCTTTGAAAACAGTGCGAATTTACTATTTTAAGACCTTATCATACACCTCCCGAAATGTCACATGAGTTTCAAAACACGTGGGCAAGAAAACTTTATGAAGACCAACCATTTTCGACCTACTTAAATTCTTTTAAAACAAATGGTAGCACTCCCGTCCATTACAAAATACGTAACGCATAATCAATAAGTACCTTATATTCCTTTATATTCACACACTAGATCCTATATTCTAAGTTAAACTTAAGCCTATTTTAGAAGCGATAACCTCAAGGTTTTGCTCAAACAACAATACATGCGTATCCTCGTACATGGTTTAGTCAATCGTTGCATGACATTTTAAACGTATCATTCGTTTTACATACCCTGATTTCTCGACTATTTTATGTAAATAAATTCGTAGCATTCAATTCATATCATACACACCATTATCGTCTGTTACATTGTTGACGTTCATAATTATACACATATTCATGTTCACGAAAATAACGTGTCATTTTTCATGCTTATTATAACACCTAATGACATACCCCCAACATCGTCCGTGGACAAGAGAGATTCCTGGCTCGTAAGTAATGCCCTACCTCTAAAATCACCAACGCGTTTTGGGCTTAATGCTAGTGGATGAGAGGAGAACTCCACAGTTAAGCGTGCTCAAGTGGGAGTAGTACTAGGATGGGTGACCTCCTGAGAAGTCTCCACCAGGGCAACCAAAAACAAAGTCGTGAGTTCCTGGATGGGCCACCCATCAAGGGCAAAGCGGACAATATTGGTGATAACGAGGGGCAGGGGTATTACAGGGGTATTACACTTATACTTATCATCACATTCATGCATATACGTCTTATATCCATGCTTATACTCATTTCCATACTTATGTTTATACTCATACACATACCTATACTTGTACTCGTATTCATATTCGTGCCTATGCGCGAGCGAAACCCGAGGGATTCGCTTACGTGGGCCACAAGCTATTTGCACGTAAACATGCCTACGCACTACATTCTTACACGCACGCAAACTTATTTTCAGAATTTATGTACACCTTTATTCATGCACTGCTAGTACAAGCTATGCGGATCATGTGATGATCGGTATAATCGCGGGTGCACACGGGATTATAGCGATAAGCGCATGAGAACCATAGAGTGTACTACCGCGTATGGTAACACACGGAACGTAACATTGCATCGAGTAACGAAACGGTCGCAACGTGGTCAAAACATGGTGGATACGCCGCTGGTGCTTCCTATACATAAGTGTTTTCACCATGCTGCCAAACTTTCGTAATACGTGCCATGAGAAATTCGGTGATTTACAGACCATAATATGACCTAACACGCCAGCTTAAAACAACTCACAACTGCATTGCTAAGTGCGCGCTACCCGATTATCCACGACGAGTCGTAATCCCTAACGTAACGTTTTCGTTTGTTCATATACATATGCCATCCTTACACGAGTATTCGTTGATCGAATCAATCGTCCGCTCTTATGCCTCCGTTACTCCCGTTAACCTTGTCTTTTTATACAACCTTGTTTACAATCAACCGTGTAAGCATTCAAACCCTAAATGCCATCTTACTCTAAAGTTATCTCCCATTCTCGTTGAGGGCAACGCACTTAATTGGCCGCTACCTTGATAACTAGCTTATTTTAAATACCTAACCTTCTCGTTTTCCATCATTAAGCAACTCTCTACAAAATCGAGATTTATTAACGCTCTTCAAAGTCGATTGAACTTTCTAGCAACCTACGGTTCGACCACACTCACCATTGAACTGCATACCACTTCTTACGAGAGCTTTTCTGCTTAGATGGCATATCATTGAGTTATTCAAACTCGTTTAAACCACTCTCCTATACGCATACTTACGCGCTTTACTTACGCTTGATGGCTTTAATCTTTCTAGTCAAGCAACTTCTTCTTGCAAACCTAACTCTTCGTTGATCTAAACTTCATACTTTCCCTCATGTGTCCAATCGTCCAAGTCTCAGTTTTGGACGATCTTTCTCTAGCCCAATCTTTCTAAAGTCTTCCTCTTGAATAAATTTCGGGACGAAATTTCCTAAAGGAGGGGAGACTGTAACGACTCGTATTTCCAATATTCATTATTTTTTTATAAAAAATTCGCGCTCGTTTTCTATTTCCAGAGTCGCAACTTCAATCGGATCGAAAAACGATTTAAAATCGGAAAACTACACGTTTTTACGCGTTTTAACGAAACGACAACTGAACGCAATCATTTTCGAGCGCCGACGTTTAAATCGCGTGTTTAAACCTAAAAATGATATTATACCCTGTTATGTCATGTTCGGGTTCGAAAACGGGTTTCAGAACCATAACGGGCCGCGTAAAACACATGAACCGGGCCTTAGGCCCAACACACTCAAAACCCTAGCCTATATAAACCTACCCAACCCTAATCCCCCACAATCACCAAGCCGCACACTTCTTCCTCTCTCGGCTCCGGCGCCGTTTCTGGCGGCACCTCCGACCGCTGGACTGTGTGTCTAACCCGGTAATTATCTTGATTTTAATTATACTTAACCATTACCGTAACGTCGTCTTCTTCACTGGTTTTCACCGGAAGTGACGACTGACGGATTCGAATGTTGATTCAAGTTTCTTTAGTGTTTTATGATCAATTACAGTCGAGATAAAAGTAAAAAGGGAAGGAATTAGGCGTGAGAAGTACCGGCTGTTTCTCCTCTGTTTTCCGGCAGAACTCCGGTGGCAGCAAGTTCTTCCGGCGACGAGTCTCTTGCAGCAGAGAGTCTTCCGAAAGGTTACAAAGGTTGTGGGTGACTTCGGTAAAAGTTTAAGGGGTTCAGTAAGCTCAGAGATTACTGATACGGTTTTCCGGCGATGTATCAAGTATTTCCGGCGAGTGATTTTTCGCCGAGAAAAGGTGCGATTTGAGTGTGAAAGGTTTCTGGCGAGTTGAGGGTGTATTTATAGGGTAGTATTGAGATGAATGGGGTCTGAATTCGGTCTCAATTCGAAGTCAGCCGTTCTCCGGCGGTTACAGCTGATGTCGCGGGTTCATATGTCGGTTATAACCGTCGTAATAGTTAAGTCATCGGTTGAATTGAGCGAAAACGTAATTAAACGGCGAAGTCGTCGGGATTTCCGACGACTGCTAATTTGGGCACAATTTACTGATTTTAACTTTGAAACTTGAATATTTGAATTAAATGTTTCCTTGTGTTAACAGAAAAACAAAGTAGCGGAGCGGTTGTTTGGCTGAGTGATAGTTGTTTGGTTGAACCGGATACAGACCCGAGTTCGAAACCCGGCATGGGTAAAACATTTTTATTTTGTTATTTTTATCAGTTTTTCAAAAACTAAATATATATCCCCGCATAATAATTGATTACGGATCGTTTAAAATTATTTTGGGCATTTAATTCGCAACGAAAAATTTGACTGACTGTTCGGTTGATAAACGGAGCGGGTTTGGTAAATCCGTTTTCGACGGATGTTACAGGGTCAGCTGTGGGTTCAAGATGCGCTCGGGTCAGATTTCATGTTCAAGATGCGAGTTATGGTAATCGGTTCAGCCGCGAATCATACTTGGTTTGGATCTTTTTTCGGGTTTGTTTCGGGTTCATGCCCTGTTCGGATGTCGAGTCAGCGGGTCAGATTTTGGGTCAGTCAACGCTGGTCAAAGCAAGTCAACGCAGGTCATCAGCCAACTCGGTTAACTGTCGGGTCAAACCCGGTCGACTCGGTCAGTTCGGGTGAACACCGATTTCAGGTTCGAGTCTCTTATTCTATTTTGCTTCCGATTTAGTCAGTTTCGTGTCTCAACTCGACGGTTGTTTTGTCGTTTCAGTTGGCTCGGCTTTCACGACACAAGTTAACTCGGTTCAGTTTAGTGCGACTCGGCTTAGCTTCAGTCAAAAAGTCAAACCTGGTCAACTGTCGGGTCAACGATCTAGAAACGAGGCCCGGTATAGCAATGACGTGTATATTAAATCTTGTTATTCCATATTCATCTATCGTTTTAATTGTGTAACCTAATTTTAGATATAATTTGGAAACATAAGTAGGATATGTAAATATATATTTGTTTGTTTTGATAAAATTGTTGAGTTTTGAAAATGTTATCGACAACTAGATTGTCGGGATCATCCAAAACAAGAGGAAACTCCGCCCGTTTATCGAAAAAATAAATATACTTATTTACTACACTTCCGACAATATATATATATATTTTCACTTTATGCTTTTCGACGAAACACATTTATTCATTACACCGTTCAACAACATATTTATTTAATATTCCTTTCGACAAAGTATATATCTATTTAACGACAAGATATACTCATATTATTCCTTCCGGCAAAATAAATATATATTATATACTTTTCAAAAATTATACTTCTCTAACGGCAATATATATATATATTACGTGTTTCCGACAAACAATATATATTCATCTATTATTCTTTTCGTTAAAAAATACATATATGTCTATTATCCCGTTTCGTCAAAATATGCTTTTATCTACTTTCTTTTCGCCAAAAATATATATATTTATTGTATTATTTTGATAACACTTTTACGGCACTTTTGACGAATTTAACTTTAGAGTCATTACATAAATTCCGTGCTAAACGTACACGTATCTTCAACTCCGATTCGATTATTCATCCATGTTCGTTGTCATTTAAGGTGGCATTGGTGTCCCCTTTCTCCCACTCATCAACTCGTCGTGGAATTTCCAAAGAAGACTTAGCAATTTTGTGAGTACACTCGACCCACATTTGTTTATATCACTTTTTGGGTGTAACATGTTTCCATATACAAAAATCACAAACACTTAAACTTTATGAAACGCACAAACAATCCTATACACATGACTACTTGAATCGTATACTTGTTGCTTGTCTAGGGATAAACGTTGTGCTGTGCTTTAGTCATTAACTATTTTTAGCCTTGTTTGACATGCTTAGCGCTATAGGAATTCACGCATCCACCTCCATCGCTTAACACGTGAGGTCATGTTAAAACATTGTGATTGTGTTACGGGTTTGATTATTTGCATTGCATGCCTTGATATTGCTCTTGTATAGATTTAGTTGCCATGAGGATTGTTAAAAACTTTATTCGTATACGTATGCTATGCTTAAACTTGTGTACTCGCCTTTGCTTTTGCATTGACTTTATTTTAAAACATGTTACAGGTCGAAGGAGATGACGCTATGAAAACAATATAGCAAGGACTAGATACACACAAATTAGACGTTAGGTTTAATGTCGACGTATCAATTTTGTTATGACTTTGCAAATGTTAGATTGTTCTTTGTTTTGTTACATTGATATATTTGACAATTCTTATGAAATGAAATTTGGTTTAATTAATTATTGTCACTTAATAATGTTGTGAGCAATGAGCAATCTCGTTTTCGTCTCATCCCGATGTTTCCGCCATCGGTTGGGGTGTTACATATGTTTAGTCAGACATGATGAAGAAAAGTAAAACACAAACTGAAATCGTCACGAATTACAAGTTCCAAGACTAGAAAACAATAAAGATGTAACCGGCCAGAAACTCAGATTTTGCTTTCCACGATGTTAGATCTTCGATTCTCTCACCTTTGTTGCATCGTTTCCTTTCAAAGAGTGTTATGTCATTCCAGCCATCAAAAACCTGTATCTAGAGTTTCTTACTGCATGGTACCGGTACTGAAAAATGAGAAAAGTGGGTACCGGTCCCGAAAATAATCTGTATGGTACGGTATCGGTAAAGTACCAGTATTTACCGGTAAATCAACCAAATTACTAGTACCGTACTGAACCGGTCCAGTCTCGAAAAGTGGGGAAAACGTGTACCAATACCAAAAATGTTTAGTACGATATAGGTACTGGTACCCGCTACCAAATGCTCATCCCTAGTTGTATATATAGACGCCACGGATTAGGGTTTTGACTTCCGTGTGGGTCGTACTCAACTAAATAGGTCCAGTTTCTTTCTTCGGTTGTCTCTTTATGTCGGCACCAGGTACGTGTCCTACTCTTCTAAGTCGAGTGTGGGTCACACTCTTCTATTTCTTTCTATCATTCTCGTCTTCTGTTCTGAAAGCGTCTATTACATCCAATTCATCTCATTTTCATCACATCAACAAATCATTAATAACCAAGTATTCTTATCAGATTTGAGGTAATATTTCCTAAATTCGGCTCTTTTTATATAAGAATACCATGTATCATTCGGCTACATCAAATATCCTCATACTTAAGCATTGTTTCTTCCTAAGCAATCCATTAGCACATTTTATCAATTAAACAATTGCATAATGTTCAAATTTCATGAAATGCACTTCCTATTTCCAATCTTTAAAATCTACTCCCAAGACTTACAAAGGCAACAAGTAGACATCTTAAACAAGTTTGCTTTATTTCCATTTTTTAAAACTAGAATTTACATGAACTCATCCTGTCCACTTTGTAGAACAATCACACAATCCATAACCCTCACAGCATACTCTCCTCTCAGCTGATTCTCTGGATCTAGCATAAAATGTGCTAGTGTTTCTATAACTCACAATCATAATATAACTATCATTTTTATAGGCTTGTACATAAATCAACAGCTGAAAATATGTAATTATCACACAAAGCAAAAGGAATTTTATCGTGTTGTTGTTGATTAAAGGTAAAGAGTAAGGATAAATTTTGGAAACATGGGTAAAAGGGTTAATAAGTATGCTAATATTCGACTTATTCACACTTGTAAGTCAGTCTTCGATCCTCATGTTTATTTTTTCCTATACAAATCTTTTTCTATTATTAGCTAATCTTTTCTTTTAATCCTTTTCTCTTATGCTGATTTCTTTTCTTTAAATTTTTTTTTCATTAGCTATATTGCTATTAACTTCATCTAATGAATATAACATAAGGTAGGAATATCAAACGGACATGTTTAAACAGGGGCATATATCCTAAATATGCCTTAATTATTTGATGACAGGTTTTTTTGTTAGTTTCTTTCCCTAATTTGTAAATACTTACAAATACACGATCATGTAGAGTTAGTAACACACGTTGTGCTTATTAAACAGGTTGTGTATGGTCTAACATGTTTAACATGGCTATTGAACATGAACACTACCCGTTTTGCACATATATATGTAACCAGTTTAGTGATACAAATAACATGAATCGATGCCAATGATCCTTTGGTTCAGTGGTGGAAAGACCGGATTTCTTGTAAGAGAGTCCGGTTCGATCCCCATTGAGCGCAGGTGAGGCCAGGGGGTTTTACACAAGCCATTAGTTGCGTGGTTTCCTCTTGGATTGGTCCGCGGTGAGAACGCTATGTCCTCTGATATCCACTCCCCTGGTGTTCTATCCACGAGTGGGTTGAGGGCCGGGATGTACCAAGCCCAAAATGGAGGGTCTTCCGGTTTTGAACCCGGGCCTCCATTATGGCCACTACTTGGTGCGAAAGCCCAACCAGTTGGTCTACATGCCGATCAAAAAAATAACATGAATCGACACTTTTAACACGATTAAGTATAACAATCAAAATAATACAAATGATACAATACATTTAACATCATTATTAACAAAACTTAGTATGCATGGTTACAAAATAATAGCTAATACAATAAAATAAAATAAAAGCTAAATTACAATATGTATATAATTATAATATAGTTAATTATTTAAAAAAACTATAAACTTCGTCATTTTGATAAACATGCTACAAGCGTGTCACGTTGACTTATTAACCTATTTAACACGATAAGTTAAATATGTTATATATATTGTAAACAAATTGGACTAGTTTACAAGTCGTGTGATTATAACCCGAATCCATCTACCCTAAATAATAACCCATTAAACTTTGTATTAGCTAATCATCATCATCATCATACTTAGTAAATCCCATCAATAGCAAAGTTAAGGTAGGGTCTAAGGAGGGTAAGATGTAGACAGTCTTACCTCTTAACTTGTAGGAATAGAGAGGCTGCTTTCAGTGAGACATCCGGCTCGATAGTGGCTTTGCATCAAGCCTTGGACATAAGGCACATAACACTCAGCAATTGGGACAAAAGCCGATTAGTGCATGTATCCCTTGTCTTTTGGCTATCAACTCCACCACATGATGCACGATTACCCGTCTCTCGTTTTTTAACGTTATTTTCACAAAATTAGTAAAATAATATTAAAATTAGTGAACTTTCGAGTCAAAAAATAAAGTTAAACTTTGTGTTAACTAAATGAAGTAATATCGAGTCAAAAAAATGTTTGAACAACTGTTGCACAAACACATTTCTAGTGCATGCCACTACATCGATCTGTTTATGGTTGATAGCATTAAATGCCGGTGACCATTAATTGGCGGCAAAAGATATCTAACATTAAATACAACAAACAAACGACCGGCTGCTGTCTTCAGGGCCTTTATTCCACCTGGTCCCGACAATCTTGTGGCTTCCATTGCCCCACACTCATTTGTTCGTTGCACCTTTTCCCTACCAGAAACTTTCATCGTCCCATTCCTATATACTTAGTGTCGGATTATTCTACCGCCAATCTATTGCAGTGATCGTTCAAGAACATAACTACTTCTTCTGTTATGGAGCAGCGAATTTCGGCCGCGAGAAACTCGGACAGCAAGATAGACTTTGACGACGTCTTTGGCGGCCCTCCGACGTGGACGAGATACAGCTATGGTGGGTCTAGAATGAAGTCATGGGAGGAAACGATGGGTTCTCACACTGGACAGGTCGAGACTCCGGTTTTCGGGGAAGAAAATAGTGATGATGCTTTCAGGAGTTCTCCTACGCCTACAAGGTTCTGATCACTTGTTTTAGTTATAATATATATGTACTTCGTAAGATATGTTTAGCCGTTTAGGGTTGCTTTTGATTAGGTTATTTTAAATAGTGATCACTCATCACACTGCTGCTGGCGAAACTTGAGATTTCCGACCGGAGGCAAAAGTCATCGAACCTAAAATTTTCTATAAAATTGCGGGGTTGAAAACGTATACACCTAAAAATTTCTATATGAAAACTACATACTCTCCATTATGGAGCGAAAAGTTCGGGGGGTCAGCCGCCCCCTCCTGCCCTACTTAAGTTGCACCTATGCTACCTTCTCCGAATTCCAAACATATCAAACTGTTGTTCGTGAGCTACTTGAGATCGGCATGTTAAAAGCTTGAATCGAGCCAAGCTTAAGCGAGCTCGAGCCTGACCTAGAGCCTAATAATGAACTTGTTTAACAAACGAACCCGAGCCTGAACATTGTTTATTGAGCTCGAGTTGGCTCGTGAGTAAAAATGAGTTTGTTATTTATATAATTTGTTATTAATATTTGTAGTTTATAATATATGAAAATTATTGTTATTTATAAAATTATGATATAAATAAATAAATAAATTATATTAGATTATATATACACTTTTTAAGTATAAATTATAAATGTATAAAAAATAAATAAGAAACGATAAAAACTCGAAGTTGAGAGAATTATTCTCGAGTAGAGCTCGAGCCATAGAAATAAAGCTCAAAACGTGCTCGAGCTTGGGCTCGGCTCTATAGAAAAAAAAATTATTGTTATTTTTTTTATAATGTATGAGAATTATTGTTATATATAAAATTATGATATAAGTAAGTAAATTATATTAGATCATATACATTTTTTAATTGTAAAAATAAATAAAATAATAAACCACACAAACTCGAGCTTGAAAAAATTATTCTCGTTTAGAGCTCTAGCTATAGAAATAAAGCTCTCAATGAGCTCAGCTAAGTCGAGCTTGGGCTCGGCTCGGCGCTAGCTTTTGTAATCAACTGATTTTTTTATCGTATAAGATGCCCATGAAGTATTTTCTTGCATCCGATGGTGTATTATTGTTTATTCATACTGGCACTTTGTTTTGGACTCACCAGCTTGCCTACCATGATGACCAAAGCTGTAGGCACTCCTGTATTTGGTTCAAGTGTGCATACACAAAATAACTATCCATATAGATTTTCAAGCTCATCAACACATATTCTCAGAAACAATCCAGGTCAATCTGCTGGTCAAACGTTGTTAACGCATGAATCATCAAGTAAGGAGTGGCTGTTCAAACATAAAAAATCTAGTAAGGAGTCAGCATACTCGACACGATCCAATGAAAAAGATGTTGATCTCAGAAACAATTCAGTTCAATCCGCTGGTCAAACGTTGTTAACCCGTGAATCATCAAGTAAGGAATGGATGTTCAAAAATAAAAAATCTAGTAAGGACTCAATATACTCGACACGATCGACAGAAAAAGATGTTGACCACAAGTCAAAGGCTAGAGCAGGATCATCAGGCATTGAATTTCACTTTTCTATGCACAAATGGGCCAATGTAGGAGTACCATCACTTATGTCTCTTCATGAAGGCACACTCCTGGAAGTAGTAAAGCTAGTGTACTATCAATTGACAATATGCAAGATTCTCGCGTTCCAAGTGGAAATTTATCCGCAGAGAAACAAGAAGTTAAAAGCTCGTTATTACACGATGAGTTTGAAAGAAAAGGTAATCTGTGGTTTACGGTGGAGGATATGTTGAAATGAATATAAAATTTATGAAAGCTGATTATATATTTTCTTGCGCGTTTAGGTTACGAAGAGGCTGGAACTAAGGAGAAAAAGATGAGTTCGAGTAACAAAGCCGAAGGAAATAAGGCTGGTGTTGGATCACCTAAAAACCGAGTTAAGGTTATGGTCAAAGATCTCTTCAGGATGCCTAATCAAGAAAGTCCTCCAAAAACCAAAACCAAAACTAAGGTGAGCTCTATATGGAAAACTGGAGCTAAAAAACGTATTTCAGAAGAAGTCACTGATATCGTTTCAAATCTGGATACAAATGTAGAAATGATGACGGACGCTTTTAAAACGACAAGTTTGGCCTGTGATTTTCCTGCAGAGTGTGTAAAAATGGCCCAAGATGCTTCGGTTACAATATCATGGGATAGTAGAGTGTCAGATGATTCGTTCATGGTAGTTTGTACTTACAATTTATAGTTATTCGCTCATATTATTACACTCGCGGGTATTAATATTTATTGTTTCGAAGGTGAAGGAAGAAATAAAGAGGTCCAAGAAGCAGAAATTTGCACAAAACCGTACTATTAAAACACTCGAAGATATTGATTTTCAGAAGGATGCCTCGCCAGCTTCTGGTAAGTTAATTAAATGATAACCTTCAAGGGGTAAGCATCTGATACCCCTCTCGCAGAGGTCTTAGGTTCAATTTCATAACCCCTTGATGGTCGCCTACCCAGCGTAAGCTGCATTTTACATGGTCGATCTAATTGGTTAGCACGTCATTGTTAGGCCAGTAAATTTTTCCAAACGGATTCTGATGGTCGTAAAAATCATCATCATCATCATACTCAGTAAATCCCACCAATAGCAAAGCTAAGGTAGGGTCTGAGGAGGGTAAGATGTAGACAACCTTACCTCTACCCCGTAGGAATAGAGAGTCTGCTTCCAGTGAGACCCCTGGCTTGATAGTAGTTTTGCATCAAGCCTTGGACATAAGGCACATAACACTCGGCAATTAAGACAAAGGCCAATTAGTGCATGTACTCCCTTGTCTTTCGGCTATCAACGCCACCACATGATGCATAAATTAACCATCCCCCTCTTTTAACATTATTTTCACGAAATTAGTAAAATAATGTTAAAATTAGTGCACTTTCACTTTTGCCTCCTGAGCGCCCACACATATATACATTATATGCGCATACCGCAAGCGGGGCGTGATGGTCATAAAAAAAGTTAATTTAAACGACAAGAATAAGCTAACCTTTTTGGCTTAATATTTGCTTATGACATATGCGGTTTATGTATCTCAGATTATGTTCCTAAGGGTTCTCAAGCTAGTGTTGAAACTATAGACGATCTCTCTTTCGATAACTTCCAGGTATAGTTTTTTCTTAAGTAATCGTTATCACACGTTTGTTTTAATAAATGGGCTCTTCAACAGGTAGAAGAATTGGAACCTGTAGCATCTGAGGCCATTATGGTAGATATAGTCATTATGAATTATTATCATTTATGCAATCTTTATCCAATGTTATATTCACACAAATTACATAAAAACGCAGGCTTTGGATTCAAAGATCCATATGTGGTCAAGTGGAAGAACAGGAAACATCCGCTCATTGCTCTCGACTTTACACTTTGTAAGCCCAAACACATTATACTACATCTAGTATAAATATAAAAACTTCTATTTAGTGTTCATATGTTGTTATTGGCCTAGGTTCTTTGGGCTGAGAGTGGTTGGAAGCCCGTTGCACTCGTTGATATAATAGAAGCAAACGCCCTGAAAAAATCTTATAATCGAGCAATGCTATGTTTACATCCGATAAGTTACAGCAAAAAGGCATTGATTCACATAAAAGATACATAGCCGAGAAGGTCTTAGGGATACTTCAGGTACCGGAAATTCTATTTTACGCATTTTTAACGACAAATACTTGTACAAGCTTGCTGTTACATGCAGTAAGTTGCATTTTGATAACTTTAATATTGAAAATATGATAGGATAAATATTTTGTTTGTGTTGTGGTACAGGAGGCATGAGATCATTTGAATTGATTTGGTGGTGCTACTGGATTGACTAATTCATTATACAAGACATCTGAATAAAGAAGATAGCTAGTTATGTACAAATAAGTTTTTTCCTTTAGAAAAACTTTGAGATGTAACTACCTGTAAGCATTATAAGTTGTATATTGTGTAATAATAATATATTAATACATTGGTACAAAAAAGTATAAAACAACTTTACATAAGGCAAAATAAGAAATATTTATCATCCTTTTGTCATTTTCTTCTTGCAAAAAGAAATTGTGTTTTTTCATAGATTGTGCTTTCTCTTTGTAATGTATTGCCATGATTATATCAAATATCCTTTTGTAATATCTGAAATTAGACTTTCTGAACTTGTAGTAAACAACAACAAAGTGGAATTCCACCCATAATCTGAAACTGTTGGTGAAGTTTAAGGAGGATGGGAACAGTGACAAAGCTTGAGATTTCCGAGCGAGGGGTCGAAAACGTATATACTTAAAAATTTCTATAAGACCGGGAGGTCAAAAACGTATATACCCAAAAATTTCTATACGAAAACTACATACTCTTCATTATTGACCGAAAAGTTCAGAGGGTCGGCCGCCCCCACTATGTTGCGCCCCTGGATGGGATGTAAACAAAGATTGCCTCTATACTATTTAGGGGATAGAGAAATTGTTTCCGGTGAGATTTCTAACTTTAAAATAATATCCATACATAAGAGGCAAATAAAAACATATAGGCGCATAGCTACTAAAAGTAGCAAAAAAACATGGTCTACTAAAATATTCTTAGTAAACTGCCAAGCAGCTTATTGGTGAAAACGTATAATGGAGACAAACAAAGATTGCCTCTATACTGTTTAGGGGATAGAGAAATTGTTTCCGGTGAGACTTCTAACTTTAAAATAATATCCATACATAAGAGGCAAATAAAAACATATAGGCGCATAGCTACTAAAAGTAGCAAAAAAAACATGGTCTACTAAAGTATTCTTAGTAAACTGCCAAGCAGCTTATTGGTGAAAACGTATAATGGAGACAAATAACACACCGTATAGACGTCTACACATGCAAGTGATAACATGCAACTACCATCAAAATAATATGAAAAGCTAGGCTCCTAACGCAAGTATCTAGTATAAAACCGTACCATTCCTCCAAGTGTTGTTAACCCTAATCCTATATCTTCATTAACTTTTATCCTTAACAATGTCCCCAGAGACGTGCAAGTCCAGCAAATTCTGCATATTTCGCTTCTCATAAGTCAGTTTCGACGTGCCTATACACCTCCCCTCCTCCACAGCAAGAGTTTCCATGGTTCTAACTGTGGTCGTCAGATGTCTCCTCCTTGCATGGCCCTAATCTTTCCCTAAAGACGTCATTTCTTTTCTTGTCCAGTCTATTGTGCCCACACATCCACCTCAACATTCTCATTTATGCTACCTCAAGCTTGTGTGCCTATGTATTCTCATTTATGCTAAGTCGAGCCGAGTCGAGCCAGGGTGAGGTCGAGCTCAAGCTCGAAATTAATTCAGGCGGCTAAACTCGGCTTGGGTTTTACATTGTAGTTAAACAAGCCTAAAACGAGCCAACGAGCCGAGCCATGGGCCGAGCCGAGCTTAGCTCGATCTAGGCTCGGTTAAAAAATGAGCAGCTTGGTTCACATCATCTCATATTGAGTTTATTTAGCTAGTTTTTATCGAGCGAGCTAACGAGCCGAGCCACGAGCTTTATGAACAACCGTATATGTTTAACAATGGATCTAACTCAAACCTAAAAAAATTTCCCTTACTTTAGTTAGGAACCTCTTGTGGACTCACAATCTATCTTCCCATCCATTTGTACAAACAATCCTAAATACTTAACTTAGTTGCAAACAAAACCACATGACCCTCAATGTGATCTAAGCATCATCATCGTCTACTGCACCACTTAAATCACAGTAAAATTAAATCATTGTAAAAGTACTCAACCATAAAGTCACTAATCTTTAAACCCTTGTCTTCTTAGGTTGCTTGCCACTCTTAGAACCTAACAAATTCTCTTTACTCTTGATATTTCAAGCTTAGGACGATTCAAAGTGGGTTTGTTGCTGGTCGGGCAGCATTGAAGGCAGAATCAGGCAAGGTCGTAAACACGAGAAAGCTTGTTTAGAGAATCAACACTGTTTATCTCATTTGTTTTTGATACATTTGGTTGCCGTGGAATTCTTGAACAGGGTCCAGCGGATCATGAATAATAATCTTTCGGTCCTTAAGAGTCTCTTCATCTTTAGTATGATCGGTTTTGCAATTCAAAAGGGGGTTGTGGCGTAGCTTGTTGCTCGTTTACCTGTAATTTGTTACTACGATATTGGATTTGAATAACTCCAACTTTCACCAATTGGCCGATAGCACTCCCAACTTTCGATTTGTACCACACCACTCCTAACTTTCAACTTATTGGTCGATCGCACGCTCAAATTAACTAAACCCTAACCCAGTTAGTTTTTTGCTGATGTGGAACTTGTGTCGTGAGTGGCATCTGACGTGGAATATTTTGATGACGTGGCATCTGACGTGTAATATTTTGATGACGTGGCAGTTGATGTGGCGTCTGACTTGACTTTTTATGATGATGTGGTGTTTGACTTGGTTTTTATAATGACGTGGCAACTGATGTGGCGTCTGTCATGGCTTTGATGATGATGTGGCAACTGATGTGGCGTCTGACTTAGTTTTTATGATGACGTGACAGCTGACGTGACATTGGTTTAATGACGTGGCAGCTGATGTCTGCAAACTAGGTTAGTCTGGGAGTGTTATCGGCCAACAAGTTGAAATTCGAGTGTGTGTGGTACAAATCAAAAGTTGAGAGTGCTATCGTCAATTGGTGAAAGTTGAGATTATTTAAAGGGTAATTACACTTTCTGTCCTTTAGTTTGTATCAAACTACAATTGATAGCCTTTAACTTCAATAATTACAGTCATAATCCTTTATTTGGAAAACTTAATACACCTTTCGTTCTTTAGCACTAACAAGGTTAAATTTTTAGTTAAGTCTATTCAGTTAAGGGCAGTTTAGTCTTTTTACTTAATTATTTATATTATAAATAAAAGCAAATAAGATAAAATATAAATACCAACAGCCACCATTACTAGATCTAAACCACCCACCAACAACTACCAGGCTGGCTAAAGCCACCACCACCGCCAAAAATTCTCACTACTACTGTTGTTTTCCACAACCCAACCTCCAACCTTAGGTAACCACCACCACAACCAACTTCACAACCACCACACTATCTCTCCACCAAAAATAGAATCTGTCACCACCATCATCCCCTCAACATCACCATCTTCAGAAACCCTAGATCAAATAAACTTATAAACCCAGATCCAAACAAACACACACTCGCAAACGCAGATCCCAAACAAACACACACTCGTAAACGACCACCAGATCTCTCCCCTTGTTGATTTATGTTTTTTTTTCGGCCATTCAGTGATGTTGTTTTAGGGGTAGGCGATTCAGATACAGATAGAAAAAAAACAAATGGATTCAGTGATGCAGTGTGAGGGGTGAGTGATTCAGATTCGAAACAATAGTGGATGGTTGGTAGTAACGATTCAGATCGAGGGAGTGTCAATCAGAGGTCTGTGTGTGATGGTGAGGAAGAGAGGGACATAGGGATTAGAGAGAGAGAGCCGTCGACATCACCTCCTTCCATCACCACTAGTCGCCGTCAGCTCCTGCCACCACCACCAGCCACCGTCGGCACCCCACACCTCGTTATTTTTTATTTTTTTTTTTTGCTGCAGACAATTAAGAGAGGGAATGAGATAGAGAAGAAGATGTACTAAAGTTTTATTTATTACTTTTTAATAAAATGGTCAAAAGACAACTATACTCTCATGTGCATTCAATGCACATGAATAGATTAATAATGATGTAATTAGGTTAGTGTTAAAGGATGAAACATGTGTGAGTTTTTTAAATAAAGAATTGTGAGTGTAATTATTGAAGTTAAAAGGTTATTTATAATTCGATACAAACATAAAAGACGAAAAGTGTAATTTATCTTGATTTAAATCAAATATCGTTTATTATTTTGCTATTTAAATGACAATTTTTAGTACTTGAGTTAAAAAAACTACAAATACAATAATAATACTAAAGTCAAAGCAAACAATCCCTGAATCTGAATCTTATATTACCATTAGCCATCACCCAATCAACTTCAACCATCGCCGTCGTATCCCCACCACCACCGCCATGAAATCCAACTCATCTAACCCCACCAACCACCCTCAAGACTTCCTCACCCACCTGGAATCATACCTCTCCAAACGCGACGGCGTCGACAAACTCTTAAAATCACCCGTTACACCACCAAAATCATCCTCTCCACCACCACCACCGCCTCAAAACCTTCGAATCCAACATCGGCCTCAGCCGCAAAGCCTTCCGCCTCGGCAAATTCATCCAAGACATCAACTCATTCCGCTCCGCAAACCTCAACTCCGTACCCAATATCATTTTCGCCATCCTTGCATACGGCGGTGAGGGTCTCTACTATTTCGTCGAACAGTTGGTGTGGGTGACAAAATCAGGGTTGGTTGATGGTAAACAGTTGGGTAAATTGCAGAAGGTTGGTGCGTGGGCTGAGTTGATTGGGTATGTAGGGAGTATTGGGTTGAAGGTTACGGATTTGAAGGGGATTTTGGAGGATGAAATGTGTTTGGTGAAGAGGGTTGAGAGTGGAGATGAGGAATTGGAGAAATTGAGGGAGAAGAAGTTGTTGAAGAAGCTGGGGTTGGTGCAAGATGTGGCGGATGGGTTGATGGCGGTGAGGGATGTTCGTGACGGAAAAGGGGCGGCTTTCGGGGCCTGTGTTGTTGGCGTCGGCCGGGTTGTTGTCGGCGGTTATTAGTGCTCATAAGAATTGGTTATCTTGCTGACTATTGACGGTAAGTAATACACGGGTTGAATAAATGAACTCGTATTATACGAATAAACGAGTTGATGTGTGAGTACATTATGCAAAAGTTTTCTTTTTGTTACTTTAGTAGTAGATGAATGAAAGTTTTCTTTTTGTTACTTGACTAGTAGATGAATGTGGTTGTAGTGTTGAATATGTATGGTAGTTTTTCAAAGTTCTAACTTGGATAATGACAGTGTTTCAAAGTCGTTTTATATTGTAACAAGTTATGCAGGTGTCATCGAACTTATGTTCGATGATAGATACGTTAGTTCACGTTTAACCGAGTCTTATCACGTGCTAATGAATTGTGTTATGTTACACTAAGTCAATTTAGATCATAACAAGTCATTTAGACGTTAATAGCTTATGTTTGATAATAAGTTTATTGGTTTGTCTATGATATGCCTTAACATATGTTAATGAAAGAGTTAAATGCTTGGTTGGTCCATGTGGTTTGCAGAAATTGCAGTCTTGGTCCCAAGGCTTTAGTAATTACAAAGTTGGTCCCAGTAGTTATAATTTTTGCACTCGAGTGGTCCTTATCACTAACTTCTGTTAACTTTCTTAGTTAAGTACATGTGAAATGACTAGATTACCCCTAAGTTAAAAACAAACAATTTAAAAAAAACTGAAAAAAATAAAAAGGCCCACCCTCTTCTATCTTCTTCCTCATCTCTTTCTCTCTCTCGCTCCACAACTCACCACTTCGCCACTCTCCTCTCTCTACCCTTTCTGAAACAAAAAAATCACTATGAACAGACTACCACTGCCACTGTCATCTTAAACAGATTTATTCCACTGAACCTAGTTATTCTTTACCTATCAGAAAGATGTAAAGTTATTGATACTACATAAACACTACATTAATCCCTTATTTTTCTGTTAGTAGCTGCTAAGAGTTTGAATCCACCTGTCACAAATCTTAATTTCAACTACTGGGTATTAATAGTCATCCTTTTTGTTGCTCTCCGTGATCATTATTCTAATTTTTTAATGGGTGAAAGTGAAATTGGGTAAAGATAAGACAAGAAGCTATGGACATGTGTCATAGGTAGTAGAATACATCCCAGACGGAGCTCCAGTGCTCCACTGCAGACGGTGGCGCGTAGACCAAACATGGTGTCTTGGAGTTAGACCTATTTCCAAACATGTCCTTTACTTAACTGTTGGTTGAAGGTGAAGGTGGAGGTGGAGGTGGTTGTGATTGGTTGAATGTGCCGGTGGAGGTGGTGGTGGTGGGTTGAAGGTGACGGTGGAGGTGGTAATGGTTGGTTGAAGGTGGAGGTGGGTTAACGGTGGAGGTGGTTGTAGGGTTTCTTATTTGAGAGAGACAGTAGGAAGAACTGAAGAAGAAGAAGATGAGGGTGGACCCATGTTTATATTATTTTAATTTTTTTTTAATTACTTAGGGTAATTTAGTCATTTCACATGTACTTAACTGAGAAAGTTAACAAAAGTTAGTGATAAGGACTACCTGAGTGTAAAAATTACAACTACTGGGACCAACTTTGTAATTACTAAAGCCTTGGGACCAAGACTGTAATTTTGCAAACCACAGGGACCAACCAAGCATTTAACTCTTAATGATATGTATTATGTTATGTTAAGTCATTTCAGGTCGTAACAAGTCACTTAGGGATTATTGGTCGTTGAGTTTCATCATAGACATGAAATCTAAACTTGAATTATAAATTGTGTATGTTACCATTTTATAAAAAAATAAAAAAAAATGCAGCGCTTTTCCGCTTTCATGGATCCATGATATCCTCAACCGAATTAGAAAAACAAAACCCATTTAAGTCTCAAGTTTTAAGCCTTTTTGCTGCAACTAATGTTTCTTTCTTTATCATATTTCACTTTGCTCAATTAATCCGAATTTAACTTTTGAATCTAAAACCGTTTAGAAATCTAATTCTAGTTCGATTTAAACCAAAATCACTTTATAAAAAAAACTCAAAAAAATTATCGATCCAAGGTAACCAATTCAATTAATTTGAGAAAATCGAAAATTTATCATAAACACCCATGTATGTCTCTAGCTCTAACCACACCTACAATCCCCTCCAAACAACTATCATGATATCTTTGAAACATTAGCAACTAAAATGATTAAGCTTAGAATTAATTAAGTGGGTGCATGACAATGACATGGTGATAATAGGTTAATTAGTTTTTCAATTTGGTCCTCCAACAATTTTGTGGGTTGAGTTATGAATAAGATAAATACCATACCAAACCTACATATAAGTAATAACTTTAATGCAGTATATGAATAGAAAAGTTAGTTGGGCCGTAAGGTTAGATGAGAAAAGAGCCAATCAAAGTCGCATAGCCGTTATTTTTTTTACTTTATTTGGTGGGCTTTGGATACTTTATCGTAACGGTAAAAGGATACCCCCCCCCCCCAACCTCCACTACCACTCACCACAAATTCGGAATGCTACGCATTGCCTACTTTCCAAATTTACATCTTTAACCTTTTATATTATTCTTTTCTAAATTTAAATTTTCAAATTATGTATTTGTGTATCACTTTATTGTAATGGCAATCATACAATATAAAAGTTTGTGCACGCTTGTTTTAAAACTATTTTTTTATATAAAACTACAAGAACCACATTAATATAAATATATTAATGTAATGTATAAGTTGGTTATGTAACCGTACACCTTATTTTCTTTCTAACTCTTCTTATATATACAAAGTATAAACGGATTATATAATTCTTACATTTCTTTATTTAAAACTAGTTTTATGTTGAACGTGTGTTTTTATTTTCTTAATTGCACCCCTTTTTAAGACTGCTAGGTCGAAACATGTGAATCAAATGATATCAAAAAGTTGTTTGTATAAACTTCATTAATTAGCATTCACAACTTGTAGTAATACCACAAATATATAAAAGAAATCAATAAATAGATTTAAATCTATTACTTTTGAATTAAGATTATAGGAATTCAACCTCGCGCGTTGCGGCACGGATGCTTTGCAAATACAAAATGGATTAGTCGGAAGCCTTATAAAATACGTTAACGATATGAAAACACGCGTTTTGTCGTATTCGATTTAACTCATTAGTGTTGCGGTTAAATTAAAACCTAAAGTAAAAAAACGTGTATAAAGGGAAAACTGACACGGCTGAAATTTTACCTATAGCACGTTGTGACGGGGTCGACAATATAAAGTAATTATAACTTATACCGTCGAACAAAAACGTATTATACTTGACCGAACTCGACAAATAACCAGCTCGAATTTATATTGGCACAAACATAAAAACATGAACGTTAAAAAATAGTTTTAGGGGTAAATACACAAATGAAAAGTTTGAAACTTGATGAATATAAAGTAAATTAATAGTGAAATGACCAAAAGAAATTGTCATATGGTAAGAATTTGAGGGGGTGCCAAAGAAAAATGCATCGATATAGGATTTTAAGATAGATAGTAATGTGTCTACATATCATTAGAGGATAAGATAAACCTTTTACAAAAGAGAAATAAGGTGTGAATAGGGGTGTAAACTAGCTAGAGCTCAAGCATAAAAATAAACTTGTTTAGTAAGTAAGCTGCGTCTGAGCTTCACTTATCGAATCAGAGCTATAACCGAGTTGAACCCGAACTCAAGCATTCATAATTTAAACGAGCTCGAGGTTGAGCGTAGTCGAGCTTGAGCTCGTTTGCACCGTAGGGATGAATAATTTATAAATCATGATAAAAGGTTTTAATATACAAATTGTAAATTATTACCAACAATCTCTTGGCCTAGTGGACAAGAGGGAGATGGAAAGCTTTACTTCTTTTGAAGGTCCTGGGTTCAAATCCAAACAAGAGGATTTTAATACTAATTCAATAATACTAACATATTAACTACTAACTGATTAATGACATCTAACCATACGTCGTTAAAAAAACAGATTGTCATACCTGTAGTGATGTAACCACAGGGAAAATAAAACTTTGTGCTCGAAAACTTTTTTTTTGTTAAATATTAAACAAAAAGAATTACATAAAAAAGGTAAAATACAAAAGCCCGCCCTATATGACACACCTTTCGGATTTGAAGTCATTTTCAAATTTCTGTTTCATCAACCCTCTTTCTCTACCCCCTTTTCAATATTCTTTAAACCCTAATTGATTACACCATACTCTTCCCTTAAACATTTCAAAATCTCCTATTTACCCCCTCAATACTCCATAATTACCCCTTAATTCCATCCCCATTGCAGTCTTCTTCTTCTTACAACTTTCCCATTTGCAAATGTCTGCATCACCTGAGCTTCTATCATTACCCCCATCAGTTACGGTCGATTCATCGCCTCGAAACATACTCGGGCCGGCTGGAAACAGAGAAAAGATTAATAAAAATGAGAGCTTGAAGAAAAAGAAGAAGAAGATTGTGGTGGACACAAAGCCGAAGAGCTCCGTAAAGTTAGCTAAAAGATCTCGGTCTCCACGAACCGTTGTTGGAAAGATTGATGAGTCTGTTGACAGTTCATGTTCTTTGAATGGTAGTAGTTCTGCGAAAACATCGGGTTCAGAAAGGTCAGAGAAAGCTAAGGGTAACAGGCTGAAATTAGTTGTGGATGAAGGTTCGGTTATGGTGTTAACGATTCCGTTTAAACGGTGTGATTGGATCACTCAGTTCTCAGGTATTAAGTTATGTAAAGGAAGTTGTGAATTGTTGTGTACAGCGGCGGTGATTAGGGGTGTGCATAAAACCAAATTAACCGACCCATAACCATATTAACTGAAAAAAACCGAACAGCGATGGGTCGGTTAATGATTTCCTAAAAACCGATATACATGGGTTGGTTATGGTTTTCCATTGTTCCATAACCACCATAACCAAACCGGCCCACATGTTAGTATAGTCATGGTTAGTCTACAATATTATAGATTATATGTGCATTTTAATGCTATGTGATATATACAAATGTGTAATAACAATCTCTGTACCATGGTCAAAGAATTTTAAGCCCAAATTTTTGTCCCAAATTATGCCCGATGATTTTTTTTGAACTAATTTTAGCTAGGCCTAAATTCACGGTTAACCTACCCATAACCGACTGTTATAACCATCAAAACCGAATAACCATAACCAGCATAACCGATCGGTTATGGTTTTAGGCCAGAACCGACCCATGCATACCCCTAGTGGTGATGAGGGTGTGCGGGGAGGACCAACGCATAGGGCCGTGATTTCGAGGGGAATGTGTTTTTTTTAAATCCGATATATATATGTTAAATTTTTTTTAAATAGTATAACCATATCAACTCCAAGATAAGCCATTTACAAAACAATTTTTATGATTTATAAGTTAGCCCATTGGCATTAGGTTTAGTGAGCACAATACCTGTTTGATCTAAAAAAAATTACAAAAGGGCACATTTTTTCGAACAGGGTACATGAATTCTCAGAGACGCCACTGGTTGTGGATTTATTCATTTTGATCATATTATTGTTTGTAGATCCGTTACACGTTTCGTTCCATGATGAAGAATGGGGAGTTCCGGTTTACGAAGATTGTAAGTTGTTTGAGCTACTTGTTTTGTCACAAGCATCTGCAGAGCTCACTTGGCCAGAAATACTGTACAAAAGAGATAAATTCAGGTAAAATGTCATTAACTCATGTTGAATGGATTTGGTCTGCTGTCAATTGCTAACACCTAATTAATAATTAATTACTTTTACTTGCAGAAAACTTTTTGAAAACTATGATCCAGCGTCAATTGCTAAGTTTTCGGACGACAAGTTATTTTCAGCCAAGCAAAATGGTAGCCTGTTACTTTCGGAACAAAAACTTCGGGCCATCATGGATAATGCTATTGGGTTGCTTAAGGTAATAGTACTATAGTTGCATGAAATTGTCTGGACCGGGCCCGATTGGGTTGGTTCAAAATCAATCCTTGGATACAAATGGATTGGGCCATGATTGCCCGTGAACGGGCTGCTTACCATCCAACCTTTTGGGCTAAATAGCGGTGTGTTACAGATTAAATGGTCCTGCAGTTTCATTTGTCTATTAACAAAGGGGCCTGAATGAGGTGGTTCAAAATCGGCCCAATTTACATTGGATTGGGCCATTTTTGGCCATTAATGGGCTGCTTCGTATTCATTCTTTTCGTCTTTTCGGTTGCATAGGCTTGTGTTACATACAGTGGCGGACCCAAGAATTATTTGCTGGTAGTGCGGATGAGTGGTTCAAGCATATTGGGTGCGGTCGGGTTTTTTGCCTAAAAATACACTAATTTTTTTCAAGGGGTGCGTCCGTCCGCCCACGCAGACACTTAAGTCCGCCCCTGGTTACATTTTAAGCCGGCCCACAATTTTATGTGAGGGGCCCAATTTTGGATGCAAATGGTTTTGACTAAATGATGTCATCTTTTGCAGATTCAGCAAGAATTTGGTTCGTTCAGCACTTACTGCTGGCGCTTTCTAAACAAGAAGCCGATAAATAATAGTTTTCGCTATGCACGTCAAGTACCAGCTAAAACTCCAAAGTCAGAACTCATAAGCAAAGATTTGATAAAACGAGGCTTTCGTTGTGTAGGTCCCACCGTCATATATACATTCATGCAAATCTCTGGCATGGTTAATGACCATCTTATATCATGTTTTAGACACACCGAGTGCAATAGCATCGCCAAAAAGGTTCTAAAACCGGTGTCTAAAGAAATAAAACAAGAAACCGACAAAAAAGATGACGCTAAACTTTCCCACGAGTGAACATATTGCTTGATTCGAGAGTAGCATGGGCTAACATAGCTTATCTAACTGTTGGTAATTCTTGTTGTATTGTGTGCCATTTGACATGATTGAGATTAAGAATGTTAATATTAGAGAAATTGAGTGCGTTTTGTGGTTTCTTTGTGTAATCATGTTCTTCACAATGTATTATTGCATTATTTGTTATTGGACACATAAGACATGCTCAGCTGTTTTGCTTGATTAGGCAACATGTTTGTGTCTCATGTGATGTGGACATTAGGGTCTCACACACACACACACACATATATATATATATATTAATATATAGTAAACTGCAGAATGGTCCTTGAGGTTTGGTCACTTTTGGCACTTTAGTCCAAAACTAAAACCTTTTGAATCCGGGTCCCTGTGGTTTCAATATTGTTGTCATTTTCATCCAAAACCAAAATCTGATTAGATTTTTCAGTTAACATTCAGTTTTTTGTCCTTTTTCTCCCTTTTAATAAAGACAAAATGGTCGATTTTTTTAGTTTGTTATAATAAAATGTTAAAAGACCATTTTACCCTTCATTAAAAAGGAGGAAAAAGACAAAAAAAACTGGATGTTAATTAAAAAATCTGATCAGATTTTGATTTTGGATGAAAATGACAACAAAATTGAAACCACATGGACCTAGATTCAAAAGGTTGGAGTTTTAGATTAAAGTGGTAAAAGTGACCAAACCTCAGGGACCGTTTTGGCAGTTTACTCATATATATATATATATATATATATATATAATTGTATGGTGTAATGTTTAATTGGGGCATATGCTTAAAGGGAATGTTTTGGTCCCAGAAACATGCCATGTTACTTTTGGTAAATGCATACATGATGGTCAAGTGTAGTGTAGTATTATACTATAATTAATGGATAAAATACATATATTATGATACATCGAGGCGTATAGCAACAAGCTGTGATTGTACACATCTATAGACTGAAATATCTTTATATCAATACCATCTGTCAAGATAAACTACAATTAGATCGTATTCATACGATACTTCTTTCTCGATGGTCGTAGGCAAGTTGGGTTGACTTGTCAATGAACACGACAAAGTCAAAGCCGTATAGGCAAGCTTAGCGTTGAGCTTGTTGTAATGGTACGCGTTATAGTGGTCGATTTTGACAAAAACTGCCAACTATGGTTTTGGGAACGATAAACCAAACAAGTCTATTGGTTTTACCCGTTTGCTAGTTTAGTGGTTTGGTTTTGGCGGTTTGAATCGATTTTTTGAAGTTTTTGATATATACAAAAATCGAGCCGGGCTCCTGGAAGCAGTCTCTCTATTCCTAGGGGTAGAGGTAAGGCTGTCTACATCTTACCTTTCTCAGACCCTACCTTAGCTTTGCTATTAGTGGATTTACTGACTATGATGATGATGTATACAAATAACTAGCCAAGTAACAAAAGGGGACTCAAAGCAAATTCTCAACTATTCAAAGCAACTTTGAAGACCACAAAAAAGAATAAACTTTTTGACAATAAAGCAAGATCACAACATCACTTAATACTTTTGGATCAAACTGTTGAAAAGATACCATCTTTCTCACAGATGTAAAATGGGTCTGCAAGACTGCAATAGCTAGATCAAACATCCAATGAATTCTCATAATTTCTACTAACTTAATGTGCATATTCAACAACATTCACTGGTATGCTGACCTCTAAATCTTTATAAAAATGGCAGATGACAATAAATTATAAAACACACATCATATTTTAGCATTCCCACTTCCAAGAGTAAGCTCAAGATCATCCAAATCATGAATCCGCTCGCCTTCCCACGCCTTCACCCCTCCGTTCTCAAACTCAAACTCCATCCCTTTCCCCTTATCAGAACCCGAATCATTGGTTACAGTCACTGCAGCCATGGGTTTCACCAGATTAAACGTTGGCGAGTTGGGGCTAGTCATCATGGGCTCGTAGTTCTTGAACCGCACCCACTGGCACGAGTCAATGGTGGAGCAATCAGACTCATCACACTCGGGGATAGTCGCAGGAGTGAACCGTTGGTACCTCGTAGGACTTGTAGGCGCAGACGATGCTAAAAACGGCAAATTGAAAGAGGTCATCGACTGCTTAGCAAACGATTCCCAGTTGAAATTGTTCGGCTTGGGGCACTTCGAAGTTGGAGATGACAGCGGTGGTGTCACCGGAGCACTGTTCGAGATACGCAGAGGCGGGAGTGACGATGGACTCGCGTTATGCAGATACGCAAACGGGCTGCTGTTCATGTCAAGATTCGACGGGCTCGGGAAAGACGAGGATGATGGGCTGCATTGATACGATGGGATCGGGCTTGGTCTTTGCGAAGAACATGGTGTTGTGTTGGTTGATGTCATGCCAGTATCAATAGTAGGCAATGGTGGTCTGGAACCCTGTAATTCAAACCAACATCAATTCAACTTGATTAAAAATTTATAAAAAAAAACCAACACTCAAAAGGTACAAACTTGATCACAAAACCTAAATCTTTGAACCCTGTATTTCAAACCAACACTCAAAAAGTTACAAACTTGATTACAAATACCTAAATCTTTAAACCCTAGATTATGTACTAATTAATGGAACTTATTAATTCCTGCAATTAAACAAGTAGATCTACATCTAAAAAACAAACCCTAAATCCCCAATTCAACAACATAAAACCCTAATAAAAAATCCATTTTTTTAAACAATTTGATCTGAATTGTTTGATCTAACAGTTGATAAGCAAGAAGATGTGTGTGTGTGTGTGTATATATATATATATATACCTTGCGAAAAGTGGTGCCATCAGGAAGAACAACCCAACCAGCTTCTTTACAAAGAGCTTTGAGAACTTCATTATTATCACAATGTTTTGGTAAATTGTAATTACCCTGAGCTCTCAAACCGTTGTAAATGTTAGCAGCAATGGCTCTCCGTCGCCTCTCTCTCCTCCGATTATTCTCTTTCTCTCTCCACGACGGCTTCCGCCGCCCTCCTCCGCCGGCGTCCCCCGCCGCCGATCCTCCTTCCCGCATCATCTCCATCTTCTCACTCTATACAAAGGTCTAGATATATGTATGTGTATATATATATAGTATGTGATAGTGGAGATGAAGGTGAGAGTTATGTTGCAAAGTGTGTAATGATCACAGGTAATTTGCTTGTGGGTGTGGAAGAATCATATGTTGTGTTTAGGAGGGGGGGGGGGGGGGTAAAAAGAAGTAGTGAAAGTGGGGAGCATATGAAACACGACGACTAGCATGTGTCTACAATCATTTCAACACTAGGCTGGCTGGCCGGCCCTTTATCAACAATGTGCATTTTATTTATTTTCCAACATGCTATTCAGACTCCCTTGTCTAATTTTCACACCTTTTATGTGTTGCTCTTTCGCTAAAAAGCAGTATATAGGTCTGACCGGCAGACAAAGACTGATAGGTGTCAGTCTTTATCTTATTGACCTGGTTCCTAGGGGTGTACAGGAAACCGAATTAACCGAACCATAACCGAATTAACTAATAAAACCGAACCGAAAAAACCGAACAAAATCAAAGACCGGTGGGTCGGTTAATGGTTTTTTTGAAAACTGAAGGTAGCGGGTCGGTTATGGTTATCAATGTTTTCCATACCCACCATAACCGAACCGAACCGACATGTAATTAATCTTTGTAAAATTTAGGACTTTTCACCATATTTGTAATATTTGGTGTTTCTTTTACTGAAGATTTTTAGCATTTATTGGTTTTTCATATCGTTTTGTGGTTTTGGTTGAATATTTATTTCAATTTATAGAATATATCATATCACTTTATTTGAATATACGACAATAATTGGTATGAATATTATAGATTATATGTATTTTTATACTATGTAATATACTAATATATACAAATATGCAATAACAATTTATTCCATGTTAAAGAAATTTTTAATCTATTTTTAGTTAAGCTAAATACACGGTTAACCATCCACAACCGACCCGCTATAACCATCAAAACCGATTAACCATAACCGCCATAACCGCTCGGTTATGGTTATCCATTAACCGACATCGCGGTTATGGTTATGGTTTTAGACAAAAACCGACCCGTACACATCCCTACTGGTTCCTATATATTGCACTTTGACCAAAGCACAGCGCTGGGGTTGTGTGGATCATATACGCTGCTCTTTGGACACAGAGCAGCGTTTAGAGTTTTCACACGACAAAAATAGAAGTGACCGTTGACAAATAGTTGACAAGGCACAGTGTCACGAGGACCTATTGTTTGTAATCTTTTTGAATGTTTCTTTTACAACATACTGTGCGATGTTTTAATTAAACATGTTTGTGTAATTTAAGAAAAATTAAAGTTTTATAAATTGTTAAAATAATAAATGATATTGAACCAATGTAACAATAAAATCGGTTAAAATTTATATAACAATAACATAATGAATCATACCTACAACTTTTTAAACAAAAATGTACAACTTTTAAATATATATTTAAAAAACTAAAATCTAAAAAACACAACATTTTGTTACCTGTGTTTGGGTAAATAAGTTTTAGTTGTGTGTGCTTAAGTGTCAAAATATACCCAAAAACAACCCAAACAAAAAATCACAAGCCCATGCGCTGCTCTTTTGCTTATGAGCGGCATATAGGTCCCGCCCACAGACAAAGACTGACACCTGGTCGTTGATTGGTTCCTATATGCTGCTCTTAGGCCAAAGTACAACACATAAGATGTAAAAATAGGCTAGAAGGGTATTGGAATAGACCAGGCCTTTATTTTTACCACAAATTTAGATCACTTACAGACCTGTTACACTATAATCATGTCACCAGCACAATCATCCAATCATATTCATTTCGACAGGCAATATACTTCAATTCAAAAGAAAATTCGAATAATAAAAAAAAGTTCCATTTAAAAATCGAATACAAAACTTAATGCTGTTATCACACCCAAGATGCATTATGTTAGAAGGTCTCTACAATTGCATAGCATTAATTCTTATTTCATGGCTTGTGTTTTTTCATGTTTTTCAAATACACCAGGGGTATGCTATAAACCTCTAAGAGGTTTGTTTAATATTTATTTTTTACTTCTTGTTTTTATTTCTTACTTCTATTATATATAAAATGATGATTAACACTAGATCTATATATATTTTTGAGTAAATTACATATTATGTCTTTCATTTATGTATAAAATTGTAAGTTAGGATATTTAGTTTTAGTAATTATAGTATACATATTTTATTAAATTTTGCACGCTTTCTATCCTTTGCATAACAAAGTTAACTTTTTTATGTTGCTTTCTATCCTTATAGTTTGTCACGCCGAAACGTGTTTGAAGTCACGGTCGTATGTATATTTGTAGTCGACGAGGGCCACTTGAATCACGATGTTCCATTAACTCACCTTCGTCATTTTCCTCATGTTGAAAAACACATCAAATCTTGCACTTTTGCGACGGATATCCTTGAAATGTGGAGAAAGTTCATCCATTTCGAGTGGTCTCACCCATATGAATACAAAATTGTTGAAAAACTCAGTCCCAAAACGAAGTCGTTGCATCATAAGGCGCTTTGCATCTCGGTCCCAAAACGAAGTCATTGCATCATAAGGCGCTTTGCAATTAAGGTTGAGAGCCAAGATGTAGCCAAGACAATCTCTTTTTCTTTGGTGGAATCATTTGCCATTTGAGATAAATCTTTAAAGAGTGAAATAAGATGGAAATTGAGAGAGTTTTGTGAAAATGAGAGTGTTTTGTGTTGTAAAATGGTATAATGGGTTAGAGTAAAGGGCGGGTTATTTTTTATAAATGTAAAAAAAATATTTAAAAAAACTACGTGGGTGGGGGGGTGGGGGGGGGCAACGGCTATATGCCACCCCCAATCACACTGTGACACGTCGTCGATAAAATGTCCTTTACGCTTGTGAAATTTGAGACACCCCCTTCCCACGCCAATGTCGGGCCGGTGTGGTTGAGCCATCCACGCTCCCACACCATATGGTGCCGTGATTGAGCCTTCCACGCTACCACATCGTGTAGTCTAAACATGTTATACCATGAAACACATGGAACCAATATTGTAAAACAAGGTCCAAAAGGCTAAGTAATTACTATAAGGTAGGTTGCCGATACGATTTTCTTTAACACCTCCTAATTACTCAGAATAAATTAAACTCAGTTAACTTCGGCCAGTGTCAAATTTACTTGTGGCCTAGTGGTAGGAGGCTTGGATTCTCCAGTGGAGACCCAAGTTCGATCCCCACTTGTGTCACTTTTTGTGGATTAAGACAATGAAGGATTTGAGCTAAGCTTTGTGCGATGTTGTTAGTTCGAATCCTAAGCCCATCCGGGTTTTCGTCCCACCGTGCGTTACGCCAGAGAGTTTTACTCTTGTGGTGGCACAACAACTGTCAAGTGACAGCCGATGGTATGGTTTCTTAGGAAAACACCCAAGGTAAATACTAAAACCAGCGTGAGCCCGATTAAGATAATATATTATGGCCAGAGTAAAACACAATATTATTATATAATCCGACGTGTAGAATTCTTGTAGCTTATTATAATATTATCTGATTTGATTATTTGTGAATTAATTGTTTGGTGCGACGTGGGGACACAAGATTGTTAAAAGTAATAAAGCAATAATGCCTCCTCTGACACATTATGTTGTGGTTCAAATGTTCAATCGTAAATCAAAATTTCTTCCCTTTTTTAATATGTGTATTTTGTATTTTTCATACAAACTAGTATTGGAGTATGTGTTTTACGACGGGGTCGTAAAAAAGTGCTGATAAAAAGTTTTATTACATGATATATCGATGATATATTATAAATTATGCAGACTTTAATATAAATGACACTAAAAATAAGCAATTAACACGGTAAGTAAATATATCTATAATTAAAAGATAACTTTAAATATAATAAGGTAAATAAAACACAAATTAAATTGTTACTGGTATATTAAATGAATAGTATAGACCGTTTAGGTTTTAATCTAAACGACGGTAAAAATAAGCAAGCAACACAATTAAGTAAATACGTCTAGAGTTAAAAGTTATCTTTAATAGTAATAAGTTAATTAAATAATAACTAAAATGAAAAAAATATAAACTTATAAAAAGATTAAGAACAAATGTTTGTTAAAAAAATATAAATAATAATGTTGTTAAACTTCAAGGATTGTGTTATAACTTATTAACATTTGGGGTTGAAACATAAATCGCTTATAAGAAAAGAATTATTATTAAACTTTCACATATAAATCTACTAAAATTTAGATAAATCTACTAAAGTTTAGAGATATCAATGTAAATCATATATAAAAAGAAAAATTATTAGTATTTAAGTTAAGGATTAAAAACATAAATTAACTAAAAACAATAATACCTTTAAATTGAAGTGAAAGGACCAATAATAAAGTACAAAACCAATAATATTGTAACTTTTAAATTGAAGTGATTGTATTGTTCACATTCCAAATTAAATAGAGCTAGATGTAAGCTTTCTCGCATGTCACTTTGTTTCTCTCTCTAGAAATCCCATTGATGTTCCTCTCTCTACAAAATGCGCACGCGTAAGATCCGTAAATGGTCAGACAAAAACTCGTCAGAAAGTGTATGCAACTAAGAGAGAGTTTCAGAGAGAGTAAGAGATCTAAAAGAAAGAGATAATAATAAGATGTATGGGTTTTAAAGAGCCAAAGAAATAAATGTCAAACAAATATAAATATTGGATTGGAAATAAATACGTAGCCATTATTTTAAAAGCTTACAATCAAATCAAACCCATAATGCAAGAAATTGATGTAGGAAAAAACACCAAAAGTAAAGTGTACAATATCATTATGCCTTTAAATGTAGGATGAGCAAATAGTACCGGGTACCGATATCGAATTTACTGAACCAGGTACGTTTTCGTTCTGGTTCAGTACCGGTATTTACCCTCAAATACCGGTACCGAACGTACCGTACCTTACCGGGTATATTCGGTACATATATCCACTTTTGGGATTTTCGGTACCGGTTGGTACTGAGCCCATCCCTATTTAAATGTTGCAAATTATACTACTATATATGTAAATATAAATATACACAAATTTGTCTTTAGTGGATGCAACCCACCAATGTTTTAAAATTCGGTTTTTATACCGTACTGGATTTATTAAATTTTGGGGTTTTTAATATATAAAAAATTAGTACTACACATGTGCATTATTTATGAGAAAATAACCTAAACACCCTATTCCGTAAATGATTTAAACATGGACCATTATTCCATAAATGATTTAAAGTACACTTTTAAAAATTAAGTAATTCGGCTTACTTTTAAACTATAAATAGTAGTATGTAAAAGATTTAGAAAAAAACAATGGTGTAGCTCGTTAAAATACAATTGCGTCACTGGTAAAAGGACAACAAGATTGCTCTAATTTTTTTATTACGCGTTACATATGATACGCGAAATTAAATGGTGTCGGGCGACACCATTCTTCATATGGTTGGGGAGGTTTCAAAAAAAAACTTGATATTACAAGTTTAACCTATAACTATTTGAATTTTTTACTTTCTGACAATTCACCTGGTACAACCGGCCGATTTAATATTATATATATATATATATGGCATTTAATATACATTAGGGTTGTCATACATTATGTACGAGATCCCTGGACCGTCCGATCTCGCACCATCAAACACGGAGACATTAATTACCAAAATAAAAAAAAAACAATTAATATACGTAATTCGGTTCGTTTAGGGTTAAAATTGACAATTCCCAAACAAAGAATCCCGGTAAATCAGCGATGATCCTTTGAAATTTAAATCGCTTTTAAACCCTACAATCGAAAATCAAAAAAATAGTTCCTCTTTCTTCTCCAACCGCCATTGCCGGACATTGCTTCATGTGCGAAACCACTGAAAAATGACAAATGCAGCTTCCAAAGGTAACGTCACATGATTTTTTCCTTTTATTTAGTTTTCTGAACACATCACTGATGAGATTTCGGATTTTTGCAGAGAAAAGGAGCAAGAATAACCATGAAAGACCACAGTTGAAGAAGATAAGACCAGGTTTAATAGAAATTGATACTTGTTATGATTTAATCTTCTCGTTGTTATAGACAATTTAGGAGGCGATTTTGTACCGACGAGTATGTTATAACTATGCGAAAAGGCCATAGTTTGTTATCTCTGCATAATACATGACTGTTGATGTTTATTTGTTGCCTGTGCGAAATCGAATTTATTGTGCGAAATCGTTTTTATATTTTGTTCTATGTGATGGAATATTAGTTATTTATGCGAATTCATTTGTTTTTGGGTTTCAATGTATGCGAATTCATCTGGAGGGGTAAAGATTCCTTATTTTGCCATTTGCAGATGTTGACAGTGATGATGATTTTGAATTACCAATTAGCACATTCAAACAAAAAACAAGTAGAAAAAGGATCAGAGAAGAAGACAATGATGATAATGACTTCGTCGAACCTGTTCCAAATAAAAAATATTATAAAGTGGGTGGGAAAGGGCAAACACAAGCAAAACAACCCGAGAAACGAAAAAGGCAAAAAGAACCTGATCCAAGCAGGACAGAGGCAAGGGCCTTCTTCGAATACAACAACGAATCCGTTTTGTTGCGATGCCAATCTACCCCGTACAAGGAAACCATTAAGAAATTTTCAGACGCACAAGTCGCCGGTGTGAAAAGTATGGGGTTCGGATCCGTTCTAGATATAGAACTTAATCATATTTCAACTCGTTTGGGTTTTTGGCTTGTAAGAAACTTTGATGAGCAGTTTGATGAGGTAAACGTTGGAAACCATAAGATTAAATTACTTCAGAATCGGTTTACGTGTTGTTTGGTATACCGAAAGGTTCTAAACCAGTTGTTACGGTTGCTGATAAGAGAAAATTAGAAAAGGCTGAAAAAATTAAAAAACATGAGGAACCCGAGGGTGGGGATAGTAAACTAGATTTGTTCAGGAACCAATGGGCAGAAAACGCAAGGATTACTCATGCCTCGGTTGCAACAGCCATGACTGAACAAAGAGATGCGGGTAACCTATTTAAACTCAATTTTCTAGTATATTTTATGACAATTTTTGTCGAGATAACAAAAGCTACCACTGCGGATGATAAGTGTTTGCTGGGTGTAACATCTGTTGACGTTATACCAAATTTGGATTGGTGCTCATATGTTTTGGAATGTCTACAGTGGACGAGGAGCGGATGGAAAACACAAAAAAATAGAATACGTTGGGCCCGTCGCTTTTCTTACGGTATGTTTTCCAATTACTTCGCACTTTGATATGTAACGTCGACACTAAGAACAATGCCTTTTTTTATATATTAAACAACTTTTATACTCACATGAGTTCAACAAGAGGCATCGGATTTTCAGGGAAGTTGTGGTAAAAACCCAGTTATTCACTATACATCGTCTGCCCTGATTGATCAATTGGAAGAGCATGTGAGCACCAAAGGTCCTCTTACGGATAATGAAAAAGAGAACGATTCTGAACATGATCAAGATCAGTCAGCAAAAGGTCCTGTTACGGATAATGAAAATGATAATGATTGTGAACATGAGCAAGATCATTCAGCAGAGGACTATACAATACCGCCAGTGGACCTCTCAAAATGCTACATAAAAGGGAGTACGTTTCCAACAGTAGACCGAGATGAACCCTGCAGCATGTCAGATGATATGCCTGAACTGGAAACATCAGAATTGAACCTTGTGATGGGTGTTGGGACACAAACGCAGAAAATATTGGATTATTACAGCACACCTGTTCAACTCTCTCCCACTGTGTTTTATAGTCCTGAACAGGAGAGGCAACGAGAGGCTTCACGCATCAATAAATGGGTCTGTCACAGAAAACTTATCTTCATGTCTATTATATTAGTAAAATTTGCCTATATTATAATCTGATTATTAAACATGCGAAATGCAGAATCTCCTGAAGCGAATGACAAGCAATATGAAGAAATATAATTCAATTGTTTTGGAGATGAACAAGTTGGTTTCGGATGCAAAAACAAAATGTTTTTGGGATCCGGAAATTTTGCAAGCTTGCAAGCAATGGGAAGACACACTTCGCACATCCACATTTGTATGCCTGCTTCTGATACTATGCCAAATACTGGTTCTAGAGAGAATGCAGAATATCAAGAAAGCCAACTCAACGATGAACAAAACATCAGGGACATTACGGGGGACAAAGTAACAGAAGGTGAGGCATTTAATAATACATGTACTAATCTGTATGCGAATTCACCCTTTTGTGCCATGCGAAAATGTGGTGTTTGTACACATCATCAATTTGTATGACTGCATCTGATATTATGATAAATTCTGCTCAATAATTAGATTCTGCAGATCGTAATGCTAAAAAAGCGATAACGAGCACATGGAAGATACATATTGTAGAGAGAATGCAGATTTTGAAGAAGTCCAGCCCAACAATGGAGAAAACAGCAGGGACAATTTGAGGGGCAAACAAACAGAAGGTAACAAAAAAAATTATACATGGACTCATGACTGTGCGATTTCGACATATACCTATGTGAAATGACTTGTTTGTGGGTCAGAATGGGAGTTTCGTGTGCTCAAGATACATAATCTTGTTAATTGGAACGATTGATGGTTGTGTAGGTGTGCAAGAAGCTGATGATTTGATTTCAGATACTTGTATTGCAAGATTCCAAACTGCGGAACCCGGCGTATACGTTTACAACCAGTCGCCTGTGCAAGGTAAACGTTTAAGTTACAACGTAGGACTAACAGAAAAATATACAATACGTTTTTTTGTCTTAAATCGAACTTACTTTCAGAAGATGGTAGCGCCGTGATGGAAACAGTTTCTTCAGCCGAATCTACGAAAAAAATTCAAGAACCGCTTGTAGATCATGGACTCAAAGATGATAACAATTGTGAAACAGAGGCAGAGGCAGTTGATCTAGCAGCTAGTACACAAAACCAACAACACGAAAATGATTCAAGTAACGACGTTATGGTATATCCCGATGTGACGGCTGAGGAATTGTACTATGTTGAAACACTCTTGAGTCTCACACCACACCCAGATAAGGAACACCCCCAAAGGGTACACAAGGAGAAGAACCCACCACCTGTTTGGAAAAAGGACTCAAATCAAATTGAAAAACATCCACCTGAAAAAGGGAAAGCAGGCCAAAAGGTACATGGGGGACGCAAAAAGGTCGTACCAAAAGGATTGAATGAGATAGTTTTTAAGTCAATAGAAAGTGCAAAAGTTCGGAATGAGGAGATATTCAGACCTCGGAGAGGCGTTTTATTCCCCCTACTGTAACAGAGTTGTTAACGTGAAAGAGGCACTCTTGGATCGTGAGTTAAGTGTTGTTAGATACACATTTGCTACACTCGCGGGGACAGAGTAAGTATACTATTTCATCAAATGAAGTATATACTTTTTGGAAAATTCCAACCATGTATGCATAAGCTTGTGTATGGATTTAATTAAATATTGTTTCACCGGCAGGTCTGTGTTTTACCGTTCAAAGACTGGGGTTCAGGCATTTAAGGTTGTCTTTGAGAGCTTCTTTCCAAATCAGTATGTAGCTGCAAGCGGGATAGATACATTTGTTGACGTGCTCAACCAAGAAGAGAAGAGGAGGGACAAAATATCGTCTCCTTATAGGCTCTTCTTGCATAGCACAATGCTGGTATGTTTTTTGATAATGTGTCAATTTATTAAGTTTTTTTGATTTGTAATTCGCATGATTGTTACCCATTTCGCATGAAATGTTTATTCGGCCAGATACACATTATATCGCATGGCTTTCAATTTTAACATATTAAAAAATGACCTTACCTGTATCTACTTTAAACAATCTTCAGCCAAGCACTATGTACGGCAATAGCTATAGCGACCAAAAGCAGCTAAAAGTTTTTAGCTCAAATCTCGATGATATGTTAAAGAAATATAGCGTAAAAAAACTAGAATTGGTGGATCTTTTGTTTATTCCCATACTTCAGGGTGACCATTTCTATTGCATGTGTTTTCACATGAAAACCGGGCAAGTTGAAATACTTGACAACTCAGCAGCAGAGCAAGACTTTGACGATAAATACAAAGGGCTTCCAAACACGCTGGTAATAACACATTTCTTCAAATATATATGAGTTAATGCAAACTTAACTACATACAAAAAATGTTGCTTTCTTACAAAAAGGGTCTTGATACTATACTTAAAGCAGAAGTCATTGGCTACAGCAGCAATCAACGGGCTTGAAAAATCAGCTATAGTACGGAAAGAAATGGATTGGAGAACTCTTAATAACGGTGTTGATTGTGGAATATTTACAATGCGACACATGGAGACATACAAAGGAAAAACGCCGGGACGTGTGGGTTGGTCAAAGAAACTGATGAAAGCATCGGACAACGGACGCAAATCCATCTGCTAAGACACAGATATCTTAGTAAAATTATTCTGTCCGACTACAATCTACAACGTCAAAAAATAATTATAGAGTCGAAAGCATTCGATAAAAGGCCAGCAAGGGGCGTATATGCAACATTTGGACCTACACATCGCATCCAGGTTGAATGCCTGCTTTGGAAAAGCAGTTAGTTCTAAATAAAGATACTTATGCATCTATTGTAATAGATAAACGTAAATTTGAAACCTGTTTTTGTATTGTAATATGGTTATTTTTGCTTTTTTTCTTCGTTGTTTGATATTTTTAACAAAAGGCAAATGGTTTTATTGAAAGCAAAACAATTCCACATAACACATACCGAAACAACCCACTGGTTACACATCTAAACTGAAACAACAAAAGACAACCATGAAATATAGATGACATACGACTTGTGCGAAAATAGACAAACACCTCGCACCTTAACCCTACTACTAGATTACACGAATCGAGTCAATTCAACTGAAGGATGAAAGAAACTCCATTTTCGCCTCCATGGAGCATCTTAAAACAGTAATTGCATTTGCAAGCTCTGTCAACTGCTTCTCATCCTTCTCCCCCCAGGTCAACCATAAACATCACAGCGATCTCTCGAAGGCTACATTCTTGCATTTGTGAAAGCAAATCAACAATTTCTTCCCTCCTCTTCATGTTCTCCCTTACCCGTAAAATATTAGTTTCCAGCAACTGCTTGCAAGATCTATCCTCTTTTATTTGCTCTTGGATCCTCTTTTTCAAAGCATTTTTATGCTTGGACCCGAAGAACATGAGGCAGCTGATGATGTTGATGAGTCTGCCATTTCATTTGTGAGGATAAGAATCAAGTGGTGGGCTAGAGGTTTATAAAGAAAAGGATCAATGAAAAAACAAAAAAATCACTGTGCGAAGTGATAAGAATCTAGATATCTGTACTTTTTATTAATAATATAATACACGATGATTTCACATGACATGTAACCATATGCGAAATCACATAGGGTTATCATGCTGGATAATTTCGCATAGGGTTAAACCGAGTTGTTGATTTAGCTAATATTGTTGTTCATTAAATTCGCAGACTGTAAATTAGACTAAAAAAGTATCCTACAACAAAGATATAACACACTAAAGATATATACAAAAATAACAAAATTAATGACTTGATTTGATGTGAATGACAATCTCATAATGAGTTAAATTAAATATACACAATTACCATCAAACCTACCATCAAAATATCTACAATTTATTGAAAAACTTTGATCTGCAACAAACTTAAATGCCCAAAATCCCCCACCATAAAACCCACCTCACCTTCTAATCATCTCTCACACAAAAACATACACACCCAACAATGGCTTCCGATGAGATAAGGAACCTTGCAATCAAGGAGCTGTTGTCGACCCGGTCACTCACAGAGCTGACCACTGATATAAACTCTGCTAATCTTTTGCTTGATGTACAAGGGCGGGTCCTTGAATCTACTTCTAAGAATCAAAAGCTCTGGGGACAACTACTGGACGAACCACCTTCAACATTTAGGGACAATGCGCACAAGCAAATCAAGGATGAAGCTGTGGCTAACAGTTTGGTGTACTCAACGTGAAGGACGCTATGGTCTCGGTGGATGAGAAGATGGAGTACAGCAAGAGTGAACGTGATATGATCTTTGCAACAAAAAAGTGATGATGAATATGGGTATTGATATTTTTGGTATGTTTAATGTGACTCTTTTCTAACTATGGTGCTGGTTTTTTGGGGTTGATGTTTTCATGGTTGGGATGTGTATATTGGCATGACATAGGTCGGTTTATAAGTAGACAATAAGACCTGTAATGTTTTTTTGCAGTGGTGTTTAATATCCAATGGTTATGGTTTAAAGTAGTTACTATCATATGTTTATGTTGGGTTTATATCACCGTATGCGAAATCGGTTCTATTTTTTTTTAGATTTGAATGCATGCGAAATCATCAAAGTGTTATGCGAAATATGACTTAAACCATAGTCTATGACCTGCATTTATTGAAATTGCATGTTGAATGTAAAAATATTGAAACAAACTACGAGTATTTTGGCATATGGTAAAAAAACAAAAGTGATATTCATTTGTATCATTCAATCTTCATCTTCGTCGGAAACCTCTTCCCATTCATCTTCATCGCTATCGTCATCAACATACGTCTCTCCATCGTTCTCCGAACTATCATCTCCAACCTCATCAACATCTTCAACCTCATCAACATGGCAGGGGTCTTTGTCAATCTGCACTCCCTTCTTCTTTTTTTGTTGTTTGCCTTTCAATTCCTCGCATGTGCGAATATCGTAACCTTTTTCTTTGCAAACACTACATGTTCTCGTTCTCTTTCCTTTTCGACTTATCATTTGTTCCTTCTTTGACTTTATTCTTTTATGTGAACCACGCCCTTTGTTTTTTATACCAGTTGGAACACGGACAGTAGGAGGTGCATCAGTAGATGGTTGTTGAGAACCAATCAACTTTGAAAACCGGTCATACTTTGGATCAATCGGTTTAGTAATGCGACTCTCATCCAATTTATCTTTAATTCCCTTCATTTGATCCCTGACTAACACAAGTTGATCAATGTCACTAATCAAACTGTTAACCAGATACTCACCAGTATTCATGATTTCTCGAGCAATCTGTTTTGCCTTAAATTGCTCGTCCTTTGCATCGACCTTTTTGTCGAAGGTGGAGTTTAATTCATTTGGAACAACATCTTTGGTCCATCTCTTCATGACGTACTTGGTTGGTATTTCTTTGACTACGAATATCTTGAAAACACAATGTATATGGCGACATAACAGCCCATACTACTCAAAACGCAAACACTGCAGTGTGCAATCACATCTCCTTCTACTTTCTTGAGGCACACCTACATGAAAACAAAAACTAAAAAGATTGAATACACACAATATCGCATGGTTTGATAACAATTTCGCATGGACATATCATTTTATTTTTTATATTGATTCCACATAATTTGTACCTCTAAACACCCATCTCCGTACGCTTTGAAATCTTTGATTGACACCCTTAACAGGTCTCCCTCTATTTTCGTCTCCATGGGCATACACTCATCGGTGGTTGAGTATATCTCTGTCTGCTGGTCAAAAAATATAGACCTAGTGTACACTTTTTTTGCATTAGTTTCAAGTGTAGATTTGGACCAATCGTCGGGCTCGACATATCTTGATATATGATCGTTCTTTCTATGGTTGAACCGTTGGACGTCCATAGAACCATCGAAATGGTTCAGAAACTCTATTAGAGTTAGCTGTGAGTTCGCCACCTGGCAAAAAAAAATGGTTCTCACTCTCGGATCTCGATGTTGTTCTCATGAGACCAGACATTGGCTCATGCCGATAAAAGGCGGGGATCCACATCGATCTCATCACAAACATGTCATCCATCCATTTATTTTGAGTAAGACCAAACTCGATCATTACCAACTTCCACTCCTTCTCAAATACTTCAGGTTCAATCGAATCAGTCCACACAATGTCGCACATTCTTCTTTTAAATTCATCGTTATTGCACAACTCATGTCCAACCTACAAACAAATGAATGATTTACTATCAAATACCTAATTAAACCATGCAAAAAAGAAAAAATGTAAGCATCACGTGAAATAGCATACTGAACATTGTCCGCCACTTTTTTCATTATGTGCCACATGCATAACCTATGACGACAAACAGTAAATACCGCCTCAATAGCCTGTTTCATCGCCGGGTCCTGATCTGTCACTACGACCTTCGGCTGTCGTCCAAACGATTTAACAAATGAATTAAGGAGCCATTTGTAAGATTCAATACTCTCCGAAGCTAACAACCCAGCTCCAAGGGTTACATTCCGACAATGGTTGTCAATCCCAGTAAACGGTACAAAAACCATCTTATACCTACACATCATGAAGAAATTATCTTACTTGTCAAAATGATACATTTCCATGGAGACTCTATAAAACCGTTGATACAATCATGAAAAATTATCTTAGTTGCCAATAATACAGTTCGCATGGAGATAAAAACTAATATTCATGACAAATCAATAGAATAACTATGTTTGTTTTGAAAGTAGCTGTCAAAAAGAAATTACATCCCTTGAACTCCATTGAAGTTTCGCTTACATAACCCATCCGCCCAAAACAACCCCGTTAGCCTCTTGTTCTCATCTGTAGAATATTCAAATGAATAGTCAACCAAATATTCTTTTTTATCATTGAGCCTATTGATCACCATGTCTGCATCATATTCTCCAATATAACTATTGATTCGGGCCCTAAAATTTTTGCAGTCATCGACCGTGGCACCGACCTTCTCAAAACCACCGTAACGTTTTCTCATAATATGAAAAGATTTAACCGGGCCAAGGTTTAGAGTACCTAAGTTCCCAGATCATTTCTTCCTGGACTTTGGACAAATTCCTGTAAGCGGGTAGCAAATGCATATCTTCCGGACAAACAAACGAGTGATTATGCGTATCTACAAACTTCTTCACAACATATGAAATTCCATCCTCTGAACCAACCATCAGTTGGGCTTTGCACCCACATCTTACAGTTCCTCTTTTCCTCGTTTTGTATGGCTTTCGCACCTTCGAATAAACATCATCGATAAACAACGCCTTATGACCCTCTCTTGTGCACACAAAATATTTTGCCTTTATTATATACCGATCCATAACGTGTTCACCACCCTTACGAACAGAAAACCCTGATAACTTCGCATATGTTTGGTAAAATACGTAAGCTTGTTCAACAGAAGTAAACTGCATGCCAACCACTGGTATAGCTGATGCTGCCACCTCTGGAATATATAGCCTTTCATCTGCAAAAATAAAAACAATAATTTTTAAGCATCCACAATACCAATTATTATCCTATATTACCAAAAATGACCTGTCATACAAAAGCATATGGTGTGATTATGTAACAATAAGCCATGCGAAATTACTCTGTCATCTTACTTGACAAACCGGCTCAAAAAACTACAAAATAAAATCAGAACAATTAAAGCTTATAAAACTTACTATTAGAACTTTCAAATAAAACATTTGGATTAGATGAAATAGGATTTCTAACTTCTTCGTTCCTAACTGTCTGTTGATCACCAGATTGAGCATGCTCATCAACAAATTCAGCATCTACGAATTCAACGTCTGTATTTCGCCCAGTATTGCTCTGTGGATCCATCAAACACCAAAAATCAATTAAACCGAAAACCTCGTAGAAATGAAAACCGCAACGGAAATGATTTAAAACTTTGGATATTTGAATTGATACTATTCGTAATTAGCGGGATATTGGTTAACGACCTTTTCGCTGAGAACTGAAATCTCAATTATGCCCTCGATCGATGGATTAAAATGGCTGATTTACCCCTTAATTATCCTTAATTGTGAAACTCAATCATGGACACGTGTACGATTAGTATTGTCTCGTATGAATTGTATGATTAAGGGTTTTGTATCTTACATTTCCTCAAACCACGGGGTGTCAGCCCAGTGGCCAGCCTCACCCATTCCAAACGGGAGGACGCGGGTTCGAGTCCAGCTCGGCCCGAATAATCCTGCTGGATAGTAACCGCCAGGCAGCTATGGGGCTAAGCTAGCTTGGGGAGGGAGAACCCTCCCGCGGTCAGGGGTACCGTGCATTTACCCCCATCTTACATTTTATATATATATATATATATATATATATATATATATATATATATATATTATATATATATACATACACACACGTTTGTCTTTAGTGGGTACAACCATTAAGCATTATAGTACAAACCATATATATATATATATATATACCGTACTGGATTTGGCTCAAAAACGTTTAACCGGATGTTCGGGCGGTTTAACCGGGTGTACCGGACGGTTCACCCGGCCGGTTTAAACCGGTTTTTAAAACATTGCAACCCAATAAGGATTATGGTACATACATATATATATGTGTGTGTGTGTGTGGGTGTGTGTTTGTGTGTGTGTAAATATAAACATACAAGTTTGTCTTTAGTGGGACAACCCACTAAACTGGTTTGTGTCCCCAATACCGTTTCAGAGCCCAGATTGATACGCCAAAAAACCGGTTTAGGACAGCCCAATCCAATGGTTTGAGATTCAGTCTTGTGAACCAGTTTTAGCCCAAATCGGTTTGGGCCAGATAAAAAAAATTAATTTTAACCGTCAAAAACGAGTGTGACGAACTGGTTTTTGACCGTTACCTAGCAGAGTCGTGGCCATTTGATGCTTGAAACTTGCAAAAAAAAAAAAAACTCTGGCATTTTAGCCCCACAAGTTGGTATAAATACGTATGGGGTATTTTGGTTGAAACACAACAATCAAAAACACAGTCTACGCTCTTAAACGCTCAAAAAACGCTTATTATGTTTGTTTACGTCACAAAGAAACTCTCAAATGCACCAAAGAATTCTCAAATAGACCGAAGAACACCCGAAAATATAAACTGTGGAGATAGAGAGAAACATGGTTTAACAACAGATGAAAGGCAAAAAAAAAAGGTAGGAACTCTAGGGGACTATGATGCAGTCAAGAAATGAAACAAAAAATCATAGTATTTGGCTGTTGGCTCAATATTTTAACAACACAAGAAAAAATTTTGTACATAACAAATTGATAGCCAATTAATTATTTCTTTTGGTTTATTCTGAATAATCATATAGTTTCAACATTATTAATTTTTTTATGCTTCATATGTTAAGGAAAATATTGTAGTTATGTTATAACATCTTTATAATAGGATTACGCTTTGCGCCTTTAACTACTTAGATTACCAACACATCTATAGTCGAGTGATCGAGGGTTCAAATCTCATTTAAGACATAAGTATAAACGGATTATTATCGACACTTCTTGTGGTTGTGGTTTTACTCGTATGAACAGCATGAGAGCATGAAACAACAGATTCTTTATCTTCCAAGAAACACATAGCATTACAAGACAAGTCACCCAAAATAATGGGATCCAACAAAAGAGCATACAAACACATCACTTTGTCCCCAATTTGCAAATGGACCCTTGGGGGTACAGTTTTGGATCAAGACATTTTTCACACTTATGCCAACCACAAACTAACCATCATCCCACCTTATTTGCGGTATCTGTGCTGCCTTTATATGCACCTGGTGAAGAATGTCGGACCCACATACCCCCCCGCCATCGCCTTCCTCACATTCGACTCAAACATTTTTGGGTTGTCTCTTAATACTACAGCTGCTTCTCGGTTGAGCGGATCCTCGTGGTTCGGCTCCTGCAACAATAAAAAAAATTAACACAGATCCACAAAGATAAATTTATGAGTAAAATGTCATTTTTGTCCCCGAGGTTTGGCTACTTTTGCGACTTTTGTGCAAAGGTTTGTTTTTCCGCATCTGGATCCAATAGGTTTGAAATGTTGCCAATTTCATTCAAGCTCGTTAACTCCATCCACTTTTCTACGTTAAGTCGGGGGTATTTTTGTTAACTTAAAAGTCAATTTGGTCGTCTGAATACTTGTACATTATGCTAAATGCTTGTGCATAAAGTGATAAAGACCGAATTGCGCTTTGAGTTAACAAAAAAGAGAGAAATACCCTGACTTAATGGAGAAAAAAGGATGAAATTAACAAGCCGGATGAAAATGGCAAGATTTCAAACCTTTTGGATCCGAAAAAACAAACCTTTGGACGAAAGTCGCAAAACTAGCCAAACCTAAGGGACGAAAATAGCATTTTAGTCTAAATTTGTCTACTATATAGAGTTTACCGTGAATAAATGATACAAGCCGTAAATTATAGTGTTTATGTTTAGAACAGGTTTCCAGTCTTCACGAAGAATGTTAAGGCACACGTTTCCATCCAAATCGATGTTAGGATGGTAGACCTAAAATATAACACGATTGATTATATTATATTATATTTAAGTTTAATTATCAATTACCAAAAAAAGATAAAAGATTGCTGTTGGTTATAAAAAAAAATTAAAAAAAAAAGTTTCTTACCTTTGTTTTGCATTTGACCTTTGGTGCCTCGTGGGGATAGATGGATGAAATCTGGAACGTAAATGTAAAGGTGCCGCCTCTGGAAGTAGATAGTACGTTGGATAAAAGTAAGTTATGATTCAGAAATGCCTTTTTCATTTTCAATCTCAACAACATAAGAAGAAATTTTGTATATTCTTTGCACAAATGTGGCCAAAAGAATGAAGCTGGAAACTAACTTTAACTAGGCTCAAAAAGAGTTTCTAACGGGTCGAACGAGAATAGGAGATACGATTTATAAAAATAAAAAGAAACAAAACAAACACAGAAGCAGTTGAGGCGTCTAACAACAAAGAAAACTGAAAAGATATACTTACAAATAGTATCCATCATCGGGGCGAATAGTTACTTCGAAGTTCATGAGATCATCTTTCCCATTTGGGAAAGATATGCTACAAGTCTTGGGTAGATTCAGTTCACTTATATCTACAAGTAAAAACACGAAAGAATGATGTGAATAAACCTTTGTGACACACAAGGCTCAAGTTCTCACTCGAACGAAACTGTTCTATAATGGTGATTTTCCAAGGATGAAAACTTCATATTACCAACAATTCTTTACAACATTACAACAAGAAGCTAAAACTTTTCAAAAAAATCAAGATAATTTAAGTAGCTAAACAACATAATCTACCTTTGTGAAGACGTAATTCGCCTGCACTTTGCTTCTTAACCGGAGGCTTCCCATTAGAATTTTCCGCAAGTTCTCGTTGCTTCTCCTTGACTTTAAACAACTTAATCATTATACCTACTATAAAACAAGAAACCAAAATGAATTCATTCAGAACACATCAATATTCATATATACTCACCTAGAACCACATAACCTAAACAAAACAAAACACCTACAACTAAAAGGAAAAGATAAGTTGGATAAATTAGGGTCATAGGGTACCAAACAATTGCAGCTGAAAAAAACTCAAAAAGAACCACTTGATGCAATACAACCATAAAATCTATAAAACAATAAACCATCTCCAAGATAAATCATAAACGATTGCTAATTTCCTATGCAGTTAGTGTAGTAAAATATCGGATATCGGTCAAGGACGGATATTTGAGATATAGGTTATCTCGGTGAGATATCGGTATATTTATATAATGCAAAATTTATATATATAGCAATTTAACACTGATAATTCAGTGATATATTGGTGATATATCGGTCAAATATCGGTTATATCGGTCAATATTTCCGATAATATCGGTACCGATATTCCGATCGATATTTGACACCGAGTTTTTACTAGGGGACTGATACGACTGAGATAACCGATATATCACCGAGATCAACTGCATAGCTAATTTCACAATCATTGCAGCTGAAAAAAGACACGCTTGATGCAATATAACCATAAAATCTTAATAACAATAAACCATCTTCAAAACAAATCATTAAAGAGTACTAATTTCACCACCAATTTCAGTTTTTTTAATCAAAATTAGGGCACCGGAACATATAAAAACAACTATCAATTGAGTCAAACAGCAACAACTACTAATACTAACTAACACAAAGAAAGTCAACAAAACACTTGAATCAAGCGAATTTAGCTCAAGAGTAGTAGAAATTAGAGAGTAATATAACGATCTGATTGAAGAAGATAGAAATTAGAAATCTTGAATCGATAATCGTATGTATGTACATGTGATTGATAAAAGATAACCTGATTGATGAGGATTGAAGAGGAGATAATTTGGGAATTAGGGTTTTTTTTATGAAATGGGGAGAGAATAAGAAATGAGAACTAATCTACATGAAATCAAGGTGAATTGAAGAAAGTCTTGGCTTTCATTGATTTCATTTCACCCTCATCTTGTATATATTCTTCTACTCAACCATATATATATTTCTTTATAAATATTTGAAGTGTGGAATAAATATATTTTACAAGTTTTTTATAGCTTAAAAGTAACACATTGGTTAAAAGATACTTTATAAAAAGATATTTGGGAAAATTACGAAATTGTCATTTGACCCACCATGTTTACTAAAATGTCACGTTCCTGCGTCCTTGGAAGGACTCCTCCACCATGGACGCGTCGGTTTGTCAGTTATTGCGACGGCGTGTAATGTGATGACACGTGTCCGACACCCCGTTTGCGTCGTCGGCCGACCATCAACCCTTAAAAGTTGCTTAATGCGTCCGGCTATTTGGGTGGCTGACGCGTGTGAGTTGTTATGTGGCTTGGCCGTCTCTTCCGAACGTCGTGTGCCTGACGCTTCCGAACGGCTTGGCCGACTCTTCCAAAAGGCTTGGCTGACAGTTCCCATTGGGTTGGCTGAGTCTTTGCAACGGCTTAGGTGATCCATTTATATTATTTGGCTCGGCTGAGTTCTACAATTCTATATATATATTTTTTATTTTTTTCTTCATCATCTAAAATAGATATTTATATCTAAAAAATAACATAAAATATTTTATGTAACATCGGTTATTTAGAAATATGACAAAAAAACATTACAACATGAATTCAAAGTATTATAACCTAAAGACAAGCGAGTTAAACATAAATATAAGACGTAGCAACCGCTATGTCTACCCCTCAGTCCAATCTTCCGATGCGCTAGACATGGTCTTGAATGCAAATTTGTGTTGGTGTTAAACACTTGAAAGTGAGAGGGGTTAGTTTGGTTGCATGCCTATTATTTTATAGTTGAATGAAGGGTTGGTAATTAATTTTAGGGAAAATGTAAAGTATTACATAAACATTATGCGTCACCCAAATGGTATGACGGAAAGGTATTTTGAAATACATAATCTTGAAAGTCTTCTGGTTCAACTAATACAGCTTCAGGTTGTGTAGAAGATTGTTTCTTTGAACCTCAACGCGAAGAATTCTGGGAAGGCGTGGGGGTAGTGCAACTGTCACGATGATGGTCATACGTTTTACACCTACTACAATATACATGAGTGGGTTCCTCTCCTCTAGATAAGATTCTTTTCCCTTCATTAGGACGACCCGCTTGACGTTTAGTAATGTGTGGTGGCAAAGATTGATCAGGTCATCCGGTACTTCCCATTCTGATTTATGCGATAATGGATTTGTCGTTTCCGCATACGTTCTCTTGTAAACTTCGTTGCTATAACAAGAAAACGCATAATGACTACAATTCGTTTCACCTATAAATCTAGAAACGACAATCACATGGCCACACGGAAGCCCAGATACATGCCATACGCTACAACTGCACGTTCGGTTCGTGAAGTCCACAAAGCCTCTTTTTTTCCCGTCTTCGACATCAAAGGTATGAAGACCGATGCCATCAGCAGTCCAAGTCCTAGATTTGGCTATCTTTTTTTTCAATTTTTTTCTCAGCCCATTCTGTAAGCAGTCGGTTACCATTGATACCCTGATTACGCGATCATAAAACCAGCCTTGTACAGAGTGTCGAAAAAAATCGACCAGTTGGGTTATTGGCATTTTCCTCTGGTATCTAGATCAAGAGTTCATAGACTCGGCGTTTTTGGATGTCATAGAATGATATCTTTTGCCAGGACAATGTGCTCTCGCCATTTTTGAAAACCAATATTTATAAGAATCTGTCGAACACTCGGTACAGCTGCACAAAACGCATCGAACGACTCTTCAAGTCAGACATCTTATAGGATTTACAGGTCTTCCACCAGAGGCTCCCGTGTTCCTTTTTCTTTTTGACGGTAAATGCAGATTTACCATCAAATGACGGCAACATAGGCCGTGAAAGGCGTCTGGGAAAATCTCGCGTATCGCTAAATGAATGGAGTTTGCACGATCGGATATTGTAACACCTAATGGCAACCTCCCAAATGTGGGGCAAAAAACCTCATCGAGGATAATGGCAACCTCCTACATGTTGGGGCAAAACCTCATCGAGAACGATGAGTTCCTTAGGGGGTGATTATAACACCTAATGGCATACCTCCCAACATCGTCCGTGGACAGGAGAGATTCCCGGTTCATAAGTAATGCCATACCTCTAAAATCACCAACGCGTTTTGGGCTTAATGCTAGTGGATGAGAGGATAACTCCACAGTTAAGCGTGCTCAAGTGGGAGTAGTACTAGGATGGTGACCTCCTGGGAAGTCTCCACCAGGGCAACCAAAAACAAAGCCGTGAGTTCCTGGATGGGCCACCCATCGGGGGCAAAACGGACAATATTGGTGATAACGAGGGTCAGGGGTGTTACAGATATGATGGCCAAATCCGGGTGAACACCAATACACTCTCTTAGTTTTGATAAGAACCAAGTCCAAGACTGCCCGTCCTCGGATTTACCAATACCGTAGCCAATAGGCAAAATCTAATTGTTTCCATCCATGCCGACCGCCAAAAACATGGTGCCTTTAAACCCCCTTTCAAATGCGCGGCGTCTATGATAATAACAGGTCTTAAATTGTTAATAAAAGTACGAACCTGAAATATAATAAATTATAAATATTTAGCACAAACTATATCACAAACTAATAAATTATGTACAAATAGGATGACACTTACTGCAACACCTATGGCAACAAATAACATTTCAAAACGACTCTCATGGTCTGTTAATATATGTGTCATTGTTCTTGGATTTGCTCTCCTCAAATTGTAACAATATAAAGGAAGTTCGGCAAAAGAATTTTCTGAAGTTCCTTACAGAAGTTGTAACGATTTACATTTACATAGCCATGCCTGCATGTATGATAAATTCACTTTTAATTTTGTCTAAAATCTTTAACCACATCAGTAGCTCGGTAAACGCGGCCCCCGTCCTTAAGTTGTTCTTTTACGTAGCTTCCGACAACCTTCGGGTTAGCTTGACGCAAACGTGGATGTGTCTGCGTCGTGGAACATGTATGTTTGTGGTTAAAATATTTTACATAAAAAACTTCACTAGATTGTCGACTGCATGCTCTAAGATTCCACTCGCAATCGTCATTTACACATGATGCGACATAACTAGTTTTTGATGACCTAACTACTTTATATTGGAAACATTCTTCAAGACATAATCTTCCTAGTTTGATTTTCATATGTTCTTTGTTTCGAAAAAGATATCCTTCTTTAAGGCGACCAAATGATCTAACTTTTTGTATACCCTTGAGAGAATCAGGTAAAGTGTTTCAAAATCAAAATTAGCTTTATGACAATCGTTAAAGTCACTATCTTCAAAAACATGCACGTTTAAGTCGGGCATTTGAAATGAGTGTGTTGACTTCCAGAAGACGAACCAACACTAAGAAACCCTAGATCAACTAGACCGGAATCTAAGTAGATCTATGGAATGGGCTCTGCATAAAAGGGTTAACCCTTCGATTGGTTTCATGATGAATGAGGAATAAAACAGTACTCCGGCTGATCCTGCAAAACAGAACACCGTTAGCTCGCCACGGGGAGAAGGGGGTTCTCTCAGTAACCACCCTCCGGCGTGAGAATAAGTACATGTAGTCGAAGTAAAGTATTGTAAGAGAGAGAGTAGTTGAAGTGAATACCTTTCCTTGAACTCCAAGTTACTTATTTATAGCCGGTGTTTGGCGCCAAAAGGAGAGATTGTTAACTTTAACGGAATTTTCTGCTATTCCGTTAATGTTTGTGGCAATCCGTTAGTGCACACGGATCGTGAGCTCATCAGCGGTTAGGGAGGTGCCAGTGTCAACATGAGATCACTACATTTTATAAATGTGAGCATGCCATCACCGTGATCTTCCCCAACCGTCCAGATGCTGCCATGTGGCAATCGGTTATAACCGAAAAGATGCTTGCACGATTGGGTGTTAGTGGCTTCTAGAAGATTTCACAGCTGTTACCCATCTGTTGTTCCCCATGTGTACATTCTGTTACAACAGAAAAGATTCCCTTTGATTCTGCACCAAGTCAAGGATTTTGCTAAGGGAAAGTTTCTCAGGATTAACTGTTTCCTTGCGCGAGAAGCGCAAGTTAGTTAACTGATCTTCTTTCTTCTCCTTGCTGCTTAGCGCAATGTTTTGGTGGATACTTGCTTTGATATAAATATCCGTGCAAGGTTTGTGCATGAAGCATTATCAAACGAGATTGTTTCAAGGTTAACTTTGAACCTTGCGCGAGCCCCACAAGGTAGTTAAATGAAGCATTATCAAACGAGATTGTTCAAGGTTAACTTTGAACCTTGCGCGAGCCCGCGCAAGGTAGTTAAATGAAGCATTTATCCAAAGAGAATGTTTAGGCTTTTAACTTTGAACCTTGCGTGAGCCCGCGCAAGGTAGTTATATGATCCTTTCTTCTCTTGGATATTTGGCGCAGAGTTCTAACAAATCTCATTTTGGCAAAGAAGTCTGCGCGAAGTTTCCTTAGTAGTTATTAAAGGGTATGGTTTCCTTGATTGGCGCAAGGTTTTTGGGACCATCCTTTTCAAGTCCCCCCAGTCTAGTGTTGCTCCTATGTAAGAATAAAAAGTAGGTGGAGCACTGGACTTGAGATAAATGTGCTGCGCTAGGTAAGTATTAGCCTTTTGTTGTTTTCTGCATCTTGGTTATGTGTCGTAAGTGGATTTTGAAAAAGTATTTGAATTTCAAATATACTTGGACACGTGTCACTTATCCGGATGATGTAGTTGGTGAAGATGCACGTTCTTGAGACGTGGTGGTACTGTTGACAGGATTTCAACAGTACATGCCTTACAGTATTTAATGTTATTTCGGCGACACTCGCGCGCGTGGGGCGATTACTGTTCCCCACTCGCCCCTGCAGTTACCCGGGGATATGTGACTGTCGCAAAAGTCGTTGCAGTCAAATCTTGCATTGATTGCGATTAGTATATAAAGGAATCAACGATCCATTTGCTTGCTCACCAGATTAAATCTTGAGAGAAAATCTTGTGCTCATATATTCCGGCGACCTTCAAAGTTTTCTGCTTATTCTTTGAAGTTTGAGTTATGGGCAGCGGTGCAGGCTCTGCTGATATGCCATCGACATCAAGTTTGCCACCATTAAAGTGGTCGAAGAAAGATTTTGATAATCTTGCTACCAATTTCCGGTTCGCTCCGTCTTGGAAGGCGTTTTTCCGGTAGCGAATGCCATGGCGGCTGATGCTCCGGCCGACTATATCACGTTGTTTTATGACTATTTTGCCGAAGGAAACTTCAGGCTTCCGGTGACCCATTTTATGCTGGAAATCCTTGATTTTTATAAATTCCATATTTCTCAATTGAGCCCGATGGGATGGTTAGGATCCGACATTTTGAGTTTGTTTGCCGGTCGATGCAGATCATACCGACGGTCGAGAAGTTCCAAGTCTTCTATTAGTTGCATTGCTTGTTGGGTTTCTACTCGTTCCAATAACGCATGCAAGCAAAACGGTTGCTGTTAGTGCCACCTAAATCTTACCACGACTGGAAACAAAAGTACTTCTTCATAAAGGCGGCAGTAATCCCGATGAAGATGACTTTCCGAGCCGGTGATGATATCAAGTTGGAGACCCTCCCCATTCCTGCCGATGAGGTGTGGTACCAGGATATTAAAGATGTGCCCAACATTGTTTTGCCGGAGAGGGCCCTCATCACTGCTGGGATGAGTATTTTTTGGAAGAAAGAACGCCGGGAAAAACCGGTGTATAGTGAAGACGGAACTGGTATGTAACCGTTTAACTTCCTCGTAATATCTTTTAATAGATATGTACTGATGTAAAAATACTTGTTATGTAGCTGCGCCACTCTACTTGGTATCTTTCAAGAAAGAAAAAGGGAAAATGGTTGTCGTGCCCATTACTGAGGGTGAGGATACCTGGTTCTCACAAATCGTGGGGAACTTTGAGCTGCCCAAGAAGGAGGATCTGGAGGCGCAACCATCTTCTACGACTGGTAATTAAATTCTTACAAGGCCTAAGTTGATATTGCAATATTACTTTTGAACATATTTTCTAAGTAATATTGCAATATAACTAACGGCGCAACCCTTTGTTCAATATGATTGATTATGTAGGTGATTTGCTAAACTTGGGCGTAGGCCCTGACTCGAAGAAGAAGAAGAAGCTAACGCTGCTGCAGCTGCTGCACCTCCTTTTTCCAAACCAGATAAAAAAACCAAGCCATCAGCTGCTGCGAAAGCTGAGGGTAAGAAAGGTATGCGTCTCGTATCAGACTCTTGGTGTGATTATGTGGTGGTGTCGGACTCATTGGAGGGTCTTGCGCCTGTAGGTTTGAGGAAACCAAAGCCAGAACCCATTGACACCTCCTCTCTTCCTGCCTCCAACCCAGACGATCCCTTGGAAATACCCTCAAGCCCGGAAGAGGCGTTGAAGCGCGCTTCCAAGAAGAGGAAGGAGTCTGAAATTAAACCTCCTGTTCCAACAAAAGTTGCGCGTCCGCGCATTGGCAAGAAGGGCATCTGGATGCCTTTGCAAAGAAGTTCTCACCTGGTATGTTCAGTTTGTTGCGCATTTCTGTTAGAAAAGTTGCGCAGAATCTTATACTTGGTATTTGTTAATATGCTTTGCAGAGAAAATGGTGAAGGCTGCACCTGCCACCTCATCTGCTATACCATCGCCGCGCAAGCCTGAAAACGTTGAGGAGGGAGATGCAGAGCGAGAAGCACCCGTTTTTTACGTTGACCCCATCGTCCCAGAAAATACTGAGAAGGTGGCTCCGGAAGAAGAGCCTAAAAAATTTGATGCTGAGAATCCTGCTGGCGAGCAGGTTAAAGATACAGCTACAGATGCTGGGGTGAAAGATACTGCTACCGCGGAGCAAGAAAAAATATCTTCACCTGTGCCGGAGCCTTCAAAGTTGATATATAAGGGAGCTGGCCCTTCAACACAAAGCGAAGGCTTTATGTCTTTTGAGGATTCTGATGAGGAGTCGCCCATTCGCCTGGAGGAGACGCCTGGGGATTATTACTATCGCTCTTATTCTGAGAAGCAGGCCTCTGCGATCCATCAGCCTGTGTGGAAGGTTAAACAGGGTGATGTTTTTACTGATTGGCACTCCTGCAGGGAGTGGTATAAGGGCATCTTCCCCCATGGCGGAGGTGAAGCGTCCAGGAAGAGAAAGATCACGAGGCTACATATGAGTCATATTTGCAAGAGTCTGCTCTTGCCTCTTCCACAATAAATAGGATCGTGTGTGAATGGCGCAGTATGAACAAGGAGTGGGATGAGGTTGAGATTGATAAGGCGAAGGCCAAACTTGAGAAAGAGAAGACGTTAAAGCTGATCGTCGATTTTGAGGCTGAAAAAGCCAAGTTTGCGGAGGAGAAGAAGACCGAGGAGTGGTCTGCGCTGTCTTGGAAGCGCAAATGTGAGGCCTCTGCTGCGCAACATGCGGACGAGCGCAAGCGCTTTGTGGAGGCTTGCGATCGCGATAAGAAAGAAAAGATTTCTCTGCGCAACGAAATTAGAAGCTTAAGAAAGAGAAAGCTGATGCATTGCGGCAGCAGAAGAGGCACGCTCTTATAGAGAAAGGTGCGAGCAGAATGAGGTATCAACCAAAATGACTCTCCTTCTTAAGAAAAAGAGATTGATGATCTAACTTCTATGCTATTTGACCAGGCGCGGCTGCAAGATGAGGTTGATATTTTGAAAAAAAATATCAACCTTCACCGAACAGAGAAAGCCGAGTTGACCCGCCGTTTAATGAAGGTGAACAAAAACTTAACGACACGGAGGTCGCTCACGCTACAGCAGAAAGCCTGACCGAATCCCTCATGAACCAGCTTACCTGGTTGCGGGAGTATGGGAATGTGGAGGTAATATTCCCTTTTCTTTATACATGTCTGGCTCGATCATCATAACATATACTGATTGTATTTGTATACAGATCGCAAATGCCATCCTTAACTCCACGGATTGGATGAGAGAGTGGCATAATTGATGGTGGCTGCGCGCAATGACGGGCATGCCGAGGGCTATAAAGAGTGCACTTGCACGTGGCACATGCGCTGAAGACCGAATGGGATACAAGCCGGGCTGCCACACATGGGTTAAATATTGCTGCCATTTATTCTACTGCTAAAGAAAAATATGATCAGTTGCAGATTCCGATTATGGACCTTGTGGATGCCGCGCTGCAGCAAGATGACTTTGTTGATAGACTAAAGGAGATCTTCTCAACAACAGAGAAGCAGGCGGGCACAAAATCCATAGAGTAGGAAATTTGTAATTCTTTATTTTGTAATTACTTGTAACGTTGCGCTGCTGCGCAAGTACTTTTGATGTGAATATAATATATTTTAGCTTTACAATGTTTGCATGTGACCAATTACTTGTGTAGGATAGACAAATGAACAATTTCTTTTCTCATGTGTGAGCGTAAGTATTAAGGTAGCTTGTGGCTCAGGAGTTTGTGTTTTTGTTTATCCAAAGGAATTGCATGCATTTGTAATTGAACATATACAAGACTGTAAGTAGTGACAGAGTATTTTATTCATACTGATAAAGCGTAAAGCTATGGCTGCCACTAAGATTACAAAAGAAATAAAGTAAGCAGTCTCGTTACGCAACGCCCAGAAGTTGCTTAGAGTACTGAGATTACATATAATATCGGCGTAGTTGTTGGGCGTTCTAGGTTCGAGGAACACTGGATCCGTCCATACGCTTCAGAATGTACGCGCCTTTTCCCAATACTTCATTTATCACGTACGGACCTTCCCATCGCGGGGCTAACTTCCCCGGTTTTTCGGCATTCGACGCTTCATTAATCGAAGAACAAAGTCACCAGGCAAAAAGGAGCAGATGCGTACCCTTTTGTTGTAATACTTTTCATGCTGAGACTTGTACTTAGCTTCACGAATCACCGCATTTTCTCGTCGTTCTTCCAATAAGTCTAGGTCGATGCGCCTTTGTTCTTCGTTATCTTGTTTTTCCAAAGCTAGCATTCTTGGAGATGGTAACCCAATTTCGGCAGGAATCACAGCCTCCGTGCCGTACACAAGGCTAAAAGGAGTTTCTCCAGTGCTAGTCTTGGGCATAGTTCGGTGTGCCCACAAGATTCTAGGCAATTCATCAACCCACCCCCGTCGTGCCGGTCCTTTGATACCGTCAACCAACTTTTGTTTATGCTTTCAACTTGACTGTTTGCTTGTGGATGCGCAACAGAAGCAAAGACATGCTGGATTCCCATTTCGGTCATCCACGTTTGCAACTCTTCAGCCGTTAAGTTTGGACTGTTGTCTGTAATAATGCGCATGGGCAGACCAAAACGGAAATAATGTATTCCCAGATGAATTTGCAAATTACCATCGCTGTAGTAGAAGCTAAGGGTTTAGCTTCAACCCATTTGGTGAAGTAATCGACCGCAACAATGATGAACTTGACTGCGCCGGGCGCATCTGGAAATGGTCCAACTAAATCAATGGCCCATTGTTGAAAAGGCCAAGCTGTTGTGACGGGTACTAAAGGATTCTTTGGGCGCAACGTTTTAGGGCATGCCTTTGGCAGGACATGCATTTGCGCAAGATCTCTACAGCGTCAACGTACATTCCGGGCCAATAATACCCTGCGCTTTTCACTTTGGCTACTACCATGCGCGGCCCAAAATGTATACCACATAGCCCCTCATAACCTCCCTGATCAGGTATTGTGCATCATGTTTGTTAACACAGCGGAGCGAAGGACCCATGTAAGAGCGTCGGTACAGAATACCGTCAACCATCTCGTAATCAAGGGCTTTGCATCGTAACTTACGTGCTTGCGCTTTATCTTATGGTAAAGAACCATGTAACAAATACATCATTATTGTAGACATCCATGATGGATCTCCTACTTCGACCATTGTTACTTGTCTGAGAGGGACTGATGGATTACTTAAAATTTTGATGCGAACTCCTTTGCCAATGTTTAAAACTAGTTTCTGCTAGTTTACTTAGAGCGTCAGCATGTTTGTGTTCGCTTCGGTTGACGTGTGTGACTTTAAATTGTTGGAACTGTGCTATAAGAGCCTTGGCTTGCGCCAAGTACAAAGCCATGATATCTCCTTTTGCATCGTACGTTCCAATTACTTGTTCAACAACTAGTAATGAATCAACATGGGCTTCTAAATTTTTACACCCATTTTGATAGCGAGGCGTAAGCCTGCTAGGAAAGCTTCATATTCGGCCTCGTTGTTGGTGCTTTTAAAATCCAACCGAATGGCATATGTGAATTCTGCTCCCTCAGGACTCATTAATCGAAGACCTGCTCCAGCCCCATCACTGTTTGATGCGCCATCTGTAAACAGTGTCCAGGCTCTATTGTCTATAACTGGGACTGGGTTTTGAATTGCTTGACATTCTTCAAGTTTATCAGTAGGAATTTCAGCGATGAAATCTGCCAAAACTTGGCCTTTGATAGCTGGTCTAGGTTTATAACAAATGTTATAACCCCCCAATTCTATTGCCCACTTCGCAAGTCGTCCATAAACATCTGGCTTGGTCAAGACTTGGCCAATGTGAAAATTTGTTAAACTGTAATACATGTCCTGGAAAGTATCTTCGCAGCCTGCCGAGCGTGGACCAATGCTAAAACTAATTTCTCCATAATTGAATACCTTGTCTCTGGATCGTTCAACATCTTGCTGATATAATAAATTGGAGACTGGACCCCTTCGCGTTCTACCAACAAGACAGCACCTACTGCTACCTCAGATGCAACAAGATATAAGACCATGGGTTCTTTTTCTCGAGGAGCAGTAAGTGTGGGAAGTTGAACTAAACAATCTTTCATTTGCTGGAAAGCTTGATCAGCTTCAGGAGTCCATGCGAACTCTTTGCTCTTCGTATAATTGCGTAAGGTTCGAATAAATGGATAAGACTTTGCAGCATGATTGGCGAGGAAGCGGTTTAGCGCAGCTAACCTTCCAGCCAAACGTTGCATCTCTTTGATGGTACTAGGAGAAGACATTTTTTGTATTGCTTCGACCTTCTCAGGATTAACTTTGAAACCGTCCTTGGTGACGATGAAACCCAAAAATTTGCCCTCCTCCATGCCGAAGGAGCATTTGCTTGGATTTAACTTTAGATTTACCTTTCGCAGAGAGTCAAAAGTTCGTTGGATGTTGTCTAACATAGTGTCTTCTGAATTACTCATAATGACCAAATCATCAATGTAGACTTCCACAGTTTTCCCGATATCATCTCCAAAAACTGTATCCATCAATCTTTGATAAGTAGCTCCCGCATTGCGGAGACCAAAAGGCATCTTGGTATAACAAAATATGCCTTTCTCCGTGCGAAAATCTGTTTTATCTTCGTCCTCTTTTTTCATCAAGACTTGATGATAACCTTTATAACAATCTAGAAAACATTTCCAGCGAAAGGAAGCTAATGAATCAACCTTTTTTCAATCTTGGGAAGAGAATAACAATCTTTCAGACATGCCTTGTTTAAATCTTTAAAATCTACGCACATCGCCATCCGCCATTATGTTTCTTTACCATGACTGGGTTTGCCACCCAGGTCTGGTATTTGACTTCACGCAGAATACCAGCATTTAATAACTCGGTGACTTGTTCGTTCATCGCCTCAGTGTTTTCTGACCGAGGCTGCGCTTTTTCTGTACCACTGGTTCTGCTGATGGAAATACATTCAGACAATGTTCCGCAACGTTGCGTGGGACACCGACCATGTCGGCAGGTGTCCAGGCGAAAATGTCTTTGTTGCGAAACAACAGTAGTTTAAGTTTTGCGCGAATTTCAATACTGACTGCAGGTCCTAACAGGATTGTTTGCTCGGGATACTTATTGTTGAGTACCCATTTTTCTGGTTCGTTACTTGGCAATGTCTTGACAGCCTTACTAGCTGGTTCTTCAATAGACATGATTTCTTTCCGTGCGTAAAGTATAGCTATACCATTTGATGTTGGAAAACCACAGGTGGCATGTGGAGCGGAGGTAATCATACTAAAATCACGCTGTGCGCGGCGTCCTAATAGTACATCGTGACGGGAATTTGCCGGCATCACCATGAAGTTGACGTTACTCGTTTGAGAACACCTCCCATCAGATAAAGTAACAGGAAAAAGGATTTGTCCTAAAGGAAAGACAGCCTCATTGCAGAATCCAGTTAATGGAAAATCAACTGGTTCTAAGCGTGCCTTATCCTCAGGATCTAGCTGCTTGAAGCACTGCTCATACATAATATCCATGGAACTACCAGGATCTATAAACATATAATCTATTTGGTAGTGTCCAAAGATACCTGTGATAATCACTGGCCGGCCTTCTTGAGGACCTCCTGGAACGATAGGAAAAATGACTTGTTGTTCGCGCCATGTGCTGTTTTGAAAATGTTGAAGGCTACGCTTGCGCGACGAGCCACCTTGAATCATGGAAACGTGTTGTTTCATTTTCTTGTTGCTAGGCCCCTCGTCCCCACGCGTAATCTTTTTAATCTCTTTGCGCACATTCTGGAGTAGATGTGTAAGCTTCCCACTCTTTAATGCTTTTTCAATCTCCATGCGCAGACTGATGCAGTTATCTGTTATATGACCTGTGTCTCTATGATAGTCACAAAATAAATTTGGGTCTTGCCCTTTTTTGTTTTTCATTGGTTGTGGCTGCTTGAACTGATAATTCTCAGTGCTGAGAACTTCAGCCGGAGATTTCGTCAAGGGAGTCCACTGGCGTTCCCTATTCTCTTGTTTAGTCACCTTTTGAGTTGTTATCTTGTTGATTGTTGTACGCGCATCAATTGGTGAATAATGAGAATACGGATTCTGACTTGAATCTTTCCAATTTCTCTTATACTTGCGACTACCTCTACTCAGGTCTTGCGGATGATTCTGAGGTAGAGGTGGCCTGTTAGAATTTAAGTTGCGCTCAGTATGGGCGTAAACCTTGGCTCCCGCCATGAGTTTATCCCAGCTTTTTGGGAGGCCAGTCGTACCGGACAGCACTTTAATCGTTTCGTCACACCTTACCGCGTATTTGAACTGCGCGCGTATAAGGTCTTCGTGAACATCTCCAGTCTCCAACACCTCTTTATTGTAACGCGTAATAAAATCTTCGAGGTTCTCATCGTCCCTCCACCAGATGTTCATTACATCTGAGGAGTCGCGCACGTATCGCCGTTGCTGACTGAAGTGTGTAAGAAAATTTTCTTTTAAGTCATTCCAAGAGGAAAGTTTACCTGTCGGCAAATTATCAAACCAAAGGCGCGCAGCGCCGGTAAGGGTCTGTACAAATATGTGACACCACATTGGCAATGTCCAGCACCCAAGTAACCTTGCACCGGTAAAGAAGCGCATGTGATCATCAGGATCGGTTAAACCGTTAATCTTTCCAACGTTGGATGGTAATTTCGCTCGCTCCAACGGAGCCAGTGCTATCTCTCTGGTAAACTTTGATTGTTCAGCTACTTCGGTTGGGCGATACACCAAATTGTAATCATGCTCAGCTTCTGGATTGTATACTGCACGTACTTTTGGCTTGTAACTAGCATGATCTGCAGATATTCGATTGAAAATACTTGCACTATCCCCTTCCTCATAGGTCTTATCGAGCTCATCGTGTTGGGTGTCCCGCTTCTATGAAGACCGCGGGCCCAAACGAGAGTGGACAGATGCACGATGCTGAACGTTGTCTTCTTGCCTTGTATTACCAGAATGAACAGGATCATTCCTGGTTTTAGAATACATTTCTGTTCCATCTTCAGGCATGTGCGAAGGGGAACGAGCATGACTTTGAGTATTATAACTCAAAACTCGAGGTGCCGGCGAAGCACGAACCTGAGGAGCGTTAACCGGAGCTTGAAAAGCTGGAGTTCTGGTTTGGGCAGATAACTGAGCATACATAGCGTTTAGAGCCGCTTGAGATTTGATTAACCACGATAATGGAGTCTCTCCAGGTGGTAAAATCGACGTAACATCAACCTGAGGAGCCGCCGGCATTACAGGAATACTCGCATGATTAGGATCATACTGAGCATTAGCTTTGCCAGAAGAATCCTCAACTATTTGTCCGTCGATCTGAGGTCCGACAACAACGCGTCGGATCTCTGATCGAGGACCTTGGAAAGTCGATCCATCAGCCATGATGCTGCAGATCTGGGTGAAACGAAACGAAAGATGAGAAAAAGAATTGAAATCGGCGGGCGCCAATGAAGAAACCCTAGATCAACTAGACCGAAATCTAAGTAGATCTATGGAATGGGCTCTGCATAAAAGGGTTAACCCTTCGTTTGGTTTCACGATGAATGAGGAATAAAAGAGTACTCCGGCTGATCCTGCAAAACAGAACACCGTTAGCTCGTCACGGGGAGAAGGGGGTTCTCTCAGTGACCACCCTCCGTGTGAGAATAAGTACAGGTAGTCGGAAGTAAAGTATTGTAAGAGAGAGAGAGTAGTTGAGAGTGAATACCTTTCCTTGAACTCCAAGTTACTTATTTATAGCCGGTGTTTGGTGCCAAAAGGAGAGATTGTTAACTTTAACGGAATTTTCTGCTATTCCGTTAATGTTTGTGGCAATCCGTTAGTGCACACGGATCGTGAGCTCATCAGCGGTTAGGGAGGTGCCATGTGTCAACATGAGATCACTACATTTTATAAATGTGAGCATGCCATCACCGTGATCTTCCCCAACCGTCCAGATGCTGCCATGTGGCAATCGGTTATAACCGAAAAGATGCTTGCACGATTGGGTGTTAGTGGCTTCTAGAAGATTTCACAGCTGTTACCCATCTGTTGTTCCCCATGTGTACATTCTGTTACAACAGAAAAGATTCCCTTTGATTCTGCACCAAGTCAAGGATTTTGCCAAGGGAAAGTTTCTCAGGATTAACTGTTTCCTTGCGCGAGAAGCGCAAGTTAGTTAACTAATCTTCTTTCTTCTCCTTGCTGCTTAGCGCAACGTTTTGGTGGATACTTGCTTTGATATAAATATCCGCGCAAGGTTTGTGCATGAAGCATTATCAAACGAGATTGTTTCAAGGTTAACTTTGAACCTTGCGCGAGCCCGCACAAGGTAGTTAAATGAAGCATTATCAAACGAGATTGTTCAAGGTTAAATTGAACCTTGCGCGAGGCCGCGCAAGGTAGTTAAATGAAGCATTTATCCAAAGAGAATGTTTAGGCTTTTAACTTTGAACCTTGCGTGAGCCCGCGCAAGGTAGTTATATGATCCTTTCTTCTCTTGGATATTTGGCGCAGAGTTCTAATAAATCGCATTTTGGCAAAGAAGTCTGCGCGAAGTTTCCTTAGTAGTTATTAATGGGTATGGTTTCCTTGATTGGCGCAAGGTTTTTGGGACCATACCCCTTCAAGTCCCCCCAGTCCAGTGTTGCTCCTATGTAAGAATAAAAAGTAGGTGGAGCACTGGACTTGAGATAAATGTGCTGCGCTAGGTAAGTATTAGCCTTTTGTTGTTTTCTGCATCTTGGTGATGTGTCGTAAGTGGATTTTGAAAAAGTATTTAAATTTCAAATATACTTGGACACGTGTCACTTATCCGGATGATGTAGTTGGTGAAGATGCACGTTCTTGAGACGTGGTGGTACTGTTGACAGGCTTTCAACAGTACATGCCTTACAGTATTTAATGTTATTTCGGCGACACTCGCGCGCGTGGGCGATTACTGTTCCCACTCGCCCCTGCAGTTACCCGGGATATGTGATTGTCGCAAAAGTCGTTGCAGTCAAATCCTGCATTGATTGCGATTAGTATATAAAGGAATCAACGATCCATTTGCTTGCTCACCAGATTAAATCTTGAGAGAAAATCTTGTGCTCATATATTCCGGCGACCTTCAAAGTTTTCTGCTTATTCTTCGAAGTTTGAGTTATGGGCACCGGTGCAGGCTCTGCTGATATGCCATCGACATCAAGTTTGCCACCATTAAAGTGGTCGAAGAAAGATTTTGATAATCTTGCTACCAATTTCCTGTTCGCTCCGTCTTGGAAGGCGTTTTTCCGGTAGTGAATGCCACGGCGGCTATATCACGTTGTTTTATGACTATTTTGCCGAAGGAAACTTCAGGCTTCGGTGACCCATTTTATGCTGGAAATCCTTGATTTTTATAAATTCCGTATTTCTCAATTGAGCCCGATGGGGATGGTTAGGATCCGACATTTTGAGTTTGTTTGCGGTCGATGCAGATCATACCGACGGTCGAGAAGTTCCGAGTCTCTATCAGCTGCATTGCTCGTTGGGTTTCTACTCGTTCCAACAACGCATGCAAGCAAAATGGTTGCTGTTAGTGCCACTAAATCTTACCACGACTGGAAAAAGAAGTTCTTTTTCATAAAGGCGGCAGTCACCCAAACCACTCTCGTGCGTCGGCTTGACAACTCCGGTGCATCGGCCATACCAATCGTGTGTCGGACCTACCACTCCGGTGCGTCGGCCTGACCACTCCGGTGCGTCGGCCTGACCACTCCAGTGCGTCTCCTGACAACGCGTGCGTCTCCCTGACAACGCCGTGCGTCAGCCACCAATACTCATGTGTCAGCCGTATTAATATACAGACGCAAGCCAAACACATTTTAAATTACGGACGCAAGCTGATCCTCGATGTATCCATACATTTTGTCCACCGACGCTTCAACTTGTTGGACACGTGTCATCACATTACAACGTCGTCGCAATAACTGACACAACTGACGCGTCCACGTTGGAGGAGTCCTTCCAAGGACGCAGGAACGTGACATTTTGGTAAAAATGATGGGTCAACAGACAATTTCGTAATTTTCCCAAGATATAATATCATACACTTAGGGGTCTAAAGTTAATGACTTAGCGTTATTCCATGCGTAACTAAGGTGTTTCTTCGTAAGTTGTCGAAAAGTTATTATATGTTTGATTAGGTGGTTCTTAACAGACAAGTCGTCAGAAGTAATTCTATAATGTGATAAAGGGTGTTCCCATATAAGTTAAAAATTACTGTATATGTCTTCGTAAGTTGTCGAAAGTTTTGTCTTAAAAATAGATTACGCGTACATGTAAATTCGTTGTTAAGATGATCATGACCAAATCAAATTTGATAACTTAAAATTACAAGGTAATATAATATATTGTAGTACACTTATTGAACAAGTACACTTATTGAGCACATGTGAAAGTAACATGATTATTTTAAAAGAAAAAATCTAATTTGGTTTAGTAATTACTTTGTTTCATAATATAGTCGATATGTCAAATGTTTTTACTTTTACTTTGATGTATGTTAGTGAGTGTATGTATTAAATTAAAAATTAAATTAACAACATTTTAATATATTTAACTTGAAAGTATTATTATATTGTTTTCTAATAAATAACTTAGTAAATTCTTATATGCATGTTGCGGCAACTAAGTCAAATAATAAATTAAAAAAGGCTTTGCTAGATTGTAAAACTAGGGTTAGGATACAATATGAAGTTTCTATCACTATAAATGATAGGAAGTAATCTTGTCCATCCATATAGTAATCAAGAGTTAAGATTAAATGAATTAAATTGAATAAAAAAGAGGAGACGCGTGAGCTTTTTGTAGGGGCATTCTAGTCAATCTAAGGTAATAGTTTCTCTCTTCTCCAATTCCCCTTCATTTTTAAACGTTAATAACTATTTCATACGATATTATTTTTTTATAAAAAATTGCACAAAAAAACGAACGTTTTTTATCTTTAAAACGAGTATGCTATTGCTATATTTCGAAAAAATCATTTTCGAAAACCCAGATGCGTAAAACGCAATGAAAAAATACAATAAAACCAGCGACCTGTAAACAAAACGCAACTGTTATTACAGTAAAAAAACGCAGTGTTGATGGCAGTAAAAGGTTAAAAAAACCAGCAACACGCAGACCCGGGCTTTTCGGAACTGCATTCGTGTCCACAGGACGTGCGGGTGCACACGAGTTCGACTAAATTCCGGTTCCAATTTGCACCCACCCCCCCACCCTCGGCCGCGCACCGCGCGTAGGACTTATGGTAAAACATATCATAAAGTTATGTTGGTTATGCAAAGGTTTAACCTTATAAATAACCTGATACTTTGTCTCCACACCAATGTGGGACAAGTGGTTACCATTTTGGGACATTCATTCAAAACACACTTAATTCCAACATTATTATCATATAGTTCATTTCAAATTTAACAAACCATCATAAAACACATGGACTAAAAAACATATAATAAATTGTTTTTTTCTTCTAAAAAGCAATGAATTAAAACAAAAAATAAAGTTAATTTCTAAAAACCAATAGACTATAAACACAAAAGAGAGTGTGCTTTATAAAACGCAATGGACAAAAAACATAAAAGAAAGTGTTTTTTTTTTTTTCTAAAACGCAATGGATAAAAACACCAAAACAAAGTATTCTTTCTAAAACGCAATGGCTGAAAAACACAAAGAAAAGTTTTTTTTTTTTTTTTGTAAAACGCAATGGCCTAAAAATACAAATAAATGTATTTTTTTTCTAAAACGCAATGACCTAAAAACATAAAGAAATGTCTTAATTCTAAAACGCAATGGCCATAAAACACAAAAGAAGGTATTTATTATAAAACCAATTGACTAAAAACACATAAAAATGTGTTTACCTAAAACGCAATTGACTAAAAACACATAAAAATGTGTTTACTAAAACGCAATGGACTAAAAAACACATAAAAATGTGTTTTTCCTAAAACGCAATGAACTAAAAACATAATAAAATGTATTTTTTCATTTTGTTATAAAACGCTATGGATTAATAATACAAAAAAAATGTTTTATCACAGTAAACTAAAACGTAATAAAGTGTGTTTTCGCATTGCGTTTTACAACTGAAAAACACTATGAATAAAATATCGTTTTTTCTAATGGGCAAATGTTAGTTACCACACTTACAAAATAGCCAAGAAAAGCACACTAAAAGACATGACTAAAACAAAAATTCAAAGGTCTACTTCAGCAGCTTAGAACCCATCGAAATGCTTACAATTCCCCAGGTGATCATAAAGTCTTTTGCTTAACAATTAAATATGTATGAAATCTATGATGGCTGCAGAAGTTTTAACCTTGGCAGAACATAATCAATATATTTAACACTTTTTTATAGGCCACTCATGTTACAATCCCAAAAAAGGCAATGCAATATTCATAAAAAACGCAATGCAATATTCATCAAAAACGCAATGCAGAATTCTTAAAAAACGCAATACAAGCATCTGAAACTCGCCTTTCGTCGTCTCAGTCATTCGTATTTCTTTCTTTCTTTTACAGAAGCAGGTGCCTCTGTTATTGTTTCTTCCACAACAAGTAGAGTTTTCGTCACTTCCGTAAATGTTTTTGTGGTTCCTTCAACATCTAGGTTTTCAGATCTGAACGAATTAGGTTTTGGACGGCGAGATAAGCCGGAACGGTGATCGGAGAAGCTAACAACATGGTAATATGATGCAGCAAGTTCGTGAAATTGTGGTCCCTTGTTTGTCGGTAGTGTGGAAGATTAAGAGGTAAACAACAACGACGAAGGCGATGACGGCGGAGATGTTGAAGTAACGAGATTTTGATTTTTCATCTGCAGCGGTGGAAGATGGAGGAAGTTCGCGGAGGTAGACGGCGACTGTTAGGCAGAAACCGGGTGACGATTCAAGAGTGAAGTGCAGAATTTAACGAGCTTGACTAAAATGCCCCTCCTGATGCTTTTTGTTATTTGCCACATGTCCTCCTACTATTGTTTCCTACACTTCCTACCCAAAACAAACTTCCTATTTGATCCTCTCCCTGTAAAACTATTGTAACCATTTTCACATACTTAATTTGTAACTCGGCACCCTAAGTAAAAAGAGATAAAAAATAAATACCCGATATAAAAATATACATAAATACCTAATATACTAACCAACTAAAATAAAATCTCATTAGTCGGGTGTATGTTATACCTGTGGGAGGGGTGTGAAGGGCGCTACCTCATATGCAAGGTGTGGGGTGTTAGAATTAGGTTTGATATTTATAAACAAATATGGATTATCACAAAATAATTCACAAATATATCATCAATGATTGTTATTCTTAATCTCAAAGGATTCAAATGTTTTACAAATTAATTGACTCTACAGACTCTTCATCAAACGATCGCGTAACAAAACAGTTCTTGTAAGAGAAAAGGTGATGCGTGTGATAATATATCACTAACAAGTGTGATTGATTTATACTAAATATGAAAGCTATGTTCAGTGATTGGCTGACATCACCCTGATAATGACATCTATCATTCGTAACAAAAAAATATTCCACAGATGTTGCAAACATCTGTGAAAATTTTATCATTTGTTCTAACTAGTTTAAACACCATTACAAGATAAATACTGTTATATTAGAAAAGCACTGCCTAAGCCATCCTCTGTTGTAGTTATCCAATCATCTATTTGGCCATACAGATGTTTGGTATTCTTCATTAGCCTTTGACTTCATCAAGGTTTTGGTATTCAACAGTCTGTAGCTTTCAACAAATGTTGTTTCTTCTTGAATAGTGGTTCAAAGTCTTGAACATATGTTTGCTTTGTTCTTGATCAGATGTTCTGAATAGGTGTTCAAGATTCACTATCTTTTGGGAGAGTCTGGTTCAATCTTTTGCTTATTTCTTGATTAGTAGATCATGCTTTGGCTTTTGGATATCGTTTATTCTTTTGTAGATCCAACATGCGAGAACACCATCCCCCTTCTTATGTCCTGCAACATTTCTGGTGAATGATAACTACACATCACACGCCATTTATCTCTCTCTCTCTTAATCCCTCCCCCTCTCTATGTATAATAAAATATATTATTGAGGGACACGTGTAATTCACTAGAGATGTGTAGTGCATGGGCACGAGACCAGGACGAGGGCGATGGGCATAATGTGACGTTTTGATAATGCACTTTGCATGCTAGCATCGCCGTGAGCCACTTGAAGCCGCCTTTACTATTTTTAGGTAGGGGTGAGCATGGTGCGGTTCGGTTCGGTTCGGTTCGAAACCATAACCGCACACTTCGGTTATCAAAAAATCATAACCATTCGGTTCGGTTAATGAGGTTTTGGTTAATCGGTTATTTGCGGTTAATGCGGTTTCGGTTCGGTTATAGGTCGGTTATTTTACTGTTTCTAAAGTTAGGCTTTAAATGTGTGGGTTATGCAAATACCATGCGCAAAAATAAATATACACAAGTTTGTAGAATTGTTAATTATATTTTACTTCCACGTGTTATGTGGAAGCATACATACGAACACAAAGTGGCTAGAGTTTTAAATTTAATGAGGCTAGGTCTTGTTTAAAAGACTTAAACACTTCACCCAAAAAAGTATGGATTGGGCCATGGTTAAACACTTAAACACTAACTTAAAAACCAATGGTCTTATGGATTCGGCCATGTTAAAACATTCGGTTCGGTTCGATTATTTGCGGTTATGAAACTAATTATAACCATAACCGAACCGCAACATGCAGTTATAAAAAATATAAATAACCGACCCTTCGGTTATTTAGGTTTTCGGTTATTTCAGTTCGATTTTTTGGTTATTTCGATTGCGGTTCGGTTATTTCGGTTTTATGCTCACCCCTATTTTTAGGCGCGCTTTGGTTCGATTGACTCGTGTAGGCACCATTTAGTGGCTTAATGTGGTTAGCTAGAGACTGTTTACAATAAAGAATATTTAGTTTATAATTTTGTGAACAATATTCCTACACATTCCTTTTGTTACGACATAAAATATTTTGATAAACAAAAACATTTCCAAAACTTTTTTCAAATTAGTGGCGGATTCATGATTTTATTCTGAAGGGTTCTTTTTGCTAAATTTTCTTTAATCTTCAAAATTTTTTTCTAAATTCTATAAGGTTCTTACTATTTTTTCCATTTTTTCTAAACGTACCGGGTTTCTGAGAACCCATAAATATGGGCTGGATCCGCTACTGTTTAAAATCAACCAACAAAAAGAGACATGTTTTAATGTCGTTTAGTGTCATCTCGATATAACTCCATGTGTTAAAGAGTTCTTTAAATTACCCAATCCTATGGTTTCAAAAAGAATGAAGAACCTTAAAATGATGTTTTAATCATCTAAGATATATTCAACTCTTCAAATTATCACATATTTGATGTATATATCTTTCTCTAAATCACCGACCTGGAATATTGGAATCTCTTCACTGATTGTAGAGAGACAATTTTTGTTTTTATATAATAAATAAACAACACGTACACTCTATTTGTTTTAAACTCTCAATTTGCTTAGAGTCTATCACATATACCGGGTATTTAGGCTAAAGGGTAGGGAGGGTCATCGTTATGGGGATGGCCGCCACATCACCATCCTTCATGAGATGACCCTCCTAGCAAAATCAAGGGGGTGGAGGATGGGCCTACTACCCACACCAATTATTTTTAATTTTTTAACTTTTTTTGGTCAACTTTATAAAAACATCTTAAAAATTAAATAAAAATAACACATAAAACAATATAATTAAATCCATCACATAACATAAATAAAAATTACATATCCTAAAAAAATTACAAATCCTAAAAAAACGAAAACATAAAAGCGCAGAGACGCCCATGAAGGTAAACATTTGTTGGAATGCATTCGGTTTGTTGTAAACCCGAAAAGGTAAATTGCGGAGACGCCCATGAAGGGTCGATAGTCGGAGTGTAACCGGACGTCGAAAAAACGTTAGGGTGGTTCTGGTTTGGGTTGGGATTGTTTGGATTGAAGGGATTCATGTTGTTGGTTTTTTTTTATAAAAGGATGGAGGTTTTTAAAAAATTGGATGAGAGAATTAGGATGTTTGGCTGAATGTGGGTATTATTTATAGAAAGAGGGGATGGAGGTGTATTTAAGTAAAAAAAACTTTTTTTATTTTTATTTTTTTATGATTCTAGCCGTTTGTAACGGCTATGTTTTGAAAAAGTGGCCCGACATCAGCGACAATGGAAGGCTGGAGAAGCTAGGGATGGGCCTAAGGGAGCGGTGTGGAGGACCGATGTCGGCCTTGCCGGACACATGCCAACACCCATACCTTTTAGCCTTTACTACGAATGTCTTTTAGGGGCAATAAGATTAAATATTTAAACCTCTTTTATACTTTCACGGAAATTTCTTCACACCAATTTAAATATCAAACACTTCAACTTGCATAAAGGCATTCATATTGGACCTTTATATTTATATGAGTGGGTTATATATATATATATATATTTGATAGTGAGAGCAAAGTTGTTACTGTTATTTAAAATTTTAAAAAAAACTGTTCACCCTTTATAAGTTTTTAATGTTTTGAAAAAGAATGTTAGTGAAGGACCGAGAAAAGAAAATAATCAAAGTATAAAAAATCATCTAATTGAAAAGGACATAAACTATGTAATTTTTATTGTAATTAATATAGACATTTATGAAGGTCGAATGATGTCTCACTAAACTTTAATCAAAGTTAGGGTGGAGTTGCTAATTGAAAAGGACAATAAACTATAGTAAATTTTAGTGTAATTATATAGACATATATAGAGGGTCGAATGATGTCTCACTAAACTTTAATCAAAGATTAGGGTGGGAGTTGGCTACAAAGTCTTTTTTTCCTACAAAGTGTAAAAAGTCATAAAACAACATAATGTCAGCCATAAAACACACTCAAAACCCACAAATAACAAAGTGAAGATTACTAAAACTCATATTTGTGTGTTTTGTGTTGTGTTTTGGATGATAAGGCTTTATTATCGAATGACTAACATTAGTGTGTTTTATGTTGATTATCATGTGGTGTTTTATATTCATAGTTCTACGATGTGTGTTTGAAGTTTTTATGGACTGTTAGGCTTTGGATATTGTGTTTTAGTGATCTTCACTATGTTATTTGTGGTTTTGAGTGTGTTATATGGCTGAAATTGTAGTGTTTTATGACTTTGTACACTTTGTAGGAAAAATGGACTTTGTAGCCGAACATCACCCTTAATCTAATATTATAACTACTAAAACATAAGTATTCAAAGAACAAATAAATTGTAAATAAATAAACAAACATTTTTCTCTATCAAAATTCATTATTACATTTCAACCAGAGTGAATTACACCGATGATTCTTATGGTTTACTAAAATTTTAGATTTGGTCCTCTACCCTTTTAAAAGTACACAGAAGGTTCATGTGGTTGTACTTTGTAACTCATTAGTCCTGGCTTTTTCCAAAAGTACATAGATACTCCTATGGTTTGAACTCTGTAACGCATTTAGTCCTTAACTTGGACATGCTAAAACTTTTGATTTGCTGGTTGATGACTAAATACGTTATAAAGTGATAAACCAAAGGAACTATTCGTGTACTTTTGGAAAGTTATGGATCAAATCTAAAATTTTGGTAAACCATAATTTACTCTTTCAATTATGTTGAACTAGATTACATATCCCCCATGTGTCATATTAGGGTGGATATACCATGGGCTTATAACTCAGTGGTTGGGCAATGATGGTGATAAATCCACCGAGGGGAGTTTGATTCTGAGCCGCACCCCGGTTTTCATCCGACTGTTACTTTAGCGAGGCAACTCGTTTGGAGACAGTACGGTTTCCAGGGGAACGCCGTAACCAAGTCTGACCAACCCAGCGCGAATCCGACTAAAACAACATAATCTGGACAGATCTTTGCTAGGGCCGCCGTTTAGACGGTATAAACATTAAATCACTAAAAAAGAAAGTCACCGTTAAAAAAAATTTACATATCCAATATCCTAACAAATTCTGGTCTATTCATTATACAATACAATTTTTTCTTCCAAATTATAACTTTTTTGTTTCAAAACTTTATATTCAACTTGTAATTTTAAAATAGCAAAATAAAAAGACTATAAAAGTATTCTCCCCTCTATATAAACCCACTTTAATCACTCTCAACTTCATTACTTCGTTAAGGAAAGCACAGCCGGAGTCAAAGTAGCAGACGCCGGAGTCGTTGACTCCGAAGGTAACCCAAATCGCCGATGATCCTCCGTGTGACGGTGTATCTACATTCAAACTCACAAAAAACCTACTTTTGACTTGGTCAAACAACCCTTCTGTAAGGTTTTTATGTGTGTTCGTGTGTAAGTACACATTTACACGCCCGATCATCTCGAATTTTACAGTTTTTTTATTAAAATTATTGTATTTTTTTTAGTGTGTATATGTAGATGCCTTTTTATTGTTTGTATTATTGTATATATAGGTTTATTTTGATATTACTCTCATGCTTGTGCTATTTAAAGTGTATTTGATGTTAAACTTGTTGGATTGAAGAATTGAATGATTGTAACGAAAGAAATCTAAAATAGTTAGCAATGAAGATATATGAATTATAAAACGATGCTTTGAGATAAGATATGATTTGAAATTATGTATAACTTAGTATTCTAAGGGGGTAGGGGTGGTCATCACCCATCACTCATCACTCACTCATAACTTCCAATCAAGTTCCGCCATGTCATCAACCATTATTCCATAACTCACAGCCTTTTTTAGTGGAAATGCCCATCACTCACAACACCCAACAATAAACCCTCACATCCCCTCACATGCTTCCATTCTTCACGTGCCATATATTCCACGCGTTATCAAATTTGATCCGTGAAAAAATCAAGTGGCGGTGGTATTTGGACATGTTCCACGCGTTGTATTTGTTCATCACAGGGTAAATCCCCTCCACCCCGGGTCCCCTAAGTAATGTTTTAGAGTAAATTGCCAAAACCGTCCCTGAGGTTTCACGTTTGCTAGTTTCATCCAAAACAACTTTTTTGTACCATATTGCCCATCACTTTTGGGCAAATTTTCCATTTTCATCTAAGCGTCTAACTTTTTTTTTGTTAAAATCGTCCCTTGAGGTTTGCGATTTTTTTGCCATTTTCATCCATATATCTGCTAGAAAAAATAACCCAAGTTAGACGTTTGGATGAAAATGGCAAATTTGCCCAAAAGTGAAGGACAATTGGTACAAAAAAATGTTTTGGATGAAACAGGCAAACATGCCCAAACCTCGGGGACGATTTTGGCAATTTACTGTATGTTTATTACTTTTTTTTTCTAATTAAAATATAGAATAAAAAGGTGTGAAATAAGAGAAGCACCAAAAAGAATCTTCGGTTCACATAATTGTGACATGGGTCGCAACCGGTTACTTATTTATTAGGGTGAAGGGGCGCCTGTGGGATGGGGTTGGACGGGAACACCGCCACAAATGGCTCGAGATGGGATTCGGGTCGGGAATTTTTGCTTGCGAACCCGATGTTGAAACCGAAGAGATGACTGTTACAATTCGGGAAAAAATGGAATTTGGGTTCATTTTTGGATTGTCCGGGTAAAAATGAGGTGGCACTCTCTCATTGGTGGGTTCAGTTAGGAGTGCCCCTCACACCCTTGTATATAAATGGTGATTTAGTACTCATCTTCAATGCCAATGCATCTAACACTTCATTTTCTATGTAGAGATCATAATCTAGTCAAGTCAAACTTTGCAATGTGTCCTCCAGAATCCATTCCTCCTGCAATTGAGCTCAATGAGTATTCTACGGATGAAGCCGTCTTTATGTCTTTGATGCAAATAAAAACCGGAAGCTCTCTGCCTTCGAATGTACTTTCCGATGTGGATCCTTACCAGTTCAGACCCTCAAATCTCCCTGGTTAGCATCCATGTTACGTCATTAATACTTATTAGTTATTAATAAAGCTACATGTATCATGAATTTGTATTTTTTTTAAATGCCGAACTTCTTGCAGTTGGCGTGTGGTACTTGTGGTCCGGGTCAAAAACGGAAACTGAAAACGGGTTCTGGAGGTCAACAGGGGAGACTCGTGAGACATGCTCTTCTTTGATTACGTGTTCGAGAAAGACTCTTCAGTTCTATGAAGGGACAACTTCTGAAGGACAAAAGACTAACTTGATGATGCAAGAGTACACAACAAATGATGAGTGTAGCGGTCAGCAGGTGTGCACGTTATCTTTTAGATCTAATGCGTGTAATATAGTTACATTTTCTTTCTTATGTTTATCTTTAATCCAACCTGCTAGTGAATTTTCCGGTTTGGTTGGATAACATGCAGGATCCTAGAGCACTATACAAAGTGTATTTGATCGATGCCGATAGTGGCAGTGGACGCCTTTCTGAAAGTGAATTTCCGGTGAAAAACTTGGATGATGTGGCACGACCATCAATCGTGGCTAATCAATCTCCGGATCGGCTGCTTGGGGATTATGTTTCGAGGGGTGATTACTTGGAGTTGTATGATCTTGCAATTCCGCTATCGCGTTCTACTTCTGCTGATTCAAGCTGTATGACAAGGAGTGTAACATCGGAAGATCTTTTTGATTCAGATGCGTTATTGTGTGAGCTAGGGGATGACAATGTTGATCACGATTCAAGCCTTAAGTTGAATCTGTCTGCACCTGCGAAGTTGAAAGAAGTGGTCGTGCAACCTACCACTTTAGGTATGCCATTTCATCTTTTCTATTCGTCCTGCCTTTGCATTAGGGGTGAGCAGAAAACCGAACCGAAACCAAAAAAACCGAACTGCCCAAATTTACAGTTCGGTTTTGGTTTTGCATTTTATAAAGACCGAAAAAACCTACCCGAACTGAATAACCCAAAAATAATTTTTTTAATGTTTTTTATATACTGATTTAGGAATTATTAAATTTATTCTTGAATGTTTAGTATTTATAATAAAAACATTAACATGTTTATTTACTTTCGAAATGATTTATCCATTGCCGCCTATAAGAGATAACAAAATTTTACATAAAAAATAAATGATTTTTTAAATATTATAAAAGAAAATGTCTTTAATAAAAACTTTGGAGAAACATAAAAATAGATTAAAATGTTTGGTTTATGTAAATAATATTAATTCAAAAGGTTAAATATATTAAATTATTTATACTTTTTATTTTCCAATCTTACGTAACTTTGTTTCAAAACCGAAATAACCGAACCGAACCGTTGCTAAAACCGAAATAACCGAAACCGAACGGTTTTAAAAAACCTCGGTTTCGGTTTTGTTGTTGCCGAAAAACCGAACCGTGCACACCCCTACTAAACATATTGTAGAATTAATGTTTTTTAACTTCTGAAAATTACATGAATTAATGTTTATCCACAGAATCTCTTGACAAGGAGCCCAAACCTTGTACCGGACAAACATCCAAAACGAATCACACTCCCGAAAGCGAACCAGGATACCGTTGCAACAATAGTACTTCAAATGAGGCTGGCACATCATCATCATCATCATCATCTGGTAGTTCTGAAGGTTCATCTAAAGAGGAAAGGAAAAATCGAACCAAGAAGCGCAAGATGATGAAGTATCTCTGTTTCTTGGCATTCTAAATCCACAAGTAAGCTGTTGATGTTGTTTTCACGATACTAAACGGTAGATACACGGTTGGGGGCCACGGTAAGTTTATTAGGGTCAAGTAGTTTAAGGCTATTGGTTTGATAATCATTTAGACTGAATGTAGGTATATGATATTTAAGATAATATTTAGAGAGTTGCATTTGCATATGACCTGAGCGTGATTATTCATGTGTAAATAGGGTGTCCCTACGAAACACGTGAAAACTGATGGTCTATATTGACGGGTTTGGTTCTTATTATCGTTATGTAAATAAATGAAACTGATGATGTATGCTACATTAAGACCTGAAGATTTTTGAACTTGCTAGTTCATTACATCTGCTCTATGTGCAAATGATTAGTGATGTGTTATTTGATACTTGTTTGCTGCTGCAAATGATCAGTGGTCTTTGGTACTTGTATGCTACATTTAGAGATGGTAATGGGTCGGGTTTGCGACGGGTTTAGGTAATCTCAACCCAAAGTTCGATAAGCTTATCTCAAACCCGTTCCAAAACCCGTCGGGTTTCTAGCCGGTAAATACCCATCGAGTGTATCTATCGAGTAACTACTAATCAGTTACTTTTAGTATTTTCACTATAAAAATGTATGAAATAATTACAAAATATACGAAATAAAATACCTATACGTATAAAAAATGGGTGTATCATATAATACATATTTAAAAATATAAAAGAAAATTATGCCAGGTATACAATTGGGTAAACGTGTACACTTTATCGGGTAATTGGGTCGGGTAAACGGGTATATCGCCAAATCCCAAACCCGTCTGCGAAAAAAATAAAAACTAGTCCAAACCGATTAGCCGACCCCAAACCTGTCCTGAATGAGTCGGGTTTCAGGTTTACGCATCGGATTCGGGTTTGATTGCCATTCCTAGCTACATTAAGACCGAAGATTTTTAACCTAATGTTAATAATGACATTGTGTGTTACAATCACCTGGAACAATAATTGAGTTGATGCATTGTACTCAATTTATCCTAGGTTTTTAGAATTACGCACATCAGTCCTCCATCTTTCCAACTTTGCACATCCAGTCCTTCAACCTCCAGCTTTCATGTTTGAGTTAAGTATATTTTAACAATATGCTTTATGTTCTTGTGTATACATGTTTGTTATATTTGTTACACTAAGATGGATCACAAGTAGGTGTAACCACCATTTCATTAACATAGAAGCATACAACTATACATTTCATATTCATTTCAATCTATGATCTATACTTTCTCTAACAAATACTAAACAAGTGATGATATGAACATAACGAGGGTATTTTCAAACTTAAAAACAAAATCCGCCTTTTTGTTCACATGAGAGTTGGGAAACATGACATTTTTCGCACAATGATAGCACCGATGACCATGATGTTTAGAAGGGCGTGGCGCTCAAATTGTGCGCTTGACACACACATATAACCGTTATGTATACGAATTAATAAGTGATAAGGTTTAAAAGAAAAAGGAGTAGGTTGGCATTAAGTAAAAGAGCATGTCATGAGGGGCAAAATCTGTGATTGCTATGCATAATAGAGGGGCTCTTTTCGTAATACAAATAATAGAGAGGTTGACATTAGGAAATTACCAAAACAGAAAACTTGATCAATGATTTATGTTATTTAATCAAAATACTATAATTAGCACCTTATTGATCTGTAAGAGATTCTACAATGACATTTTCTTGGATATATATATACATCTACACACATATCTATACATATAATAAAGTAAATCAGTTGGTGACACATGGCGCTCTGTGAGGTGATCTCAATGGTCTTTTCCCGCCTAAATTAATAGATATAGATGATATTTGTTAATAAGATTCAAATAAATAATTATCAATAAGCTTAGAAATAATGACCCCTACATATTATTTTAATCACATAAATATTATCTTTTTATCTATTACCCTTTATTTTTCATTTATATTTTTTCAATCTTCTATATAAATATTATCTTTTTATCTATTACCCTTTTACTTTTCATTTATATTTATCCAATCTTTTATTTTTTGCATTATGAATTTGTAGTAACTAAAATATGATTCCAATACGTATTAATCCTATCATATTTGAAATAAGATTGTATTATTAATTTTCTGATTAAAATAGAGTTCCAATATGTTTAATCCTCTTATCAATTAACAGGTAAATAGTACATCAAAGTTTAGTTAAAAATAGATATCTTAACGATTTATTTGTTAACCGATTATATTATATTTATTCAACATGTACACGGGTTTATTCGATCCATGTAGTGCAAAACACGGGTTTTTTTTAACATATAAGTTTTTATTATTTGCATATAAAACTCTATTTGTCCAGCCCGTGTAATACACGGGGTTCTAACCTAATATATATACACATATACATATAGGGATGGTGTATACAAATCCAATTTCGAGGATAAAACCCCGCTACATATAGCCACATAATCACTTGGTGGGGGGGGGGGGGGTGGACATAGACGGTTATATGGTTATATGATCGTTTTATGTATCACACTTAAAACAATATGTACAAGTGTCTATATAGTTTTCATATTTTTTTAAATTAAAGTTGGTTTTATATTGAATGTATCTCCATACAGACACATATAGGATTGGGTTAGAGATGGGCATAAAAACCGGTTCCGAACCCGAACCCGAACCGGTAGAACCGAACTGGAACCGGTTCCAGTTCCTACCCGACATTAAGTAGAACCGGTTCCGGGTTCAAAATACCCTTTGGTTCCAACCCGGTTCCACAATTTTACCATTTGAATCGGGTAGTAACCGGTTCCTAACCGTACCCGGTTCCTACCCGTACCCGGTTTCACTAGTACCCGGTTCCATCAGTACCCGGAAATGCAGTTCTAGAAGGAACCGGTTATACCGTTGGAACCGGTCATAGCCGAAAAGGTGGAGACTAACGATTCGGACGACGATTGTACCGAGGTACCCGCACCTAAGAGAAACTCATCGGAAAGTGTTGCACCTGCCACTAGTAAACGATCAAAGAAATAAAATCTTACTGGAACCGGTTCTGAGTAATTTTTTTTTTTTGTAACCGGTTAATTTTTTGTTTTTTAATTTTAACCGATTATTGTTACTATTTTTATTTATCAATGTAACTAATAATAAAAATAAAAAATAAAAAACACAAAAGAAAGAAACATTACACAAACTTTATTAAAACACCAAACCAAACGGGTTACATCAAACATTTGAGGAACCGGTGCCGGAACCTTCTCCCGTCTCATTTTTCTTTGCCTTCGTCACTGGGCAATGCCGCTCAGTGTGTTTCTTAAGGGTTGAGTTGGCTGCGGCCTTCATAAATTTTCCGCAAGCTTTGCATCTAGCCATCTCGTGGCTGTCGGACATTAAACAGAGATCAAAATTCTTCCATATAGCTGGGTTTCTTTTCGTCTCTAAGACCGTAACAACTTCTTCGTTGCATGCCATAGGTATCACACTTAAAACAATATGTACAAGTGTCTATATAGTTTTCATATTTTTTTTTAAATTAAAGTTGGTTTTATATTGAATGTATCTCCATACAGACACATATAGGATTGGGTTAGAGATGGGCATAAAAACTGGTTCCGAACCCGAACCGGTAGAACCGAACTGGAACCGGTTCCAGTTCCTACCCGACATTAAGTAGAACCGGTTCCGGGTTCAAAATACCCGTTGGTTCCAACCCGGTTCCACAATTTTATCATTTGAATCGGGTAGTAACCGGTTCCTAACCGTACCCGGTTCCTACCCGTACCCGGTTTCACTAGTACTCGGTTCCATCAGTACCCGGAATGCAGTTCTAGAAGGAACCGGTTATACCGTTAAAATGTTACCGTTGGAACCGGTTATAGCCGAAAAAGTGGAGACTAACGATTCGGACGACGATTGTACCGAGGTACCGCACCTAAGAGAAACTCATCGGAAAGTGTTGCACCTGCCACTAGTAAACGATCAAAGAAATAAAATCTTACTGGAACCGGTTCTGAGTAATTTTTTTTTTTTTGTAACCGGTTAATTTTTTGTTTTTTTATTTTAACCGATTATTGTTACTATTTTTATTTATCAATGTAACTAATAATAAAAATAAAAAATAACAAACACAATAGAAAGAAACATTACACAAACTTTATTAAAACACAAACCAAACGGGTTACATCAAACATTTGAGAACCGGTGCCGGAACCTTCGCCCTCTCATTTTTCTTTGCCTTCGTCACTGGGCAATGCCGCTCATGTGTTTCTTAAGGGTTGAGTTGGCTGCGGCCTTCATAAATTTTCCGCAAGCTTTGCATCTAGCCATCTCGTGGCTGTCGGACATTAAACAGAGATCAAAATTCTTCCATATAGCTGGGTTTCTTTTCGTCTCTAAGACCGTAACAACTTCTTCGTTGCATGCCATAGGTATCACACTTAAAACAATATGTACAAGTGTCTATATAGTTTTCATATTTTTTTTAAATTAAAGTTGGTTTTATATTGAATGTATCTCCATACAGACACGTATAGGATTGGGTTAGAGATGGGCATAAAAACAGATTCCGAACCCGAACCGGTAGAACCGAACTGGAACCGGTTCCAGTTCCTACCCGACATTAAGTAGAACCGGTTCCGGGTTCAAAATACCCGTTGGTTCCAACCCGGTTCCACAATTTTATCATTTGAATCGGGTAGTAACCGGTTCCTAACCGTACCCGGTTCCTACCCGTACCCGGTTTCACTAGTACTCGGTTCCATCAGTACCCGGAAATGCAGTTCTAGAAGGAACCGGTTATACCGTTAAAATGTTACCGTTGGAACCGGTTATAGCCGAAAAAGTGGAGACTAACGATTCGGACGACGATTGTACCGAGGTACCCGCACCTAAGAGAAACTCATCGGAAAGTGTTGCACCTGCCACTAGTAAACGATCAAAGAAATAAAATCTTACTGGAACCGGTTCTGAGTAATTTTTTTTTTTTGTAACCGGTTAATTTTTTTTTTTTAATTTTAACCGATTATTGTTACTATTTTTATTTATCAATGTAACTAATAATAAAAATAAAAAATTACAAACACAATAGAAAGAAACATTACACAAACTTTATTAAAACACCAAACCAAACGGGTTACATCAAACATTTGAAGAACCGGTGCCGGAACCTTCCCCATCTCATTTTTCTTTGCCTTCGTCATTGGGCAATGCCGCTCAATGTGTTTCTTAAGGGTTGAGTTGGCTGCGGCCTTCATAAATTTTCCGCAAGCTTTGCATCTAGCCATCTCGTGGCTGTCGGACATTAAACAGAGATCAAAATTCTTCCATATAGCTGGGTTTCTTTTCGTCTCTAAGACCGTAACAACTTCTTCGTTGCATGCCATAGGTATCAACACTTAAAACATTGTACAGTGTCTATATAGTTTTTATTTTTTTAAATTAAAGTTGGTTTTATATTGAAATGTATCTCCATACAGACACGTATAGGATTGGGTTAGAGATTGGCATCAAAAACCAATTCCGAACCCGTAAAACCGGTTAGAACTGAACTGGAACCGGTTCCATTCCTACCCAGCATTAAGTAGAACCGGTTCCGGGTTCAAAATACCCGTTGGTTCCAACCACCGGTTCCACAATTTTATCATTGAATCGGTAGTAACCGGTTCCTAACCGTAACCGGTTCCTACCCGTACCCGGTTTCACTAGTACCCGGTTCCATCAGTACCCGGAAATGCAGTTCTAGAAGGAACCGGTTATACCGTTAAAATGTTAACGTTGGAACCGGTTATAGCCGAAAAGTGGAGACTAACGATTCGGACGACGATTGTACCGAGGTAACCCCGCACCTAAGAGAAACTTCGGAAAGTGTTGCACCTGCCACTAGTAAACGATCAAAGAAATAAAATCTTACTGGAACCGGTTCTGAGTAATTTTTTTTTTTGTAACCGGTTAATTTTTTTTTATTAATTTTAAACCGATTATTGTTACTATTTTTATTTATCAATGTAACTAATAATAAAATATAAAAAATTACAAACACAATAGAAAGAAACATTACACAAACTTTATTAAACACCAAACCAAACGGGTTACATCAAACATTTGAAGAACCGTGCCGGAACCTTCTCCCGTCTCATTTTTCTTTGCCTTCGTCATTGGGCAATGCCGCTCATTGTTTTCTTAAGGGTTGAGTTGGCTGCGCCTTCATAAATTTTCCGCAAGCTTTGCATCTAGCCATCTCGTGGCTTGTCGGACATTAAACAGAGATCAAAATTCTTCTATATAGCTGGGTTTCTTTTCGTCTCTAAGACCGTAACAACTTCTTCGTTTGCATGCCATAGGTATTTTGCAAGATTTTAGAAGATATTGAGTTTGTAAGTTGATGATGGTGAAGTGTTAAGTTTTGAAATGGTAAGTAGGAGGGTTTATATAAAAAAAACCAATTTCGACTGCCAGGAACCGGTTCCCAACGGTAACATTATCACGAACCGGTTCTGAACAGTAAAAAGTCAGGTTTTACTGTCAGGAACCGGTTCTGAATAGTAAAAAAGTCAGGTTTTACTGTCAGGAACCGGTTCTGAACAGTAAAAGTCAGGTTTTCGACTGTCAGGAACCGGTTCTGAACAGTAAAAAGTCGGGTTTTACTGTCAGGAACCGGTTCCACACCATACCCGGTTCCACACTATATCCGGTTCCATAATACCCGTACCCGGTTCTACACGGTTCCATATTTTTGGGTGTGAACCCGGGTAGGAACTGGACCCGGTTCCACACCATACCCGGTTCCAATGACATCCAAGCAGAACCGGGTCCGGGTTGGAACCGGTTCCGGGTATTAATAAAACCCGATTATGCCCATCTCTGTACAATATTTTAGTGTATTCATTTGTGAATATACTACATGAATCCTCACCATAATTTAGGTATTATCCCCCACCCTAGCCCAGTTGGTTGTTGGGCCGGTTCTTCTCCTTGGAGACTCCCGGCTGTGGCGAAAGGTGCGGGACGACTCAATGATGGATCGTTTTCTACCGAGGCATGGTTTGATTTGGAGGGCAACCCGGTTTTACCCAGCTGTTACCCCAGCGAGGTTCTCGTGTGAGGATAGTATGGTTTCCGGACGAAGGTCAGTCAGAGCGGCAACCGGGGCCCGATAGAACATCGCGTCTGTCAAGGCTGGGCTGACGGGTAACCGTCCTTGATGGGAACCCGATGACCAATTGATCATGTACATATTGAAAGTTACCCTTGAAAAAAGAAAAATAATAATAATAATTTAGGTATTGAATGATTTACACATTACTTGTAGAAACTGATGATGATTCTTTGATGCATCAATTACTTATGGATATCGACTGACACTTTAGTATATGTGTATTCACCACATGTAAATTATAAATATACTATGGTGTAACCACTACTTATGGATTCTTAAATCTTAATTATTTACTAGTGAATACAGTGTAAGTATTGGGTTTGGAGGCCCAATTTTAAAAGATTAGATGTGTCAGGCCTGGCCCATTTATATAGCTAGTGCTTTAGTCATTATTTGAGTAAACTGCCAAAAATAGTCTATGAGGTTTGTCTCTTTTCTCACTTTAGTCCAAAACTTAAATCTTTTGAATTTGGGTCTCTGTGGTTTCAATGTTGTTGCCATTTTCATCCAAAAGCAAAATCTAGTCAGATTTTCAGTTAACATCTAGTTTTTTTTGTCGCTTTCCCCCCTTTAATTAAAGGCAAAATGGTAAGATTTTTTTAATTTTTATAATAAAACGTTAAAAGACCCTTTTTCCCTTCATTAAAAGAGAGAAAAAAGACAAAAAAAAAAAACAGGATGTTAACTGAAAAATCTGACCAGATTTTGTTTTGGATGAAAATGAAAACAAAATTGAAACCAGAAGGACACAGATTCAAAATGTTTGAGTTTTAGACTAAAGTGGCAAAAGTGACCAAACATCATGGACCATTTTGACAGTTTACTCACATTTTTATAATAGTATGTTTACTTTACATGTATTATTTTTGTTCATTGGTGATATTGAGAAAAACATGCATTTAAAAGTGAATACATTTCTCAATAGTATGTTCACATGTATTTATTTTTATTCATTGGTGAGTATATACATTGTTTTAAAATGATTAGAAACTATAACGTATTTACCACCTAATACACTTCAACTTATTTGCAAAACTGAAATAATTTATCATAGCTCTTAATAAACATTCCAGTCACACAATTCTCTTATAATAATAGTAGTAATAGTAATAATCACTACCGTTTCAAAAACAAATTTTGAAATAATGTATGTAATGCCCTAATTAGAATAAATTACCCTAGTTTAAAATACATAAACAGTTTAAGAACACATTCGAAAAACAATATTGCATGGAGCTCGATTTACAGCAAAATCATGGTTTGATTTTAACTGAAACGTGGTCTCACTAGAAGCAGCCTTTCTATTCCTACGGGGTAGAGGTAAGGCTGTCTACATCTTACCCTTCTCAGACCATACCTTAGCTTTGCTATTGATGGAATTTACTGAGTATGCTGATGATGATGAGACTTCATGGTTAACCTAGTCAGTTTTACATTTAACTGAAACTGGCAAACGGTGTGAGGTGGATTCAAATGAAATAATTGGTTTTTCTATGTATAAGAGGAAGTAAGTTTGTAAAAGAGGAAACGTGAGATGGGTAAAGACACAGTAAAAAAGAATTAAATAATTTATTATGATATTTAAATTTAACCATACAAATATATATATTCGAATTTCAAATTTATATTTCCATAAAACTTTATACATTAGATTTTTTGTTCAAAGCATGTGTACATGGATCGTTCATATAGGAGAGCCGTTGATTGAGAGAGCATACAATATACCGCTCCCGTAATATGCAGTGGTGAATCCAGAATTTTTTTGTAGGGTGAGCACAATACGGATCAACTAAAAATGAGTAGAGATAGGTATCATACTACTAGTAGATGGAATTTCATTAAAGATGGTTCTTTTCTTTTTAAAAAATTCTTAAGAGTTTTCTAAATGAAAAACAAATATAATTTAACATACACAAATAAAACTACAAGTATATAAGAGTGTACAAAATAGACACCATTAACTTTAGGTGTAAACATCATCAAATTAGAGGATAGTTTTTTTTAAAGGAGAACTTCATTAAAACGACCAGCCCGAACACAAGCGGACGGCCAAACTGAATTAGAGGATAGGTATAGACTTATGATTTGTGACTTTGAAAGAGGAATAAAGGATACACTCGACAATTTGTAAATATATATATTTTTTTGAACGGCAAATTTCATTACTCCCGTTGTCTTCGAGACTTGAACCTAAGACCTCCTCCTCTTAAAATGTTTTAAAGACATAGTCTTTGCCAATAGACCACCACTCTTTGGTTTCAATTTGTAAATATAAAAAAGGGTATACATAAATAATTAGATTATATTGGTTGTAAGAACCAAAAGTTGGTTGGCATAAGCTATCCGAGTTCCAAGAAGTTATCTACTTGCCATGAATATTTAAAAAAAACAAAAAATATAGATCAACCAATAATAATTATTTATTACCCAAGAGATTTTAGTGGATTAGTACGTCACCCTACATTTGCTTTTGTTGGATGAATGGGCCAATAGAAAATGAAAACATCATATGGTATATGGGTTGCATATACGGTATGTGCCCACCCTACATTAGGGATAGCAAAATGGACCCGGCATTGGTACTGGTATTGAATTTACGAACCAGATACGTTTTCGGTATTGATTCGTACCGACTTTTGACATTTTCGGTACCGGTTCGATATCGTATTTACCGGTTTTTACCCTTAAATACCGGTACCGAACCGAACCGAACCGGAATATATATTCGGTACCGGTACCGATACCCACTTTTGAGGATTTTCGGTACCGGTACGATACCGGTCTGTACCGTGCTCGTCCTTACCCTACATTGGGTGTAAATCCGCCACTGGTAACATGTGTGATAGCCTGGTGGCATGTGTGGCATGACATAACATGATAGACCTATGGAAGGAGTAGAAAGTAGGGGACGAACGGAATGGCAACACCTAGAGGTGTATAAATCGGTTATTTTCAAAAACAGGTTTCGGTTATTAACCGAACCGGTTTTTTCACCAAAAACAAAAACCAGTTTTCTATAACCGGTTCTGGTTACTAACCGGTTTTTTCAACTCAAAACTATAACGGTCTAACTGGTTATTACCGGTTTATCCAAAAAAAAATCGGTTTAAACCGGTTTTTTGTAACCGGTTTCGAAGGCAAAAATCCATAACCGGTCTACAACCGCTGGTTCGGTTTCGGTTACTAACCCTTTATGAAAAAACCGGTTCCAGCACCGTGTGAAACCATCGACAAAGAAAATGTTATGAACTCAAGTCCGAAAAGGCCCAATCAGCCGGCCCAGTTCAGGCAACCCAACAAGTGACCGAATTGGGGCACGGTGAAAGAAACATGTGGATGGAGAATGTTGTGAAATGAACCAGGGACTTCCGTATGTATGTCACATAGCCAAAAGAGAGGGTTAAAAAAAATAAAAAATAAAAAATAAAAATCTAAAACTACACCTCTAATTTGCCACTATCCCCAGTCCCCCCACTCCACCCCCACCAGTAGTCAAACCGGTCAAAACCTCATACCACACACAACCATAAACCACAAATCGGTATTCCATTAATGCAACACGCCAAAGCAACCACCCCTCCCTCTCTCCTACGTGTCACCACCTGATTCGTGAAACCCATCTTTTGGGGATTCACAACCCTCACTAAATAAATAAAAAAAAAAAAACCAGAATTCAACACACACATACTGTGTCACTCTCACCACCCCTCTCATGTGTTTTTTCACCCCTCATATGCATTATCTTCTTCCAAATGTCATCTTCCCGTTACATAATAATAAAAATAATATTTTAACTTCTAAGACTAGTGGGTATGGGTCGGCTTAGGCCCGGTCAGGCGGGCGCCCCCACACCGATCCTAGGCCCGGCTTCGGCACACCCGGCTGGAATCCGCCGCCCATGCCGTGCCTCTTCCTCTCTCACACATCTATACATATTTACATACATTATATATAAAGGGTTCATCCCCAACCCCTATTCCATCCTCTTTAGCCCCATCCTCACACCCGTTTACATGCATCCTAAGTGGTCTACGTGGTGGCCCATCCTCCCAATGATGAGCATCACCATACCCACTAGTCTAATGGACCAAACTTATGTCAATGATAATGGAGGTGGTGGTGGTGAAGAAGATAGTAGTGGTGATCAGGAAGAGTTGACCGTACTGCCACGTCATACTAAGGTTGTTGTCACCGGAAACAACGGTACGAAGTCTGTTCTTGTCGGCCTGCACGGTGTCGTCAAGAAGGCTGTTGGTCTCGGAGGCTGGCATTGGCTGGTAATTTTATAAATTCAGTAATTTTAATTCTCAAAAATTGATTGAAAATAAAAATTGAAACAGGGTTTTGATGCTGTTTTTTTATTGGAATTGTTATGTTTTTTATACTCTTTCACCTTTTTTTTTTTTTGACATTTTAAGTATATTGCATGTGATCCCAATTGTGATTTTGTTGATTTATATGGATATGTAATGTAGAAAACTAGGTTTTCTTTTGTTCTAAATGGTTAAGTTCTATGAACATTCTGTTTCATTTGAGTGTTTTTAATCTTAAATGATCGTGAACGTGTATGATCAATCTTAAATTAATGTTCTTGGTCTGCAATTATTGTTTCTTGTTGTGTTTTAAGGATTAATATATTTAATTTGCTTTAATGATCTTGATCAGTCTTTAATATGAAATGCTTTTTTTTTGTGGATTTGGACCTGATTTTTTTTGTCATATATGTTTTTTTTTCGTCATAAGGTTGTTGACAATCTTAAATAAGAAAATTTTTATGTCATATATTTTTTTGGGGATTTTGACCTGAATTTTTCTTTAATTTTTTATAATTAAACCGTAGGTGCTTACGAATGGTATAGAGGTGAAGTTACAAAGGAACGCGCTTAGTGTGATTGAATCTCCTAGCGGTAATGAAGATGATGATGCATTTGAGCTGGAATACGGTCAGTCGAATGGCTCTGATCAGGGTCATGATGCTTTCATAATTTACTATTCAAATTACAGAAATTCGGTTTGTAAACTCACATTTGTTGAACTATGGAATATGAAGTAACAATATATAAAACCAGGAGGCTGGTAAAGTAGTAAATTTGTATCATAATTTTGATGTTGTTAGATCTTTTTTACATTGGATACCTTAACGTCACATGGGAGTACTATATGACCCGCCGCCTACATAAAGTAATTGTGTTTGTGACCATGTTTTCAGCATCTGATGATACTCAAAAGGTGCACCGATCAAGGCACCCCTCGCGTAAATCAACAATAGGGTCACCACGTAACAAGACTGTTAGTCGGTCTCTGTTTTGTGACTCGCAACCTAAGGCTTCCTTTACTACTTCTCGTGGGTCCGTGGTATGCTAACTTCATTCAATTCATATATTCTAATCAAATAGTAGTATGTTTTATTATAAGTTTATAACAAATTTTAAATGTAATTCTTGCAGAAGATTGATCTGAGCAAGCTAGAGATGGCTGCCTTGCGGAGATATTGGCTACACTTTAATCTTGTGAGTTACATTATAATACCAAAAATTGAAGTATGTATTAAAGTGTGAGTTACATTATAATACCAAAAATTGAAGTATGTATTGCATATATGTGGATAATAGGCTATCACCATGAAACTACCTGGGCTAGAACATTTAATTTATGTTAATAATAATTGTATAATAAAATGAGTTAAATGCTTGGTTGGTCCCTGTGGTTTGCGAATATTGCAGACTTGGTCCTAATGGTTCACTAATTACACACTTGGTCCTGGTGGTTGTAATTTTTGCACTCGGGTGGTCCTTATCACTAACATCTGTTAAGTTTTCCAGTTAAGTCCATATTAAATGACCAAAATACCCTTGCTTATTAATAAAACCCACCAAATTATATGTCTTCACAGACCTCTCTTCTCAAACAAGCAGAACAACCACCACCATATCACCTCTACCACCGTCTCACCTCCACCACCATCTCACCTCCACCCCCGAACACCAAGACACGCGACTAACGAAACGACACGACTCGACTGACCCAAGCCAACGGACTTACAAAACTTACGAAACGAAATGTGTAATCGGAAGCGTACCTGTGATCTATAAATCGACACGAGAACTGAGGTGGTGCGGGCAGTGGTGGCTCGTCGGTTTTGGTGACAAATGGTGGAAGTGGGTGTCGGGTAGTGTTTGAAGGTGGAGAAATCAAACTGCCGATGGTGTTCTGAGGTCGATGGTGGTTTGAGGTGGGTGCGACAGTGAAGGGTAGCATGGCGGTTGAAGGCGGAGGTAGGTGCGACAGGGAGGAGGACGTGGAGAATAGAGGCGGCGGAGATGGTAGGTGGAAGGCGGTGGTTGGAAAATGGGTGGTGGAGGGTCGTGAACGGTGGTTGACCTTAGATGAATGGTGGCGGGGTGGGCGGTTGTTGACGGTGGAAGGGGTCGATGGAGGAGGTGGTGGTCGAGGTCGGTGTGGAGAGTAGGTGTTTGGAGGGTGGATTCGACAGTGGCTGGTGAGTCAAATTGGGGAAGATGCCTGTAATAAAATCCTGGTGGAGGTGGAGGTAGTGGTGGTCGATTGACGGTGGAGGTGGTGGTAATGGGTTGAAAGTGGCAGTGGAGGTGGTGGTGGTGGGCTGACGTGGAGGTGGAGGTGTCTGTCGGTTTTAGAGAGAGAGAGAGGGGAGGGTGAAGAAGATAAGGGGTGGGTTCATTTCTTTTTCTTTTTTTTATTTGCTTAGGGGCAATCTAGTAATTTTGCACATATTTAACTAAAAAACTTAACATTGGTTAGTGATAAGGACCACCTGAGTGCAAAAATTTACAACTATTAGGACCAAGTGTATAATTAGTGAACCACTACGACCAAGTCTGCAATTTTCATAAACTACAGGGACCAACCAAACATTTAACTCTAATAAAATAAACACAAGCATAACATTTCAACCCGCTATGTGCATATGTACAGGGTGCTCATTTCAGAACCAATAATATGTTCAGAGCTGCGTAAATCACTTTAAGCGTTGTACTATTTATCATACGAATTGAGTAAAATGTATAGAGTGTTGTATTATAAAGAGGCAGCCAATATTAATACAATAGGAATGAGGAAATTACCGTACTGACATACAAGGAAGGTTCTATCAACCTTGACTAGATCCTAACAATTAGCTATACAATAATTACAGTTTAAATGCTAATTCAAAAAAATATAAACCAAGTAGACTATATTTAATTTGTATTCTCAACAAAATGGTATTGAGAGCATTTTGTCTACATGCACATGTGTGTATAAAACTATCCACTATATGCAAATTATTATGCATTTTTTTATAAGAATTCATGAAAGAGTAGACAAAATCAAATATATATATATATATATAGAAGGTGTAAAATACATTACGCCTTAACGTACAGTTGTACGCGACCATAATTACGCACATTCATTTGAAATCCTGCATGTTTAAAAATTAAAAACGCCTGGGCAAAAAAATCACGCATGGTACTGGGGTTACTGGTTTTTTGATTTTCCGGCGACGACGGCGGCGGAAACCATTGTTACTACCCTCTAACTCCAATCGACTCAAAGCTTGGTCATGTTCCTGCATCCTCTGTTCTAAGGTATGAATCAAAGCTTCATGTTTCTTCATCCTCTGTTCTACGGTTTGAATTTGAGAGTCGATATTTTGATGAAACTTTTTCAAAATCAACGATGAATTCGAACCCAACTCGATGAAATTGACCGAACAATAGACTATTTGAAGTGAAACGAAAAGAAATTTGAAACGAATTGGACGAAATTGATCAAACCAGGCGGTCTGAATTTTTTAGATAATCACGCATGTTATATAAAGTAATCACGCATGTTGTAATTTGGTCGCACACGCAGCGTACGTTAAGACAAATTGTACAATAACCAACCCCTATATATATATATATATATACCGTCCAATTCCTTTCAAATTTCTTTTCGTTTCACTTCAAATAGGCTATTGTTCGGTCAATTTCATCGAGTTGGGTTCAAATTCATCGTTAATTTTGAAAAAGTTTCATCAAAATATCGACCCTCAAATTCAAACCGTAGAACAGAGGATGAAGAAACATGAAGCTTTGATTCAGACCTTAGAACAGGGGTTGCAGGAACATGACCAAGCTTTGATACGATTGGAGTTAGAGGGCAATAACAATGGTTTCCGCCGCCGTCGCCGGAAAATCAAAAAACCAGTAAACCAGTACCATGCGTGATTTTTTTGCCCATGCGGTTTTTAATTGTTAAACATGCGGGATTTCAAATGAATGTGCGTAATTATGGTCGCATACAACCGTACGTTAAGGCGTAATGTATTTAACACTTTCTCTCTCTCTCTCTCTCTATATATATATATATAGATAGAGGATCCCGTAAAAAATGCCCAAAGTGTGAGAAGGGTAAGAAAGAATCTAAATCATTAGATCTTTAATCTAATGGTTGAGATCTTGATGGCAATCTTGTAAATAGTATAACAATTAAAATAATTAATTTTCTAGATTAAGGGTATAAATGTAAAATTAACATTTTTAATTTTAGAAAGTCACATGCAATCCACATGCAAGTTCCCCCTTTATTTTTTAAACGCCAATAACTTTGTACACGTAACTCGTTTATTTTTTAAATTACACCATAATAACGAGTGTTTTTTAGTCTTTAATATGAGTACCATATTACTATACTTATATACAGAAAAAAAATTACGTTCAATCGAATGTTTCAGTTAATGGTTTTTTGTTTCAGTTCATGGTGTTATATAATTATTGAATGGTGTTATATACTTATTGAATGGTGTTATATATACGCTGAATGGTTGTTGCAGTGTTATTCGTAGTGTTTTTATAGAGATCTTTAAAATGGTGTTATATACTTATTGAATGGTGTTATATACTTATTAGGGTGTTATATAATTATTGAATGGTGTTATATATGTGCTGAATGGTGTTTGCAGTGTTATTCGGTATTCCTATAAATTAGGGTAGCGGTTTATGGAAGGTTTTGAATTAATTAAATCAATGATAAAATTACTTGATTACCCTTTTCAATTAATTTGATCTAATGGCTGAGATTCTTTCTTACCTTTCTCACACTTTTGGTCTTTTTTACAATAACCTTATATATATATATATATATATATATAGGGGAATGATAAAATGAAAACCCACTTGAGTTGAGAAAACTCAAGAAAATCCTATGTAACATTTTATATTTTTCTAAAAAAAATAAGGAATGTAAATTACATCTTAATGAATGTTTTGTAACAAAAAAACGCCGAGTGGATTTTTTTATAAAAAATTACAAAAATTCAGTTTTTTTAACTTTTTTTGTAAACATTGAAATTTTAAAAAAAATTATAAAAAAGACCATTCGGCGCTTTTTATTTTTTTGTTACAAAATGTTCATTAACATGTAACTTACATTCCCTTTTTTTTAGAAAAAAATAAAAATGTTACATAGGGTGTTCTTGAGTTTTTTCAACTCAAGTGGGTTTTCTCTCTATACTTCACCTATATATATATATATATATATAGGATAAGGATCCATTAGGAACCACCCTTTATTGTGAGAACCAGTGTGAACACAAACAGTAATACCTAAAAAATCTAAAAAACACCAAATTTTTTAATATTTTTTTTGAAAAATTCGCTATATTTCGTCAACAATAAAAAAAATTCAAAATTTAAAAAAGTTTTGAGTAGCGGTTATCCATGCACATGTGCATTTTTATCATTTCTTTGACAAATTCCGTAACACATTACAAACATTGGACAATTGTACTTTAATTTACACTACCACGTGTAATACACTACTTTTTAGATTACCAATATTAGATATGCACATGTGCATCTATATATATTAACATGAAATAAGGTGTTTTGGGTTTGAATACAATTTCTATTTCATCTATCATTCCATCCATAATACACTACCATGCACATGTGTTTTGGAAAAAAATCGCATGTTGTTAAGGAAACCCCAGCATTCGCATGTTGATAATGCATCTCGTATGCATCGTACGTTAAGGCAATTTGTACGTTAACCAACCTAGTGTATTTGCGAACTGAGTGAACAAATCCAGGCCATTGATCTACACACGTGTATGGCTAGGATTTCATCATCAAATCATAAAATACACTACTGTATTTCATCATCAAATCCTGGCCATTGATCTACACACGTGTATGGCCAGGATTAGTTCGCACAGTTCGCAAATAAACTAGTGTTCACTCTTGAACCTAATAATATATATATATATATATATATATATATATATATATATATATATATATTATTTTCAGTTTTACCTTCTTGTTGAAGCACTATATACAAGTGCTTATGTGGCTGTCAGCATAATATTTGTTCAAAAATGATATATATATATTATTTTCAGTTTTACCTTCTTGTTGAAGCACTATATACAAGTGCTTATGTGGCTGTCAGCATAATATTTGTTCAAAAATGAGCACACCCCTATGTATAAATAAACTTTTTTTTTTCATTTTTATCCTTTCAATGAAGCACTATGTACAACTGCTTATGCATTTCTTCCGGTTCTCGATATAATATTGGTTCTTTGATGAACACGCCCCCCCTGTGAATGTATGTAGTGTGTCATGCCATTATTTTTTTGTGTGATTTCCAGACGGGTGCGATCTCCAAACTGTCAAAGGAGCAGCTTGTGGATACTGTTCAAAGGCATTTTATGTCACAGGTACTATACTAGTACCAGCAGCTTGTTGGGTTCCATCTAATTTCATGTTTTTTTTTCCCTAAAGATTGTCAAAAAAGGAACGGACATTCTTCGCGATGCAAAACGTAAAGCAGATTTGCTTTTATTATTTCTTATTCACAATTGTGGGATATCAATATATAGATTTGTTAGAGAAATTAAAGTTTCACTTCAGGCCCAGAAATAGATTGGATTCATGTCGTTTGCCCTTTTTTGTATTTTTGTTAAAGTCTAACGACGAGTCCTGATGTAATGTTGTATGAAGACGATGGACGAGTTGCAAGTGATCGTGTGGGGTTTGTCAGGCTGCAAAGAAGCTGAAGATGGTATGCAAATGATTTATCGATTCCTCAATGTGCAGTACAAAAAAGGGATGGAGACCATTTGCTGTTCACTTCGACTTTGACTTTGACTATGACTAACATATATATGTCGAATGCTCACTAACCGTTTCTTGTTTTACGGATCCGGTAGCATCTTTTGTAGATATATCATATATGTAGACCCAATCTTAAGCACGCTAAAGCTTGCGCAAAGAACCAGCATGTCTTTGTCCCTTTTGCCTTTGATACTTTTGGCTCCCTAGCGCCAGAAGCTATCCACTTCTTGACGAGGGTTCAACGGGTCGTCTACAACAATTGTTCAACCCCAAGGGGGCAAGGGTTTGTATTTGGAGGTTACGGTTTGCAATTCAGAAAGGATTGGCCGCGCAGCTTGTTGCCCGGTTACCTTCTGTTTTGATGTAACTTGGCAAGTTTTCTGAATTTAAAATAATACTATTTATTAAAAAAAATTCTTAAGACCTGCAACAACATTTTGCCATTTTTCGGTTTTTAAATGCAAGGCGTTGCCCTTGTGTGTTTAAGAACCTTAACCCGCAAACATTTAAAATTGTGTAAGCTGATCTCGACCCGTTTAACCCGTTATCCGTCAAACACGTAGGTGGGAGTAATCAAATTGTAAACGAACTAATTGGGTTGGTGAGTTCAAAAAATGGGTTAAATGAGTTAGAGGATCAACCTGTTTATTTAAACATGTTAATCAAAACACGACCTCTTTAATTAGCAAGCCACAACTCGAACACAATATGTATATTAAATTGTTTAGGTATGACAATCCAAAAGCTTATTATCTTCGTATCATGTCGAAAATTATCACCCCTATTATTATATATCCAAACCGACAAAATCATGTTACAATAAAAAAACATTTTTCACGAAAGCCGAGAGAGTCTATGTCAATGAATCGACGCAGTCGAGTATTGTCCTTAATGCCTTCCAAGTTATTAAAAATATAAAATAACGTGTGTTGATTGTCGTGGTCATAAATTAGCTGATTATTTTCGTATCGTGTCAAAATTGTCACCCTTATTATTATACATCAAAACGACAAAATATTGTTAGAAATCAAAATATATGTTTTAATAGAAAGTTGGAGAGAGTCTATGTCAATGAATCAAAATATATTGTTGTGGTCATAATTTAGACACTTCTACTTAAAGTACAAAGATCTATTTAAGTCCTCACAATTTCAAGCAACCAGAATCAAACAAATGATGAGCTTAGCAGATTCGGTAGAATTACTGTCCTTAACCTAGTATTTTCGGTGCCAATCTTTCTCACCCGTTCATAAGGTACACCCGACACACACATATATACAATATTAGTGGTTGTATGTATTGAGGGAATATATATATTAAGAATTTAATAAACGTATACTAACTTAAAAAACATTTAATCAACTATGATGGTTTAATTTAACTAGTTTTTACGACATGCGTGTTGAGGCGAGACTGTTAAACCTAATGTAAAAACGTTGAATATGCACACACGTTGCGGCATGTTAACTTGCATAATTTAGGCCTAATAAATGTAAAATATTATTGTGGAAAAAAATAACTAAGTTGAAACGGTAAAAATATATTATAGTTGGTTTGAGTTAATAATAATACAATAGTTTAATAAACTTATAAAGTATAAGGTTTAATAATCCTAAAAAAATATTTTGTACTTTTACTAATATTATAGGGGAAGAAAACTAAAATGTATAAGATGCAATAAAAACTTGTAAATTGAGCATATGATTATGTACTATGCAGTTAAATGGCATACAATCATCGGTGTATGAAATTTAGTAGTAACTAGTAAAAAAACCCGTGCACGTTTGCGGGTACATTGCAAACATCGAACATATTAGTCCAAACGTTATGTCATGTGTTAAGCATATGAAAACGCCCGTTTCGACGTATTTGATTGAACTCAATGTAACCTTTAGTTGCATTGCGATTGGAACAAAACGTAAATGTACAATCATAACGTATTATATGTAACCTGATAAACTTAAACTTACACCGTCAAGTCAAAACGTATTATATGTGACCCAATTCATATGTAAGAAACATACAAAATAAAACACAAAAGCTATACCAAATTTACGTGGAAATGTAAAAATGCAAAGTTTAAAGTTGAGGGATCCGTATGAAGTATATGGTACAAAAATGTAAATTACCAAAGTATAGGCCAAAAATATAAGTTACAAAAGCATGGAATACGAAAAGAAAAATTCTAAGTGCCAAAAATGCAAATTACAAAAGTATGAGTTAAAAAAGAAAAAAAATTAAAGTAAGGGGTCGGTGCTGCAATATCCACCGACATTCTATTTTAAGATGTATAGAAATTTTGTGAGTGTAAGCAATTTTGATAAATGATAGTGGGTTAATATTGTAATTTCATAATTTTCTTGAAAACAAATATATAATTCTTTCTATGATTTAACTATGTTCTAGTGAATTTCAATGAAACAAACACGATGTTTAAAATCGTATTTTGTTAAGGGGAAGAAATTCATTAAAAAAACATAGTCTAGGTGGTATAGTTTAATATTGGATTTTCCATAAATTCTTCAGACCAAATATGTAATAGTTGTGTAATCCTATTGTATTCTAGTGTATTTTAATGATCATTAGCAAACATAATCTTGGTGGTGTAGTTTAATATTGGAATTTCAACAAATTCAATTCTTCAAACCAAATATGCAATAGTTGTATAATCCTATTGTATTCTAGTGTATTTTAATGAAACAAACACAATGTTTAATATCCAATCAATCGTATTTTGTTAAGTAAGGAGAAGAAATTTCATAAAAAAATAGTATGATGATGTTAGCATTAAAGTTTCTAGTTACGTCGTTAGGTAAAATATAAAATAAGCTCTAATAGTGCAATAATAGTCTCGGTGGATAAGTGTGTGTGACCATATAATTTATTAGTCGTGTCACAACGTCATAGCTTCAAAGTAATAATAAAAAACCTAAAGTTTGTTCAAAAATATCAAAAGACTCTAAGTCATCATCATCCCACACACCAATCAAACAATGACCAGTCAACTAATGACCAACATTTTAGAACATATCATGCACATGGTAAATATCACAAGCTTGGTTTTATATGCTTTGATGTTTGAATGTAAAAATGAAAATTAAAGGGACATGATAGTTATTAGGAAACTAGTTTAAACTAATCCTAAACATTACCCTTAACGCGTTACACACTCACAACTAAGGCTGGGAAATTATACGCAACTAGAATCTTAGCTTGGGCTTTGCTTGATGGGGGTTCATAGCGTCGGATCTAGGTAGTTTGAAGGATGGATCTAAAGCCAAAGATTAAGGTCATATGAGATTGTGTCTTTGTTTTATGTTGAACCGAATGCCGAAGGCAAAGATTATACGTCAACTGTTACGTCACTTAGGTTATATGAGAGTCAGGAGCGGCCCTCATCGATTTTTTTGTTCATAGTGTTAGTTTTACCGAAAATTTCAGATTTTTTTTGTACGGTTAAGTATTGGACTTTTAAGAGGTACCCCCCCCCCCCCCAATTTGGATTTTGAAAATCCAACTCCACTGAGTTTTTGTTCAAGGCCCACCACTGATGTTGATATTCTTTTTGTCAGATAGTGAAGAAGCAATTCTAGCTTGTTAGCTCTTCTATTCTCTTGCTTTTCTATGTTAACATAGTTGCTTATCTTTTAATTTTGTTTGCCTTCCAATTTGTTGATCATTTCTGTTTTTTGTTTTAGTTTGTAATATAAAATCTTCTTCTGTTAAGAATATACATTCATGAAATCATTCGACCCAGTTTCCATAATCCATATATATTAAGGGTTATTGGATTTAAATAACCTCAACTTTCGCTTGTTGGTTGTCAATACTCTCAACTAAAGAATTGCCCTCGACCGCTCTCAAATTTCAACTTATTTTCCTCTAACACTTCCAAACTAACTGGACCGCGACAACTTGATGTACACTAAAATAAATTGTTCATGGGTTGAACAATTTGATGTCTAGTTATACCATGACATCGACCGTGGTGTTTCTCACTAGTTACCATTACTAAAATGTGTTCTTAAAAGTTCATTGGACGTTCAATAAACAACTCTACCATAGTATTGATCGTGGATCCCTCTTTTTAAACACTCTAAATAGTTAAAACAACAACTTCATGTTTGATCCATGCAACGGACCGCATTGTTGTTTCATTTGTGCAATCCAATTTTGATGTTTTTGACAATGTAAGTGCTTCGGATATATCGTTAAACATATGTATAATTTTAACTAACATCTTAATCACAAGGTTACATTTTGATCTTAATCAAATAAGTAAGCTTTAATTGTGCATTGTGTATATAATCACATAACAGTATAAGATTTACACTTTTTTTTATAGAAAAGTGCCCGGATAGTCTCTGTGGTTTACCTCGTTTTCACCTTTAGTCCTTACACTTTCATAATTACAGCTATAGTCCTCAAGTTTAACAAAATCGTTCTCGGATAGTCCCTGGTGAGGATGGAAGTTAGTTTTCTTAGTTAAGTGAGTAAGAAATTACTAAATTGCCCTTCATTAAAACATTAAGGCATAGTGGTACCTGCAAGAGTTCAAGGCTCCAATATGATGAAAAACATATTAGAACCCCAAGATGCAGAGATGAAGATTCCAAGAACAAAGTAGAACAGAAAGCACCTCACACCGTCACCACCTTGCAAATCCCGTTGCCACCACCATTTTGCAAAAACCAAGTACAACCGGCCACAATCACTAAACCTGAAACGACCTCAGACCGTCACCATCATCCACCAGATCTCGTCACCACCGCCGCACCCTTCACCATCCCACCCACCATCATTCAAATCTGATCACCACATCCGCCACCGTCCATTCATTATCATCCAAAACCGACCACCGCATCTGCTTGCCGGAATACAACAACCACACAACCGCGCGCCGGTTGAGAGAGAGGGGGAGAGGTAGAGAGAAAAAACAATCGGCCAACTGCTGATTTCTGGTTCGATTTGATTGAGGTTCAGCAGTAATCAGTTGATTGAAGTAGAAAGAATGATAGATGGTAGCAGATTAAAATGCCCAATACACACGTTCTTCTGAGTAACTACTCCGGCGGACATGTTTTAGGCGATTGCAGATCTGAGCGTGATTTGTGGACTGTTTTGAACGCGATTTCAGATTTGTTTTGGGCGATCGTTGTCGAAAAAAGGTGAAGTGCAGGTTTGGATGTTTTGTGGTAATGGTGATTCGAAGATGGGGTGGGTGGTTTGAGTGGTGGTTTTGGTGTGGTGTGATGAATGGTGGTTAGAGGTGGTGGTCAGGGTGGAATAGATGGTGGTGCTTGGGGTTGAGGAGATGAAGTAGGAGGGGAAAGTATTTTTGTTTTATATTTTTAGGGAAAGGGTATTTTTGTCATTTCATACCCACCTAACCGAGAAAACTAACTGATGTTAGCCTAGGGACTATCCGAGACCGATTTTGTCAAACTTGAGACTATAGCTGTAATTTTAAAAGTGTAGGGACTAAAGGTGAAAACAAGGTAAACCACAGGGACTATCCGAACACTTTTTTTTTTTTTTATTTATATGGTTTTTATACTAAATTTAAAAGTAGTTTGACATTTTTTTAAGAATGTTTGTGGAAGGTTGGACATGAACCTTATGCCACCAGGATCGCATCAATGACCACTTGGATTGTCATTATCTGCTTAGGTAAGGTATATATTAGGATTCCACCATTGACAATGACATAACAGGTTTTAAGATACTCATGCTCTTGTTAGAACAAGTATTGTCATCTACAGATCATATTAGCCCATTGCACACTACAATATTGTAGATTTTTAACATAAAAATCACAAACTATAAGGAAAGAAAGGAAAAAGATGTACAAAAATTATGTAAAAAAATTGGTTGTTGCTTTCAAATCAATAAAAAGTTATACACGATGAAAATGTATATATAAATTCAAACAATCACCAGTGTGACTTTTGCTTTTGTTAAATTTTATTATTAAAATAAATAAATATTTTATAATTGGTACACTACTATACATATGGGTTATTTAGGACTAACGTACGACCAAAATCAAACCGGTCATAAAATTAGCGACAAAAACGAGTCATAAAATGGTTACAAAATTTGCAACCACTTAATTCCGGTCTTAATGGTTAATTAATATATTTAACTTAGACTAATTGTATAAACTAACAAAACCAAAAGTGAACAGTGTTAATATATATTTGGTCATTATTGCTTCTTTTATTTTTCTTTTTGAATTCTATATTTGGTCAGTAAGTTATTGTTTTTTATGTTTTTCTTTTCTAAATTTAATTAATTTATGTTTTTTACCATGAACTTCTATAAAGTAATAACACAATCCCTTAACTCTAATAATTCTTACCCTTGAATTTTAATAAATTTATCATATGAAAGTTTAATAATAATTTTTTTCTTTATGTTTCGACCCCTAAACTCTAATAGAGCTATGATACGAACTTTAAAGTTTAATATAGTTAATTATTTCTTTTTTATAACAAAAATCTGTTCTTTTGTCCTTTTTAAACGTTTCATTTTTTTATTTTATTTTACATATTATTTATTAAACTTATTATAATTAAAGCTAACTTTTAACCCTAGATATATTATTTAATTATGTTGTTTGCTTATTTTTATCGTCATTCAGATTAAAGCATACATGATCTAATTAACCCTTTAATATATTGGGTAACATATTTAATTATTTTTAGTTAGCTTATTATAACTAGAGTTAACTTTTAAATCTAGACATGTTTACTTAACTATGTTGATTTTTATTTTTACCATCCTTTAGATTAAAGTCTTCATCGTCTATAATAACTCATTGATATATTATGTAATAAATACAATTTCGCCAACACTCTCGTACGACCTGCTACGAAGCCCAAGCTCCGATGCTAGTTTATAACAACCGTTTGTGGGAAAAAAAATATAAATGCTCCAAGTAATTTAGAACGACCCACAATGGTCATTAAAAGGTTGAAAAATAAAACTCGCGTTGTAAAAAAGATTATTTTTTTCCCTAAATCCAAAACCATTAAACCAAGTAATTTTCTATCAATTCTTTTAAGAACATTGTTTATTTAGGATTTTTACCGAACATTTTTTTAATATATATCCAATAGGTTGATAGATTATAATTATAATTATAAGTTATATTAAACCACACTCAAAATCACTGTAGCTGCTACATTTTTGTTTTTTTGTTTTTTTTTTAACTTTTTAAGGTTTCAAATCAATTCCTTTCACTATAAATGATAAAACGCCTATAACGCAAGAGTATTATTTTCTTTTATAATTTGCATTCGTTAGTTTTCTTTACCGAAAAAATTCATTAAATATTTATTTACAAAGCTAAACACGTTTTCTTTTAAAGTTTATTAAAAATAGGTCGTCCCTTACCAAATAACCCTTGATTTTACATCTCATTTTCTACACACAATTATAATATAATACTTAATGTTAACTCTATTTTTTTTCAAATGTCAATATTTACATAGTCCCTATTTCCAAATTACATCAAGTTCACCCTATATTAAAATTGAACTCTGGTCTCTCCTAAAAAAATACATAACCTCTATCATCTCACCAAAGTGATGATGGCTTAATGTTAACCCTATTAAGAACTTAAATGATGAATGATGATGAAGAAACACTAACCTGTCGGTAAGGCTCCAACTAGAACTTTGACCCGAAACAACCCGAACAACTGGCTACAAAACAGAAACACCGTTAGGACTCGTTACAGGAATGGGTTATTCCTGTAACCACCATCCGGCGTGAGAATAAGTCTTGGTATTGGGAGTAAGAATGTATATTGAGAGAGAGAGAGAGAGAGAGAGTAGAATGAATCATACCTTTGATGTTTACCTCTATTTATAATTTACCATTAGGGTTCCTCTAACTTAGGATGGGCTCCGATAAGTCAGGGATTTGCATGATCTTCCCAAAATATTAGGGATTTGGTTATGTGGTTTATCCATGTAGAATAGAAGTTTCTAGAATAAACATGTGTAATTGCATATTTATAATAAAATAATAGGTAATTACCGGGTCGGGTTGGCCGTTCCGGGTCATACCTCGTCATGTCCCCCAGTCCGAAGTTATGAAATGAAATTCAAGAAATCGGACTAAAAAGGAGTCAGTCAAAATACCCCCTGTGAGTGCATATGCCTCAAATGGAAGTATTGTTGCTGATTTGAATTGTGGCGGTGATGTGAAAGGGAGTGACAGTGGGGTCATCATTAGGATGACAGTTGTACTTGTCCCATTCTGACACGCGTTCCCATCCTATTTTCCTTTTTGAATTCGAAAGATCATTTCCCTTTTTCTATAAATAGATCGCCTCTTAGGGCTTTGGTCATTTCAATCTGTTGCGTCATACTCCTTCGAATTCTTGAATGCACCCCATGGCTTCTAAAATTGGCGAGTTTTCATCAGCTCCATCGATTTCCGACGCCTTGTAATTGTAAGTGGGGGACGGTATCGTTCAACAATCTTTTGCAAGATTATGATATTAGACCGGAGTGGAATCCAGTGTTACCGTCAAAGAAAGATATGGCGTTCCCACTGAAACAGGGCAAAATCACCCTGTTGAGTGATTTCTTCAAGTTCTGCAACTTCCGGTTGCCAACCACCAAATTTTGCAAGTCTGTTCTGGATGAATACCAGATTCACATTTCTCAGATGCATCCTCTAGGGTTGGCGAAGCTTCGTCACTTCGAGTTCGCCTGTCTGACTTTAGTCACGAACCTGAGATCCTGGTGTTTAGGGCTTTCTTCATTCTTGTTTGGAAATCCCCGTTCTTTACATTTGATCGCCAAGACACAGATATCTCTTGTTTGAGAAATGTCCCCGCCAGCTCGCGGGATAAAGATTGGAAAAAGAAATTCTTTTACATAGACGCTAGCGTAATCCCTGGCGAGATGCACTGGATGGACATGGGTTCCAAGGAAAAATACTAAGATGAATGCCCTGCCGTCGAGGCGTACATGGAGAACGCCCTGTACAAGAAGCTATGCCTGCATCCATCTGAATGTCAAGTAATACCTGAGGGGGCACTAGTACTTGTGGGGATGAGTTTGCTATGGCGTGACAGCCGATTCTACCCAACATTTCAAAGATTTGACAATGGTTAGTAGTGTTTCCCCTTTATTGTATTTGTGTTGTATTTTGTAACTGCCTGAGCTAACCAGACGAATTGGCATAGGTTAATGGTCACTAGTTGACTTTGTGGATCCTCCCCGGAACGCCGCTTTACGGCCCGCCAACCGCGTGGTGGGAGAACAAGAGGCTAACGCTCTGTCTGCCCATATTGAACGATTTCTTATCCCCCCCCCACCGTGGTGGCGTCGTTTGCTGAGGTATCCGCTCCTCCCCCCCAGTGGTGAACACGGAGTGCCCCCGGAAGGAAAAAAGGAAGATGCCTACCTTGAAAGTAGTTGTGAAAAACCTACTCTCAATGTGAGTGTTATGCCTGTGGGAACCGGTGTGCCTGCGTTGTCCGGGGGTTTGGATGTGACTCCCGCCTCTATTGGGAGTAGCTCAGCTCCCACCCCAAAAAATTTTTTTTGAGGATAACAAAACACTAAACAAGCGATAGCAAAAGAATTAAGATGATTGTACCGATCAGGGGTGTACTCCGGTGATGTTTCCGGCGACAACAGTTTTCCGACGAAATGCGATTTGAAAACCAAAGTATCTTCAGTGTGTTTGCAAGGTGTTTGTGCGAGTGTGAGCAAGTTTCTAAAGGTTCAAAGGTCGGTATTTATAGGTGAAGGTACTGAATTGGGTTAAATTTCGGTTTTATCCATTTTGGTCAAAGGATTGATTGCCACATTGATTTTGTAACCGAATTGAATTATGATTTAGTTTTAATACATGATTGGAAATCAGTTTCTTGGGTTTAATTTAAGATTAAAACGGAAATTGCTACTGGTTTGGAAGTTACAGTCAGTTACAGGCAGGGGTTTCTTTTGAAATTGAATTCAGAGTGTTGTTTCAATACAAAATTTATTTAAGTTGGGTTTATTTCAGATGTGTGTGTAGTATAGTGGTGTGATGTGTGTTTGATTTGGGTGGAGACCCGGGTTCGATACCCGTGGTCCACACCTTTTTTTTCTTGTTTTATTTTTGTTTATATATATTTTCATTATTAATATTATTTTTAGTTATTATTATTATTATTATTATAAACCTTTTTATTATAAAACTTATTATTATTTATTGATTAACATAACGAATTCTTTAAGCATTTAACATAATTGCGTAACGAACATCATAACGAATACTTGTAATAACAAAACGGAGCGGATTTTAGAACTCGTTTTATGACGAATGTTACAAAAAAAGGCGTAGGAAAGTCCCGCCATTAGCGACCTTTCAAGCAACGAAAGCGGCCCAACAACTACGCGCTAGTATTTCTCTATCCCTTTACATGTGTGATGTCTGGTGTTTCATCGTCTAATGAACAGTAATTGTTTACAGATGCTATGTCTGGAGCCCCTTTGGAAGGTGCCGTCCCGCCGTCACTGCCTTTTATGGACATGAGTGCCCTGTTACAGGCACACAACCCATTTCACTTGCTGAAGTCATATCCTAGGCTAGCGCGGGTACCAACAGCTCTCTCGACTCTACCACCGTGTTTACTGCATCTGTTGTCGCAACTACCATCCCTGCCTCAACCTCACTACTTGCCGGTACAGCCCTTCCCCTGATGTTTAATTCCCCGGGGACAGATGTTCCCGGGCCAGGCGGAGACAGGCCCGCTTCGTCTAATAAAGCGGAGTCCATTAGTGGAAGAGTAAATATCACCCATGATACCGGGAAGTCTAGTGAGAACTTTGCTGGGGACGAGGCATCCTTATTTGATGACCTTTACCTTCCTACCGTGTGTTGGGATTTGAACGTTGAAGACAAACGGTATCAGCCTAAATGGAAAATAGCTGAATAAACTCGGCTTGTATTTCCTCCAGTTTTGAACCATTGGGTGGAGCGGTCCTACCCGCCGGCTGAGTCTTCATATGTGGAAGGACTGGACAACGAATACTTGATGAGTTCGACCATGGTAGAAGCTGTTAGTGGTCCAAGAAAACTTGCAGAGATCCGCCGCCGTTGGATGCACGATAATCATGAGTTGCGCCAAGCGCGTATGTCCATTCAAGAACTTTTAGATGAAAAGAATCGACTCGAGAGCCAACTCCAGGCGGCTCGTGTGAGTGAGGACCGCTTCTTATCTGAGAAAAACAAGGCGGAGGATGATCTGAAGTGTGTGACCGCTAACTTGGTTGAAGAGAGGTTGGTCTGGGCCCTCGATATGTCGGAAAAGGAGCGTGTGATTTCTCGTGCCCAAAGAGTCCAACAAGAACTGGAGCGGAAAGCAATCGTGGAGGCCCAAAAGGTTAAATCTGAGTTAACCGTCGAAATAGAAAAGTATCGTATTGACGCCAATTTTGTTTATCAGGTACATGAAAGATACCAAAATTTAACCCTTGAGTTGCAAGCCTCTGAAGCCAAATCCCGGGCTAGACAGGTTGAACTTGAAGATCGTGAAGAGAAGCTTAGAGCTTCACGCTCTTCAACAAGTTTGTGATGCTCTTCTTATCGAAAGGAATCAACTTTCTCAAACATCTGCCCTTCAACTATCTCGTATCAATGAGGCGGAGGGTGCCTTGGCTCAATCCCACGTTGAGGTGGACGCTTTGACGAACCAATTGGTGAGTGTCCGGGGCGATAGGAACTGGCTAATATCACATGGTTTGGTTGGTGTGTTTGAGTATTTACACCAGTCAGAGCCATTTGTTGCGCTATTGGATCGTCTATCTACTGCTGCATATAAGTCAGGACAACATGACAGCGTTTACGAGAGTTATGTCAGTTGCCAGCGGATGGATAAATTTACCAAAAAATTTTAGCAAGAAGGGGGCAAATTGACAGCTCAGATGTCGGATGCCCTGGAAGTCGTCTGCAATGATCCCTTGCCAGCGTATACCGAATTGACCAACAAGGTGGCTGAAGAAGGCGTGGAATCATTGCGCCAGATGCTGGAGATAGCGGAGGAGTCGAAGTAGGCTGTTAATTGTTTGCTTTTGTATTTTGTCTTGGATATTTTGTAAGACCATATTTAAACGGGATGAATGTTGGCACCTGATGCAATTAATGAAGTGTATGATTAGGGCGGCGCCGCCGTTTTCTACGCGGCGATTTGACATGCCATCATGACTGTTTTCAGTTAATTAATGCCTGCTTACGATTTGACATTTAATCATCAAATTTTGTACCCCCTTTTTAGCAACCTCCCTTTATATATTCATGCCATTGTTTTTACCATATTTGGTAAAAAACAACATGAGCGAAGAGTACCGTTTACGAGAAGTTTCTGATGTTCTTCGGACCCTCGATACGGCTACCTCCTTGCTCATTCTACATGATCAAGTGCCTGGAGGCGGGTTAGAAGTTGGGGAGCTTGTCCCTTCGAACGTTGTGCCCCGTCCTGACTTGTCTAACGAAAATGTCAATGATGACGTTGTTCCCGTTAACGAGGCACTCGTTGTGCCTGCGGCCGTTTTGTTAAATGCTAATGCCTTAGTGCCACAGTTTCCTCCTGAACAATTGGGTCGATGCGTGTGGTGTACCAGCGTCGTGGTAGAACTCACTGGGCAAACCCGCCTGATGCTCAAGAGCCGTTAGCTATTCCAGCCGGTGTGTGGAGGATGAAGACCTAATTGAGGATCCTCACCCGTTGGAGTGGTATGGCGAGGCAATGCACACCCCTGTAGAGGTGTTGGCAATGTTTGCCGATTCGTAGTTGGTTAGAACATGTTCGTTTTATGGTAACCCCGTATACTGTTTTTTGTTAACACGGGACAAGTACTTGGTTTTGTTTGATAGTTGTATGTATTTATTACCAAAATACCTATCTTTTGTAGTGGTTGATGTATCTAATACCAAGATACTCACTTTAGCGCTGTATAAATATAACTTTGATGTTTGGCGAAATTATATTTCGTAACAAAGTTGTTGTGTATGTCGTAAAAGACTAAACATAAACGTTTATTAATAAATAATGAAAAGAAAGAGACATCGTGAATGATGGATTACACTTTATTTTGACAAGGAAAACCGATTTCGCCGTTAGGGGCGGGCGTCTACATATAACATTTCTTTAGCTAGGCTGCATTCCAGCTGCGTGGAACTGCCGTACCATCAAGTTTGGAGATGCGGTAGGCCCCTTTCCCCATGACTTCTTGTATTACGTAAGGGCCTTCCCAGCTAGGGCCTAGCTTGCCTGTGGGCTCCGCCCGGCTTGCCTCATTATCTCTCATAACATAATCACCCTCCTTGAAGGTTTGCTAGCCACACGTTTATTATAATATTTTCCAAGGTTTCTTGTATTTTGCTTCGCTAATGGCGGCTGCCTCACGCTGTTCTTCCAAGATATCCAGGCCATCCCGCAAGAGCCTGTCGTTATCTTTAGTCGTTAGGCGCCTTAGGGATGGTAGCCCCACTTCTGCTGGTATCATAGCCTCTATGCCATAAGGACATTTGGGCATGGTTCGGTGTGCCCAGAGGACATTTGGCAATTCCTCCACCCAAGAGCTTCCCTCATGGCCTAATCTTCTCTTGCTTTCTACTTGGCTATTGCCTTGAGGGTGTGCCACCGATGTGAAAACCTGCTGGATTTGTAGCTCAGCAACCAATCTTGTAAAACCCGATCCTGAATTGCGTACCGTTGTCGCTGACCAGGTACAGCGGGAGCCCAAATCGACAGACGATGTACTCCCATAAGAATTTCTTGACGTTTTCAGCGGTTATCTTGGCAAAGGGCTTTGCCTCCACCCACTCGGTGAAGTAGTCGATTGCCACAATCAGGTATTTGAGTTTTCCGGGGGCTGGAGGGAAAGGTCCCACAATATCAACTGCCCATTTTTGGAAAGGCCAGGCCGCTGTCACAGGAATCAAGTTATTTTTGGGACGCAGTGTTTCGGGGGCATATTTTTGACAACTGCGGCATTTTCTGAGTTCAGCTACAGCGCCCTCGTGCATTACGGGCCAGTAGTACACGTCCTTTTGAATTTTAGCCACAATTTCCCGGGGTCCAGCGTGAATACCACATATACCGACATGTATTTCGTGGTTCAGGTATGTGGCCTCCGACAGGATACGCACCGTAATAGTGGTCCCAAATACGTTTTCTTGTAGAGGATGTCATTTTGCACTTCGTATTGTAAGGCCTTTACTTGTATCTTTCTGGCTTCGCCTTTAGCGGATGGCAGTTCTCCTCTCGTGAGGTATTTTAGAATGGGAGTATACCAACAGGGCACTTTCGACGTAACCGCGGATACCTACCGGTGTTCGATTGAAGATGCCTGAAGTGTTTCCACTTTTACTTGTTTCTCCATGCTAGACGTTGCTAGCTTGCTTAAAGCGTCAGCTATTTGATTTCTTCCGCGATGAACATGGCTGAGCGTGACACTGTCAAAGGAGGCTATGAGTTCTTTAGTTTTGGCCAAATACTTTCGCATTGTCTCATCCTTAGCCTCCACCCTTGTTGCTCCCATGGACTGTGCCATCCTTAGACCTGCCAGCAGCGCTTCATACTCCGACTCATTGTTGGAGCATTCGAAATTGAAGCGTAAGGCATACATTAATTATACTTCCTCAGGGCTTATTAACATGAGGCCCGCTTCGGCCCCTTTCCATTGGAGGACCCATCTGTATACAACTTCCAAGCTTGTTTAAACGTGCTAGCTTCTGGCCCGTTGTTAACCACTGGGTCGTCAATGACTCTCCTTTAGGAATTTCAGCTAAGAAATCGGCGATTACTTGCCCCTTGATCGTCGTTCGTTTTCGATACTCTATGTCCAAGGCCCCTAACTCAATTGCCCATTTTGCAAGCCTTCCATAAATCTCTGGTTTATGTAGGACTTGCTGCATAGGGTAATTTGTTAGGATTTGTATGCGATTAGCCTGGAAATATCTTCGGAGACGCCGGGTAGCGTGGATCAGTGCTAGTACAAGCGTTTCCAATGTAGGATACCGCGTTTCAGGGCCTGCTAACACACGACTAATATAATAAATAGGCGTTTGCTTTCCATCTCTTTCGACCATGAGCACTGCACTCACCGCGTTGTGAGCTACCGCAAGATACATCTTCAAAAGTTCCTCAGGGCGTGGAGCTGTCAGCGTGGGCAACTTTTCAATGAACCGTTTCATGTCTTGCAAAGCTTCCTCTGCATCACTGGTCCATTTGAAATTGTTTTTGTTGAGGCAATCTTTCAAAGTTTTTATAAATGGCAAAGACTTCTCAGCATGTCTTGCAAGGAACCTATTTATAGCGACCAACCGCCCATTTAGCGTCTGTGCTTCCTTTAAAGTTCGGGGTGATGGCATTCGCGTTATGGTGGTTATTTTTTCAGGGTTGGCTCTGAAGCCCTCCCGAGTGACTACCACCCTAGGGACTTGCCCTCCTCTACCCCGAATGAACACTTCTTGGGGTTGAGTTTGATGTTGCACTCTTGTAATTTTGGGAAAGTCTCCTCGACGTCATTGAGCAATTGTTTCTCTTCCATGCTCTTAATCACCCAATCATCCACATATACCTCTAGGTTTCTACCAATTTGCTCTTCGAAAGCTTTGTCCATGAGTCGCTGATAGGTGGCACCTGCATTGAGCAAACCGAAAGGCATTTTTGTGTAACAGAAAATGCCTATATCAGTATGGAACGTTGTTTTCTCTTCATTTTCTCGTGACATCATGATTTGATGGTACCCTTTGTAGGCGTCCAGGAAGCATTTTTACCGGAAAGGAACCAAGGAGTCGACTTTGAAATCTATTTCCGACAGCGGATAGGCATCTTTTGGACATGCCTTGTTTAATTCTTTGAAATCCATGCACATCCGCCATGTACCGTCTGGTTTCTTAACCATCACAGGATTTGATACCAATGTGTGGTATTTCGTTTCTTGGAGAATGTCTGCTTCGACCAGCTTTCGTACTTCTTTTATCACCGCTTCTCTCCTATCTGGTGCCATCCTTCACTTCCCCTGGCCACCGGTTTGATGCCCGGGAATGTTGCTAACTTGTGTTCCGCCTTATCCCTGGGTATACCGGTCATATCCGAATGCTTGAAAGAGAAAACGTCGGCGTTTCTTTTTAACAGCTGCTTCAAACTGTTCTTGATTTCCGGGGAGAGATTATCCCCCATAGTAACAGTCTGCTCAGGGTAACGCATGCTTAATACCCATCTCTCCGGACCAATCGCACCGCTAGGTCCTTGACGCATCTTTTAGCATTCAATACTTCACCCATTTTTTCCCGGTGGACTGTTGCAACTCCACCCGGTGTGGGAAACTTCATGGATACCACAGCGTCTAGTTTTCCCAAAGTGTACCTTCCAATTATCATGTTGTGATGTGAGTCGGCACGTACTACGAGGAAAGTGAGGAGTATGGTTCTTTCACGAGGGGCTATCTCGAAAGTCACTAGGAAAGTGATTTGACCAATCGAATCAACCCTTTCCCCGGTGAAACCTTTATAGGGGCATGCACCAGCTCGAGGAGTTTTTTATCCTCTGGTTGCATTATGTTGAAACAATGTTCGTATATTATGTCTTCAGAGCTTCCTGTGTCAACAAGTATCCTTCTCATGTTATAGTCGCCTACAGCGGCTGATATGATGAGAGGGTCAACAGTGAGGTCTAAATCTTCCGCTCGTGGCTCGATAGTCATGGTTGCCAACATCCAAGGATCAAGGGTGGAGAAACTTCTCTTAACCCTTTTGCCTTGTTGGCGTATAGCATGTTCATCTCCCGCTGCCTTTTACCACCTTTTATCCGGGTCTTCTTTGATGGGGGCGGACCTTGCTTTATGTCTCGAACCAAGTGGGTCAGCTTTCCATTCTTCACATAATACTCGATCTGCTTCTTCAGCTGGTAGCAATCGTCTATATCATGACCGTTACCCTTGTGATATTCACAATATTTACCAGTGTCTGGACGTATCTCTCAACAGTTTTAGAGGATTGAGCTTTAAGTTCCCAGAAACCAAGATTTCCGCTGGTGTTTTTCTCAGATTGGGGTACTCAGACCTGGATCTCGAAGACGAGTCCTTTCTTGAATAAGAACTCTTAGATCTTTCATATCGCGAGTTAAAGCGATCGATTTTATGGAACCTCTCGCCTCTACCTTTGGCCTTTGAGTTTCGTTGCTCCCTGTCGTCTAGGCCCTTCTGCGCTTCCTTTTTTCGGTTGGCTGCATGACTAGCCGCCACCATTTTTTCTTGCGTCACATATACGTTGGTGATCCTCAGGATTTCATCGATGGTCACGAGTACGCCGTCTCTTCCATAAAGTGTCCTTAACAACTCGTCGTCGTTCACCCCTTATAAGAAAGCGTCGCAAGACAAATCGTTTGTTATGTCCGGGATCGCCAGGCTTTCTTTGTTAAATCTGACGATGAAGTTCTCAACTGTTTCGTTTTCCCGTCTGTGAATATGGAGAAGTTCGTTTCGGTCTTTGGTGTGTCGCCTCTGTTATTTGAATTGCAGTTGGAATTTGGATACCAAATCCTCAAAACTGTCGATTTCGCCGGTGGGAAGGCCGTCCCACCATACTCGTGCCGCCCCAACCAGTGTTTGGACAAACATCTTGCACCAAAGGGGCATAAGCCAGCAGGCGACTTCCCCGGCACTTTTGAACAAATTTAGATGGTCATCTGGGTCACTTAGCCCATCGTACTTTCCCACTGTCTGGGGCATCTTGGGTTTTGTTGATCGGGGCTTCAGCAATTCTTCTTGTGAACTTTAACTTGTCCGCGACATCGGCGGGTTTTTAGGGTCTAGTTCATCATCTTCCACATTAACAGGTTGCATGTGGTAATTCGTTCCACTAATTCTTACCCCTTGAGTAGCCGAGGGTTGAGACGTGGTGTTAGGACCCTCGTTAGGAGAGAAGCGATGCCTGAAAATGTCACACCCTCAAAAATCCACTTGCGGGGTTTTACTGCGAGGCGCATGACGAACCAGGATCACAGTCATTAGTCATATTGAACGACCACTATATGAGTTTAAAAATTTTCCTGTTTGCTCATTCATGAGAAAATACTGTTTATACAATTGAGTTGCGGAAGCGTAATCAATTACAGAACAAAAATAGCTAATGTAATTTTAAAGTTGTGTCTAAATATTTGATGAAATCAATGCGACACAATAATGCATCCTAGTCCTTATGTGTGCTACCTTAGCAACCTGAAAAAACATGTAAAATCAAGTGTCAACAATAATGATGAGTGAGTTCACAGGTTTTAGTTCACAAGGTTAAACATAAGTGTTTCCCCACTGGTTCAACCCTTAACCAGTGTCTCATAAGTTACCCTGATCCAACCCGAATCAGATTAATATTATGTAGTTTAGCAGTTCATGTTATATGTTTAGGTAACTAGCCTAGGTCATGTCAACAAAGTGTTCGATCCGAAGCTGACGTTGCTGCCCCTGTTGTGCCAGTCCTATCACCAACCATGGCTAAAAAGTTAGGCAAATTCACTCGTGACCATCAACGTTCGGTCTAACTGGCGGGACCAGTTCGAGTGGGGCTTGTCGGGCCTAGTAGTACTACTAAAAATTCCCTCGCTATAATCCAATACTAACGGCATCGTAAGTGTTAAGGGGACTGACATGTGATATATGATCCCTTGTGACCATAACCGTATGACATAATCTCTAAATAGAAAGGCGTTACTGTACCGTGATGTATGCCAGCCATACATCACTGTAACGTGTACATGTTTTAAATAGAAAGACGTTACTGTACCGTAATATAATCAACCCATATATTACTGTAACGTGTACATGTTTTCTCCCTGTGTTTAGTAAACGTTTAAAGAAATAGGGGCCGTGAACTCACCTTTAGTTGCTCGGTTAGATAAATGAAAAGAAGTAAAGGATGGAATCGCTAATCATGTCCTATCATGTCAACCGGTTCAAAGTTAGTGTGTGAACGCACACTGACACAAAACCCTACGCGTAACTAGCACACCGTATGAAACACGTAGTGACAAGTTCAAAACCATAAATGCAAGGTGTCACTATACGAAATAACGACCAACAACTTGTCACAAACACAGGATAGCATATACATCACTTAGATACACACAAATGTAAGTTGTCATGTTTCAGCTTGTACATTCATAACTGGGCTGTTTTCGGGAATTTTTATAAAATTATTCCCATGTTCCAGAAATTCCAATCTATTTACTGAAGATGTCAATTAGATTGTAGAATTTTGTATAAAATTTTCAAGTCTTGGTTCCTTACCAATTATTTATAAGAATTTATTTACTAGGCTGCGGTCAGATTCGTCACTTTCTGACTGCAGTCCACGAGAAAAATCATTTAAAATACTCGTTTGTACGATTGACAAAATTCCAGTTGAAGATTTCTTTGAAAACCTAGGAGTATCTACTGTATAAATTTCGTGACTTAATTCTTTTCGATTTACAGGTTATGATAGAAAACATTACGTGAATTTTCTACAGAAAAAACGCAGCTTTAGCTGCTGCACGAAATCACTAATTTAAAATAGAAAACGACTTCAGAAAAATGTGATTCCGGTGCCATTAGAAGCGTTTTTCGAAAAAGTGTGTTTTAGGCTTCAGAAAATAGATTTTTCACGTTACAACTGTTCGTTTACAGCCAACTGAAGTTGGCTGTCTTCGCGCATCAGCTTCCTGTTTAACCCTAAAACTCCACCTGAAACCCTCCTAACGATCACCACGACTTATTATAACGATTTGCAGTAGGTTATACTTTAATTATCATGCATCTATAATCATAATTTCAAAACCCTAAACATATATCATGATTTTATAGAGAAAAACGCAGCCTATGATTCTAATACCCAACCATATCATCACAAACCCTAAGAACCGCATATTCACCCGAAAAAAATCATACATAACAACACTTTTCATAATATTATCATACATAACATGATCATGATCGATATCACACAAAATCAATACGTGAAATCATAACACGATTAAAACCCTAACCTCGAAACGATGATAGCTAACGAACCGGAACTTGCAATCGATCAAGGGAGAGGAGAGTGGGGTTTGTTTGCGCGACCGAGAGAGGGAGGGGGTATGGCTGCCGCCGCACACCAAGGGAGGGGATTAGGGTTTGGTTATTTTTTTTAAAACTCCATGCACACACATATATGAAATTTTATAAATAAGAGGAAGTGTGGGGGCGGTTTGGGCTTGCTTGGGCCGCAAGGGAGTGGGTTGGCGGGTCGGGTTTTGCTTGGTCACGAAGTCGCAAAGTTTCGCAAGCTCGGTACGGTTCGGTTCTCGGTTCGGCTAATTTTTAATTCGTTTATTAACTACGTATATTACAACTCGGCAATTTATTCGCGACACAAAATTTATAAAATATGAAATCACATAATTGGAGCGTGACGTGATAAATAACCAAACGTCTAATAACACGTAGCACGTTATTAAGATACGATCCGATAAAATTCCCAAGCATTGTGTATTCCCGAAATACTAAAGTTAGCGTAATTATAGCGTGCGCGTAATTAATTCTCCGAATCTAATTAGCGTAGGAGTAAATAACGATAAAGTTGCGCGTTTAAAATACCTGAAAAACCGGGATGTCACATTATCCCCATGTTGAAAGAATTTTCGTCCCGAAAATTGAGTAAACGCGGTTAAGAATGCAAGCGCACGAAAGTTCAGTTGGTTAGAATGGTACAAGAAAATCCCAGACTGCCACATCATCCCCATGTTGAGAGAATTTTGTCCCGAAATTCAGCTGCGCTACTTGGATTTTGTGATTCGGTTGTAAAGAGGTGAGGATATTTGTCTCTAATTTGATCCTCTCCTTCCCAAGTGTATTCCGGTCCACGCATAAAGTTCCAACGAACCTTGACAATCGGTATTTACTATGTCTTCGTGTTTTGACCTACTCGATTGGTTCTTCAATGAACCGCAGTTGTTCGTCCACATGGATCTCATCCAATGGAATGGCTAATGTTTCATCTGATAGACACCTCTTCAGATTTAAGACATGAAAAAAAAATGTTGTGAACTCCACTGAGTTCATCAGGAAGCTTCAACTCATAAGCTACCTGACCAATTTTCTCAGTGATTTCGAAAGGTCCGACATACCGCGGATTAAGCTTGCCCCGTTTGTCAAACCGAACCACACCTTTTCAAGATGAGACTTTAAGTAGCACTCGATCCCTAACCTGGAGCTCGGGAGGTTTCCTACACATATAAGTGTAGCATTTCTGACGGTCACGAGCTGCCGCCATTCGTTATCGGATTTGGGCAATCTTTTCTGTTGTGTCGATAACGAGTTTCGGTGCCAGTGATTTGGCTGTCGCCAACTTTTGTCCAGCATAGAGGTGATCGGTATTTTCGGCCGTACAAAGCCTCGAACGGAGCAGCCTTGATGTTGGCATGGTAACTTTTGTTGTATAAAAACTTCACTAAAGGTAGATGCCTTTCCCAGCCGTTACCAAAGTTGATAACACATGCTCAAAGCATGTCTTCTAGAGTCTGGATGGTGCGTTCAGTCTGCCCATCCGTCTGAGGGTGATAAGCTGTACTCATGTCTGGGCGTGAGCCAAAGGATTTTGTGCAAAACCTGCCACAAATCAGATGCAAAGCGCGGGTCACGATTGGAAACAATAGGAGTTGGCACTCCGTGCCTAGCGACTATTCTTTCAAATTGATGTCTGCGAGTGTAGGAGACTTGTTGTAACATCCGGCAAAAACGGATTTACCAAACCCGCTCCGTTTATCAACCGAACAGTCAGTCAAAATTTTCGTTGCGAATTAAATGCCCAAAATATTTTTAAACGATCCGTAATCAATTATTATACAAGAATATATAATTAGTTTTTGAAAAACTGTCAAAAATCGCAAAATAAAAATGAATTGCCTCTGCCGGGTTTCGAACCCGGGTCTGTACCGAGTCACTCAGCAACTTATCACCTCACACACAAACCACTGCGCCACGGATGCTTCTTGTGAAATAATAGAATCATTTAATTGATAAAGTGTCGTTACGAATTCAAAATCGGCGCCCAAACGATTCAGTCGTCGGAAACCCGGAAATCCCGCGAATCTTAACTACAATTTACGTTATAACGTAAACCATTAACCAGATATCGGTTATAACCGATGTTTGAAGTTCCGCGACCAAAAACATAACCGCCGGAAAATTTAAATAAACGAACACAGTCGGAAATCAGACCAAGTGCATCTCGTTTTTCCCCTATAAATTGACCCACAACCGACAGCAAACCTTTTCGCTCAAAAAAACACATCTTTTCACGGCGTAATTCCACTCGCCGGAATAAATCTGTTCGTCGCCGGAAAACCGGTTTCCCCACTGCCGAGCTTTTCTGAACCTCCTAAGTTTATACCGAAGTCACCCTTACCTTTTCCAAGCTTTCCGGAGACTAGCTGCTATAAGGAACCTGTCGCCGGAGTTGAATTCTGTCGCCGGAGTTTCTGCCGGAAAACAGAGAGTCCAGTCGGTATATTTCTCCGCCCAGTTTCTTTTCCTTTTCACTTTTATCTTACCTTAATCGACTGTAAAACACTAATAAACCGATAAAAAACCTTGAACCAGTCAGTCGACTTTCTCTGGTTATTCTTTGATGAAGAAGACGATGTACTGGTTATATTATAAGTGTAATTAAAATCATGAAATTAATCGGGTTAGACACACAGTCCAGCGGTGGACTGTGTGCACATAAAACGCTAAAGGTCTCGAGTTCGATTCCCGTCTCACACACGCTGCCTTAATAAAAACCATTTTTTTTTGTTTAACTGAACCGGAGTCGCCACAGTTATATGTTAAGTATATTAATAACCGGAATAATAACCAAGTTAGACACACAGTCCAGCGGTGGACTGTGTGTTTGTTTATATCACTGGTCACGAGTTCGAGTCCGGTCTTCTGCACCGACTCGGACAGTTATCTCTTCTTTTTAATTAAGGCAGAAAAGGAAATAACTAATTAGTATTTAAGTATAATAAAAATCCAATTATATAACATGTTGAACACACAGTCCAGCGGTGGACTGTGTGTTAGATTAAACCACAGGTCCCGGGTTCGAGACCTGTGGAGTGCATGTCCGAGTCGTTTAAACTGTTTTTAAAATAAAAAGGATTTCTGTTTAATTCTAATTAATGTATATATGTAATTAAAATCGGATATATAACGGGTTAGACACGTAGCTCAGTTGGTAGAGCTGCGTGCACGCGTACGGGAGGTCTCGGGTTCGAGCCTCACCCAGCGCACAACAATATGCCTCGAACCGGTCAACGCCAGTCAAAGTCAATGGTCAAAGTCAACTGTAGCAGAAAAAAATAAAATATTTTTATTATTTTTATTTAATTATTTTAATTAAAAATCAATTATAAATACTTAAAAATAACATTTTTAAGATTAGAAAATAGCCTCAAATTCACAAAAATGCACCCAACAATCCTACTAAAATAGTTTAATAAAATCCGTTTACTTACCAAACCATAATAGCGATTTATCTAGGTTAAATCTCACTCGTGGTTAAAACCACTTCGCGTGCATTCAACGTCATCAACCGAACGCACCCACTGTGAGTGAATCTTACAATTCCCCCTTTTAAATTACACGTTTTGGGGTGTGTCATGTGTTATGAAATTAATTAATTTATTTATTTAAACTTGTGCCATACCACATCATGACTTAAACTTAGATTGTTTTTATTGTTGTGATTTACTTATTGCCATTTGTCAAGTCATATGAAACTCATACATTAAGCCCATCAGTTCCTCGTGGGAGACGAGTAGAACATCGCGTGCTTCACATCAAATTCATTATTATTCATGTGTGTATCATTGAGTTTATATTGTTTGTAGTTGTGTTATTCATATTATCATGTTTATGCAATTCATTCATCAGGCCCCTCAGTTCCTCGTGAGAGACGAGTTGAACATCGCGTGCCTTTAATTGTTCCATTATTATTCATGAGTGTTTCAGTTAACATCTTATGATTGCCGATTTAGTTACATCTATTTTTACTCATGTTTGGTTGTGCACATATTTCATAATCAATTTAAATAAATTGTTCAAATGTTTTCCATAGGATTCACTCGCCAACATTATGTTGATCCAAAAAAAAAACCTTTTTACACATGATACAGGTGAACAGGTTGAAGCAAGGATAACATAGGATATGCCTTAGAAGAGAACAAAGAAGTTAGATTGTTAGTTAGATCATGTTGTAACATTATTGTAATTTTCCATTTAATTTGTATTAATGAATATGAAACGTTTAATAAATGTCATGAGCTTTGATGATAACCCAATCATGCCCGATCACCTTTTCCGCTGCGGGTCGGGGTGTGACACTTGTCAGTTTCCTTGATTGCCAGAAAGTGTGCAGACTTTGTCAATCTGTCAACAATCACCCAGATGATGTCGTTTCTTCGCTGGGATCTGGGTAAGCCAGTGACGAAATCCCTGGAAATTTGCTCCCATTTCCATGTTGGGATCTCTGGTTGTTGAAGTAGTCCTGACGGCTTTTGGTATTCAACCTTAACCCTAGCACAGGTCAAGTATTTACTAACATAAGTCGCTATGTTAGCTTTCATGTGGGGCCACCAGTACAAAGCCTTGAGATCCTGATACATCTTGTCAGAACCAGGATGCACCGAGTAACGAGACTTGCGTGCTTCGTCCATCACAAGCTCTCGTAAGTTTCCATAGAATGAGGCCCATACACGTTCCATGAAATAATAAATGTTGTCTTCCTTGCGTTCAAGTTTCTTCTCCATGCCCAGCAGGGATTCTGCTTTGAGGTTCGTGAATCTAAGCGTCACAAATCAGGGTAGGAAGACTGGAGTGGATAGAAAGCTGTAACGCACGTACATGCTTAGGTTTGGTATCCTTATGACTCAGGGCATCAACCACCACGTTGGCCTTGCCTGGATGATTCTAGATCACGCACTCATAGTGGTTGAGGAGTTCGGCCCATCGACGCTGTCGCGTGTTCAACTCCTTCTGATCGAAGATATGCTGGAGACTCTTGTGATCGGTGTAGACGGTGCACTTGGTACCGTATATGCAATGTCTCTCTATCTTGAGTGCAAAAGCTACTACTCTCAAACCCCAAACCGTGGGTAGTGTAGTTGTTTTTCGTGAACCTTGAGTTGGCGCGATTGCGTAAGCGATGACTTTCTCATGTTGCACCAACACATATCTTGGTCCTTGGATAGACGCGTCACAGTAAACAACGAAATCGTCTGCGCCTTCTTGTAACGAATAATAGGTGTACTACAGAGTTTCACCTTCAACTGTTGAAACGCGGATTACTGAGTAGTCTTTCGAGTTAGAGTTGCGAGGGTTTGTGCCTATGATCAAGAAAAGCGGGCTTCGCAACGTTAAAAGTCCTTCGTTAGAAGCTAAACATAAGGTTGTTTGTGTGGTAGGGGCTCCATGGTAAGGTGTAGGTATCGTTTGGATTCCTACTAGTTCTTGGAGTAGATTCGAATGTCCTCAAAGAAAACAAGTGGCATATTCGTCATGGTAGGCTAAATTCGAATGTCGTGACTGGGAACCTGCCTCGTTCGTAACGAGTTCTAAGGACAGTTCTCGTGGTACCTCCATATCTGTGATATTCATGGCCCATTGCTCATCGAGTAACGTTTGTAGAGAGTAACCCATCCAAGCGAGAGTTCGCCGAAGAATGTGGTTAGGATAAGGATCATAGAATCCGAGAAGTATATCCCGAATGGATGTGGAAACATGCAAAAAGGGTAGTCGCAATCGATGCGTAAGCGTGTAAGGGTAGTCAGGAATTTGCATGATCTTCCCAAAATAATAGGTGTGTGACCGGGTCGGGTTAGCCGTTCCCGATCATACCTCTTCAGATGTTGACTAGGAAGTCATAGTTTTGTAATTTAACCAAGTCTGTGGGTATTTGCGTTGGAAGATAACTCCATAAATGTCGTCTTACACGGTTTTGATCAAGTCATACACGACGCATATGGAAGCTTATTTTCTAAGTCTTCTTCGCAATAAACATTGACCAGTTAGTACTACAAATTATTACTCTATACTGTCTGAAATAATATATTATATAGCGTACATCACTACTAAATTAAACACAACATATACGAAAATAATATTGTAAATCTATGTAAAATCTAAAAACACCTACAATTTCATTGAAAGATGATGTAACATTTTATTACCATTTTTACCTTAGAAGCAAACAAAAACTTATTGAGTAGGCTACACACATATCCTATATTAAATATTTTGAGCATTTGAGTAAGGCTTCCACTATTTACACATCTTTAAAATCTTATTTTTATATCTCTATTTGTATATGGTCCGCATAAAGTTATACGGGCCGTATAACTAATTGTTGCACAAAAAAATATCAGAGAATGTCTATTTGTCCATGTATACGGGCCGTATAACATTAATCAACTCTTATAGAATGTTATACGACCCATATAACCGTATACGACCCAAACCTCATATAATGCTCTACGACTCGTATAATGTTATACGACCCGCACAAAATGTTATACGACCTAATATTTTCTCAACACATACGATTCGTCTAATATTATATGAGCCGTATAACATTACCCAATATTTGTCATATCAAAGTATTCTATACGGGTCGTATAACGTTATCCGGTCTGTATACATGGTGTGAAATTAAGATTTTGGAGTGTGGGATTGTTAGGACCCTTGAGTAAATGATGTTTAATTTAAATATATTACATAATTATAAATTTTGGCAAAAAGAATCTGTAACAACTCGAAAATTCGATTGTTATCTTTTCTTTTGTTTTCCGTTTATCTCCTTTTGTAATTCCGAGATTCGGTTAGTAATAAAGTTTATGTTAATTAAATTATAGTGTTGTACGTTATTATCGCATCCAATTGCTTAATAAATCGCATCGCTAATCTCATCGCATCGCAAAACGCAATGGTTTATGTCGTTTTATATTATTTATGTGTTATATGTGTTTGTGGTTATGTTTGCAATCGCTATCGCATCGCTCTCGCATTCTCGAATTGGCTAAATCGCACTATTATGTCAACTATAACGCTTAACGCTTTAATTTAACGCTTAATATAACTATCCATTACGAACCAAATCGCCAAACGAACTCTTAACGCGAAATCAACAAACGAAACTTGATCACCAGGCCAAGTTCAGCCGCACTTGACTACCACAAGTTCGCCCGAACTCGCCTGAGAAACAAGAATCCTTACTTTCCACAAGTTCGCTCAAACTTGTACAAATATGTACAAGTTCTACCGAACTTGACTGAGACTCCTTGCACATCTAGCAAGTTTGCCCGAACTTCCATGAAATTCATGCAAGTTCGACCGAACTTGACTCCATCAGCTCCATTTTTGCCTTCCCCTATAAATACTTAGCTTATTTCTCTCATTTGAACTTGCTGCAACTTCGCCTAGAGCTCCCGAAACCCTCTGTTTTATACGTAAGAATCAACCCGATTTCAACTACAATGATGTTCAACAACGTTTATCAACAACCAACAAAGGTTTACAACGATTTTGCACAAGGATCTACCTTCGTTTTCATCAAAAACCCATTATTTTACGAAAATCTTCATCTTTTTCTTCCAAAACTTCGGTTTTAAGCTTAGATCTACACAATACGAGTTCGTTTGGTGATAGTAGAGGCTTCCTAAACACGAGATCTGCAAGATCTCGGCTTGTAAGTCATGGATCTGAGAAAAACCTTTGATAACCATTGATTTCTACACAAGATACGAATTTTGATGATGCTTTGTTCATTTTCTGGTATGAAACGAAGCATCTATCATTCAAGATCCCAGACCTGGAAGCACAAGGACGTTTATGTTGGTTTACATAAGGCGGACAAATCCGAACGAACCCCGAGTTCGCCCAGATTAGCCCACGCTTTTGTAAAACAGCTAAAACAGCTCTAAAAGACCTCTCCGACCTAAGTTTGCTCAGTAGCACAGGGTTGAGGGATGGACACTCGATTTTCCTCAGCAAACAACGCGAAAACGAAAGATTTTGGACCCGAAAACATCAAGTTCGCTCGAGAATCACCAGCTCACCAGGTCAAGTTCTACCGAACTTGTACCCATCTGGGTCAAGTTCGACCGAACTTGAGTGTTTCTTCACCAGGTTTCTTGCAAGTTCTCCCGAACTTGCCTGGTTTCTTAGGAAACCATACAAGTTCGACAGAACTTGCCAAACCAGTAAGGTTTTCCTACAAGTTCTCCCGAACTTGACAAGTTTCTTAGGAAACTCATCAAGTTCGACCGAACTTGACTCTAAACCCACCAAAACCCAGCAAGTTCGCTCGAACTTGTCTACTGCCCAACCAAGACTTAACCGTTTCAGCTTTTCGGAGACTGATGCCCTTCCGTTCGCGTATGCAGGCTGATCCGGCGCTCTTCTCGACTATCCTCAGAATCTTTAAGCTAACTAAAACGCACCCACAGTGAGTATACTTGACCCATTTTCGCTTTAACACACTTTTTGGGTGTTACATACGTTCTTATATCAAAATCACTTCACAAATCAAACTGTTTATCACACGCGAATAATCTGATTATATATGCTCAATACGTGATACTAGAAGCATGTGACTAGGACTTATTTTTGTTAACTTGCCTCCTTAGCTAGTATGGTACTATAGTCTGGCTAACACCCGACGGGGTCTAGTTTGGATGGACGTGCAAGCCTTCTCACGGTAGTTAGCATGAGAAATAAGCCAATGTTTATCTGTGTGATATGTTTTGGTGTATCATGATATATAGTTAGACTATTTCTCGTACGGTTTCTCTATTATGTTAGTATTACTAAAACATGTATGATCACCTTTACTTAATTGTATTGACTCGTATTTTAACGTATGTAACAGGTTAAGGATTGTAGCTTGGATGCTTGGACTTAGTATTGCTTAGTTTGTTTTGTTATGTTTTAGTTCCAAGTGTAATAAATCTAGGGAAGATCGAATTGGATTTATGTTTAAGAGATTTTGTTGAATTGTAATGGTTGTTTTGAAGGTTGTATGAGTTTGATAGTATGGGATATTGAATGTTGATTATTATCTTTGAAATGGCTGTTATGGAATCTCTTGATCAATCTGATTCGCGTAGTGCCACTACCCTGATGATTCCGCCATCGGTTGGGGTGTGACAGATTGGTATCAGAGCGCCATAACTAGGATAATAGCTAGAATTGCCATGATTCGACCTAGTAGCATGTTTAAGTACCCGATTGACCTATCTTTGACTTAAATGTTAAACTACTTGCCATAAATGCTTAAATATGCCTTTCCTAAGGCTAATACAATAATACACGCTTGGAAACGCTCGCATCACACCAAACGAGTGATCAAGTCAAGAATAGGTGTGAAAACCGAGACTCTCGACAAGATCATTCACTCCGCGCATTCTCTCGCACGAGATACCTTCATTGTGTTAGGAGTGACATCCAAACCTCGACGAAAATCTCCATTTCTATCGAGGAATGAAGTTGCTAAGTTAGGGGTGAAACCCGCATCTTAGTAACTAATTCCGCAATTCGATTTTCAATCTCACCAAAGTCTCGGTTACGCCGATGGTTTGGAACACGTATTAACTGGAAGGGTAAACGTCGTTAGCCGCTTGCGGTGAGAACGTTTATCTATTAGGCCAAAGCGTGGGTCCAAATGCAAAGGGTAGTCGAATCACTTTGGCGTGTCGAATATCTCAAAACCCCGGACACCCCCAATTGATTTAGGCCTATATCGTCGATTTACGCATCATCGAGTTCTCGCTTTGATGATTTATCATATCATCGATTTCTCGATTTATCGCATTTACGTTCCATCGAATGTATGCACAACTCGCACAGCTCTCGAAATCTAAAATGCTAATAAACCAACCAAACTAATCGCTTAACTTGCTTACGCCTATGAGGACGTGTACCTCATACGCGGTATTATCTCGCTATTATATATCACTTATATCTCGATTATATCCCGCTATTATATCGCATCTCATATCGCGCTACGCATGATTTTAATTAGAAGGTGAATACGTGCAAAGTGTGTGCTTACGTGGATTATGTGCTTACGTGCTTATGTGTCTACGTGTTTACGTGCTTACGTGTTTATGTGATTTTGTGCCTTGTATAAATAATAATAATAATAAATATTTAAACATAACTATTATAATCGAATCTCATCTAATCTAAATCCTTCGTGTAGATGTCTTCAATGGGATCGCACACCCGAAGGAATCTCCAGCGCAACAACGCCGACAAGCGTATTGCCACCATGGTAGCCAAGGAAATGGCTAAGGTCATCCCGCAAATCGTCTCATAAATCCATGCTGTGAGCAGTAACTCGTTAGTTGACTCGAAAGCCGAAAACCCCAAGCCGCGATTTAGTTTCAAAAATTTCAAGGCTTGTGCACCTCTCGCCTTTCCCGGGCAACGATGGACCGACAACTATGTTCCATTGGTTTGACGCCATTGAGGTCACCTTTAGGCAAAGTGGATGCCGCGATGACCTTCGCACGGTGAACGCTACCGGAGTCTTCCAGTCCCGTGCTCTCGACTGGTGGACCGCCGAAAGAAATAGGTGCGACAATGATGGAGCCTATAGTCTGTCTTAGGAGGAAATCAAGGAAGTAATGATGAAGGAGTTTTGTCCTCCGCACGAGATGCAAAAGTTCTAGAACGAGTTTTGGAGTATAAAGCTAGATGGTCCCGACAATGCTGGATTCACTGCTCGATTCCAGATCTTGAGCATCATCTGTCCCAGCCAAGTTGATACTACTGAGAAAGCTATCAACAAGTATATCCGTGGTTTACCCGAATGTGTTGCAAATTTTGTGAAAGTTTCTCGTACTACAACCATCGAGGAAACCTACATGCTCGCCGCTGAGATCAATGATCACCGAGTTCAAGATGGTTACTTCAAGAATCATGCAAAAGTTGCCAATCAAGCTGTCGTCGAACCAACTGCTGCTATCGAACCATCCAGCGACCCTAAGGGAAAGCGTCAGGGACGCAAAAGAGGAAACCCTAGCAAGAACTATGCCGCTGCTACACCGCTCAACTCTCAGCCTTATCAGGCTCCTACTCAGGACGCACCCCCAGCTAAACGTGCGTACACCGGTCCTCACCCACTGTGCCCTATGTGCACATATCATCATGTGGTGGGTGGAAACTGTCGTTTTTGCACAAACTGCAATATCTACAGTCACTTTACGGTCAGTTGCCGTACCGGCCCTCGTCAGCCAGCTCCTCAAGCTCCAGCACTGCCAGCTCCTCAGTGTACTCCCCAGAACAACCAGCAGCAACAAGCAGCAGCTCCAAAGGCACGAGTGTGCTTCGTGTGTGGTGATCCGAACTACTTTGCTAATGTTTGACCAAACTGTACCGTGAAACAAGAGCCGCAGTAGCAGCAGCCTCAGCAGCAGCCACCACCGCAGCCTCAGCAGCTATAACAAGCTGCGCGTGGAAGAGCCTTCAATATCAATCACCGCCAGGCTCAGAATGACAACAATGTTGTCAATGGTACGTTTCTCGTTAATGGTATTTATGCTTCATGTTTATTTGATACGGGTGCCGATAATTGTTTTGTTTCGCTAGAATTCGAAAAGGTTTTAAAATGTAAGCGCGCTAAACTCCCAAAGACTTTCGATGTGGAAGTCGCCACCGGAAGAATCGTTACCGTTAATTCCGTCTTACGTGGTTGTAATCTCGATCTCAACCATGTCTTCTCGATCAATCTCATACCTATGCAGTTAGGTAGTTTCGATATCATAGTAGGTATGGATTTTCTTCTTGAGAATCATGCTGAAGTTGTATGCTTCGATAAAATGATTCGCTTCCCCCTTCCGAATGGTGATCAACTTCATGTTTATGGTGAAACTCCCTCAAAGAAGTTGATGCTGTCATGTACTCGAGCACACAAATGCTTGCAAAAGCGATGTGTTGCTTTCCTCGCCCATATTGTGAACCCGGAAAAAGAAAAGAAGACTTATAAAGACGTTCCGTTGTTTGTGAATTTCCTAAAGTCTTTCCCTACGATTTACCCAGTTTACCCCCTACTCGAGATGTTGAATTCCGTATCGATTTAGTTCCCGGAGCTACTCCCGTTGCTAAAGCTCCTTATCGCCTCGCACCATCCGAAATGCTCGAGCTATCAAGCCAAACTTCAAGAGCTTCTTGATAAAGGCTTCATACGCCCGAGCACTTCGCCGTGGGGCGCTCCGGTCCTTTTCGTGAAAAAGAAGGATGGATCGTTCCGTATGTGCATCGATTATCGTGAACTTACGATAAAGAACCGCTACCCTCTTCCTCGTATTGACGATTTATTTGATCAGCTTCAAGGTGCTACTTGTTTTTCCAAGATCGACCTTTATTCCGTTATCATCAGTTATGCGTGTTGGAAGAAGACATTCCGAAAACCGCCTATCGTACTCGCTATAGCCATTTCGAATTCGTGGTCATGCCTTTTCGTCTTACCAATGCACCCGCGGTTTTCATGGATTTGATGAACCGTGTGTGTAAAGCTTTCTTAGATTGTTTCATTATTGTTTTCATCGATGATATCCTTATCTATTCGAAATTGAGAGACGAACACGCGCGCCATCTCCGTTTAGTCCTCGAACTCCTTCAAGGAAAGCGCCTTTATGCTAAGTTCTCTAAATGTGAATTTTGGCTCGAAGAAGTCCAATTTCTCGGCCACATCGTTAATAGTCAAGGAATTCACGTCGACCCTGCAAAGGTTGAAGCCGTCAGAAGTTGGATTACACCAAAGAATGCTTCCGAAATCCGTTCATTTCTTGGATTGGCAGGTTATTACCGTCAATTCATTGCCGACTTTTCGAAAATCGTCGTTCCGCTTAACGCTTTGACTCATAAAGACAAACCTTTTGTTTGGGATTCCAAGCAAGAGGAAGCTTTTCAAACTCTCAAGCGAATGCTATGCATCGCTCCCGTTCTCGCTTTACCCGACGGAAACGACGATTTTGTAGTTTACTGCGATGCCTCTAATCTTGGTCTTGGTTGTGTTCTCATGCAACGAGACAAGGTTATCGCGTATGCGTTTCGACAACTCAAGATCCACGAGAAGAACTACACTACCCATGATCTCGAACTCGGTGCAGTTGTTTTTGCATTGAAGATATGGCGACACTACCTTTACGGTACTAAGTGTACGGTTTTCACCGACCATAAGAGCTTACAACATATTTTTAATCAAAAAGAACTAAACATGCGACAACGTTGATGGGTTGAACTTCTCAACGACTACGATTGTGAGATACGCTACCATCCCGACAAAGCAAACGTCATCGCTGATGCTCTAAGTCGACGAAGCTATGTATATGGTATTCGTGACTCTCAAGCTTGTGCTAAACTTGAAACTCTTATCCGTGCCGCTCAATTCGCTTGTTTTAACGAGAATACTCTTCAAGACGAAATGAAATGTGGTGCCGAAACTCAGTTTGTATCTAAATCAGATGGTATTTATTACTATCTCGATCGTATCTGGATTCCTACTCGTGATAATCTCCGTGAATTGCTAATGACTGACGCTCATAAATCTTGATACTCCATTCACCCCCGTGCCGACAAGATGTACCAGGTCCTTCGTCCTAAGTACTGGTGGCCGGGCATGAAGAAGGATATCGCCTTGTATGTCTCAAAGTGCTTAACCTGCTCGAAGGTTAAAGCCGAACATCAAAGGCCCTCTGGCTTGCTCGAACAACCCGAAATCCCGATATGGAAATGGGAAAGTATAGCCATGGATTTTATTACGAAACTTACCCGCACTTCATCCGGTCACGATAGCATTTGGGTTATTGTTGATCGTCTCACCAAATCCGCGCACTTTATTGCTATACCAGAAGACTTTAAGGTCGAACGACTCGCCCGAATCTATACCGACGAAGTTATATGTCGACACGGGACGCCTCGTGACATCATTTCTGATCGCGACGGCCGCTTTATCTCGCGTCTCTGGGAGACATTTCAATCCGCTCTCGGTACTACTCTCAATCTCAGTACCGCTTTTCACCCTCAAACAGACGGTCAGACTGAGCGCACGATCCGCACCCTCGAAGACATGCTTCGTGCGTGCATCATAGATTTTGGTGGTAACTTGGATACACATTTACCTTTAATTGAATTCTCTTACATTAATAGTTATCATACCAGCATTCAAATGACTCCTTTTGAGGCATTGTATGGAAGAAAATGTAGATCGCCTATTGCATGGCACGAGATCGGAGAAGCACAAATCACCGGTCCCGAGCTAATTCAAGAAACGATGGACAAGATCCTCCAGATCAGAGACAATCTCTTGAAAGCTCGGAGTCGTCAAAAGAGTTATGCCGATAAACACCGCAAGCCCCTACAGTTCGAAGTGGGAGATCACGTTCTCCTAAAGGTTGCACCTTGGAAGGGAGTGGTCCGCTTCGGCAAGAAAAGAAAGCTAACGCCTCGATACGTTGGACCCTTTAAGATTCTGGAAAGGATCGGTAAAGTTGCCTATCGTCTTGAACTACCGGCGGAACTTAATAACGTTCATCCGACTTTCCACGTGTCTAACCTCAAGAAATGCCTAGCCGAAGAAAATCTGCATGTACCTCCGAAGATCTGCAAATCAACGAGACTCTCCATTTCGTGGAAAAGCCTGTGGAAATCATGGACCGAGAGACCAAGAAACTCCAATGCTCTCGCATCCCTATCGTGAAGGTCCAATGGGAAGCAAACGCAGCGCCGAGTTCACTTGGGAATTGGAAAGTGATATGAAGGCCAAGTACCCGCATCTATTTGTTACAGCTACTACCTAATTTCAAGACGAAATTCTCTAAAGTAGAGGAGACTCTAACAACTCGAAAATTCGATTGTTATCTTTTCTTTTGTTTTCCGTTTATCTCCATTTGTGATTTTGAGATTCGGTTAGTAATAAAGTTTATGTTAATTAAATTATAGTGTTGTACGTTATTATCGTATCTAATCGCTTAATAAATCGCATCGCTAATCTCATCGCATCGTAAAACGCAATGGTTTATGTGGTTTTATATTATTTATGTGTTATGTGTGTTTGTGGTTATTTTTGCAATCGCTATCAAATCGCTCTCGCACTCTCGAATCGCTAAATCACACTATTATGTCAACTATAACGTTGAACGCTTTAATTTAACGCTTAATATAACTATCTAATACGAACCGAATCGCCAAACAAACTCTTAACGCGAAATCAGCAAACGAAACTTGGTCACCAGGCCAAGTTCGGCCGCACTTGACTACCACAAGTTCACCCGAACTTGCCTGAGACACAAGAATCCTTACTTTCCACAAGTTCAACCGAACTAGACTGAGACTCCTTGCACATCTAGCAAGTTTGCCTGAACTTGCATGAAATTCATGCAAGTTCGACCGAACTTGACTCCATCAGCTCCATTTTTGCCTTCCCCTATAAATACTCAGCCCATTTCTCTCATTTGAACTTGCTGCAACTTCGCCAAGAGCTCTCGAAACCCTCTGTTTTCTACGTTAGAATCAACCCGATTTCAACTACAATGATGTTCAACAACGTTTATCAACAATCAACAAAGGTTTACAACGATTTTGCACAAAGATCTACCTTCGTTTTCATCAAAAACCCATTCTTTTACGAAAATCTTCATCTTTTTCTTCCAAAACTTCGGTTTTAAGCTTGGATCTACACAATACGAGTTCGTTTGGTGATAGTAGAGGCTTCCCAAACACGAGATCTGCAAGATCTCGGCTTGTAAGTGATGGATCTGAGAAAAACCTTTGATAACCATTGATTTCTACACAAGATACGGACTTTTGATGATGCTTTGTTCATTTTCTGGTATGAAACGAAGCATCTATCATTCAAGATCCCAGATCTGGAAGCACAAGGACGTTTATGTTGGTTTACACTAAGCCGGACTAATCCGAACGAACCCCGAGTTCGCTCGGATTAGCCCACGCTTTTGTAAAACAGCTAAAACAGCTCTAAAAGACCTCTCCGACCTAAGTTTGCTCAGTAGCACAGGGTTGGAGGGATGGATACTCGATTTTCCTCATCAAACGACGCGAAAACGCAAGATTTTGGACCCAAAAACATCAAGTTCGCTCGAGAATCACCAGCTCACCAGGTCAAGTTCGACCGAACTTGTACCCATCTGGGTCAAGTTCGACCGAACTTGCCAAATTAGTAAGGTTTTCCTACAAGTTCGCCCGAACTTGACAAGTTTCTTAGGAAACTCATCAAGTTCGACCGAACTTGACTCTAAACCCACCAAAACCCAGCAAGTTCGCTTGAATAGTGTGTTTACACACAAGTTCGCCCGAACTTGTCTACTGCCCAACCAAGACTTAACCGTTTCAGCTTTTCGGAGACTGATGCACTTCCGTTCGCGTATGCAGGCTGATCCGGCGCCTTTTCGACTCTCCTCAAATCTCTAAGCTAACTAAAACGCACCCACAGTGAGTATACTTGACCCATTTTCGCTTTAACGCATTTTTGGGTGTTACATACGTTCTTATATCAAAATCACTTCACAAATCAAACTGTTTATCACACGCAAATAATCTGATTATATATGCTCAATACGTGATACTAGAAGCATGTGACTAGGACTTATTTTCTTAACTTGCCTCCTTAGCTAGTATGGTACTATAGTGTGGCTAACACCCGACGGGGCCTAGTTAGGATGGACGCGCAAGCTTTCTCACGGTAGTTAGCATGAGAAATAAGCCTATGTTTATCTGTGTGATATGTTTTGGTGTATCATGATATATAGTTAGACTATTTCGCGTATGGTTTCTCTATTATGTTAGTATTACTAAAACTTGTATGCTCACCTTTACTTAATCGTATTGACTCGTATTTTTACGTATGCAACAGTTTAAGGATTGTAGCTTGGATGCTTGGAAATATGCACGTAAATAATTTATTTTTTTATACTAACAGGTACATAAAAATAGACGAAATAATTTATTTTTTTAAGTAAAGAAAGTATAGGGTAAACTCGAAACAAATTATTAGTAAAAACCTAATATGTTAAAAACGTTCGTAAAACCATGCCAAGTAGCACCAATGTCACACCACTGACAACGACTACCAACATCAGAAAAGGTTGTAAAAATAAAATAAATAAAAAAGAAAAATAACACCGAACGAAAAGCAGACGAAAAAACGTTGAACCATGCACGCTCATTGCGGCGTGTTAATGCGAAGAAATTAGACCGAAACGTAAAAACGTAGAAAAAATAACTAAGTCAACCTACAAACCGCAAGTTGCTACGAATCTATGAAATGGGAAAAAATATACGTGTTGCGACGGGCCTGTGAAACGGCAAAGATAGACGAATATGTTGAACCCCACACGTACGTTGTGGCATGTTAACTCGCAAAATTTAAAGGGACACACAAAACGAAAAAAACTTGCGAAAGTTGAAAAGTATGGTGACTAAAGTTTGAAACTAAAAAAGTTTTGGGTTATATTGCAAAAATTAAAATGGTTTGGGTCAAAAGTAAAAAAGAAATCAAAGGGGTTAAAAGATGAAAATTAACGGGTTTAAAGTAAAAAATCAAGATTTTTTTGAAAAACTCCCTATGCTTGAATTACAACACTATAAAGCACTACAATGCTGATATTTATAGTTTGGTAATTTTTTTAAAAGAACCCACATTAATTTGTTGTGTGTTTATTTCTTAAGACGGGTGAAAGCCACTAATTTGCCATTTAATCAACCAATGCACTCATACCTCCACAAAAATGCCATTCAATGACTCACCATTCATCTTAGTACACAACAACATTCATCCTTTAACATCATATTCTTGATTGTAATCTCCATGGTAATTTTGATCTTAGTGTTTTCACATCATGTATACCCATTTTAAATAATAATAGATCTTCTGTAATTATAATTATACATATATTTTACGAAAAAAATTATTGTAAGTAACAAGCCACACCTCTTTAGTTTTTTTAGCATCCTTAGAGGAAGATGAACCAACCTATAAAACATGCACATCAAACAACTATTCATCCTTTTCTATTATCACTTTTGTCCATGAAGCCTGTTACAAATGCTCTAGCAATATACGCATGCACAATACGGACATACAAAATATATGTATATATACATAACTTCATACATCGGCTGGACCAACTACATCATACTACTAACCTAATTAAGGTAGAAACTTTCTTATGATTCATTATTTTACGCTATGTCAATTTATAACTAAGATATTTGATATATATTATAGGGGAACATATATTAAAATGTGGGTTTTGTCCAAGTAGCTTAAGAATGATTATTGAGATAATATGTGACACTTTTTGTGTCACACGCTGATTTCCTGGTGGGTTCGACTTAGGGTATATGCATGACGATTGATATCAGTAATCCCAATATGCACAGCTTGAAGATAAGAATTTAAAGTAAAATATTAAAGTACAAACTTGAAAGTCCAAAGTTTATAAAAAAATAATAAGGTAAATTACACTTTTTGTCCTTTATGTTTGTATCAGATTATAATGGATAGATTTTAACTTCAATGATTACAGTCACAATCCTTTATTTGTAAAACTCATTATACATTACGTCTTTTACCACTAATCAGGTTAAAATTTTCAGTCAAATCTATTCATATAAGGGCAGTTTAGTCTTTTCACTTAATTATTTATAGCATTTAATAACTTATTATGAAAACAATTTTAAATATCCTCTCTCTCCTCTCTCTCTCTCTCTCTCTCTCTCTCTACAAAAGCTCACAATCAGATCAATTTCTTTGCTAATTCCACCAATTTCTTCACTAATTCCAAAAATAAAAACATGCGAAGATAATTACAAAGCCAAAATATCTCAAAGATATGTAATAAAAACTAAAAAGTAATGGCAGACCAGGTAAAATCAAATGAATAACCAACTATAATACAATCACAAATGTTAATACCCCCAATCGAAAATGAGTGAACAGAGAGATGGAGAACGGCCGTCACTGACGGAACCTGTTTTCAGATCAGATTAGGGCTCTCGGCTGAGATCTATCCAGTGACAACGATCCAGCATCTTCAGAATCCGATATCGTCGCTGTAGGAATCGATGTCGGTGGTCCGGCGAGTGGAACAAACGATGATCTGCAGGTGGCAGTGGAGGTGCCAGAGGTCTGGTGGCACATCAGAGGCTTGTTTTCAAGTAAAGTGGTTGGATTAGGGTGTGTGGTGGCGGTGGTCCGCAGGTGGCACTGGAGGTTGTTTTGGATGGTAGAGATTAGAGAGTGAAGAAAGATAGTAGGTGTAGAGAGGGTTTTATGTGTTGTATAACTTTTTTTTATTTTTTTTTCACATATGAATAAAATTACTGATTTACTCTCATGTGCAAGTCATATGACTAAACTTAACTGAAAAATTTAACTTAGTTTATGTTAAAGGATAGTGTGTAATGGGTTTTACAAATAAAGGATTGTAACTGTAATTATTGAAGTTAAAGGCTATCCATTGCAATCCGATACAAACATAAAGGACGAAAAGTGTAATTTACCCAAATAAATATATAGACTGTTTGTATTTAAAGATCCATAGGCGGATCGAATTACATGAAATGCGACTTGAGACTAATATGGTTTTTCGTGGAGTTGCAAATCGTAACACCCCACCCGTAACCCGGGTGGTTTATGTACAATTGATACACTTGCAGAGAAAGCAAGCTGACTTTCATTAAAACTTATACTAGTTTGAGAACATATTATTTTTTTACAATATTCAACATCTAGGAACTTCTAGATCTTCTGATATCGGTTGTATTCTCTCTATTCCTAAGAGTGTCTCACTGATTACCTGTGACATGTATGCTCAAACGACGTCATATATATACTGGTGAGCTCATGTTATACAATTTATGAAAACATCAGATTTTAAGCACACATGAACTTTAAAAATCCAATTAGAAACACTTTTTACCAAAACATTAATTATCCAAACCGAAAACTAGTTAATTTTCAAGAATCATCATAAGCTTAGGTAGTTATTACAAACTTAGCTACTCATGTTCAGTACAAGAGCAAAAACAAGTTAAAAACACATGAATTCAGTATACATGTTCAAACAATTCAATTCAAAGACAAACCGAAAGTATGAAAACTCAATCTAACTGAAAGCACTTGAATTTAGCCGATTCGCTTGATCTCTAAGCTTTCTCCTAGCTAAAATCACCAAAAAATGCTCTAAGGAAGCTCTAGAATTCGTGAATGGCGAAGTACGGCCAACTAGGGTTTATACAAGCTTAAATAGGTAATGAAATCGTTTTTGCGATATTAAGCCCTTCCGCGCGTCACGAAAGGGGTCTTCAAGTTGCATCGCAATGCGTCAAGCCACCAAGGGCCGACAAAATAGTCCTGATGCCTTGGTGGTGATTTCCTAAACCCTCAGGGGTATTTTGGTCAATTTGTTGGCTTTACCTATCTTGGCATGTCGCGAGGGCTCTCAGCCTTTTCTCTCGCAATACGTCAACACCTTATTTCCTCAAAATATTGTTTCGTCATCCCAATTCATTTATGTGCTTGGTTCTTCTTCATTCTTGCTCGTTTAAGCTCCAATTGCACACATTCACTTGCAAGATACATTATTATCTAAGTAAAAGCTAATAAAGACCAAAAACTACTAAAAACTTATCAATAACTATACAAAATACATAGATAAATAAATGTGTTTTGCAACATCTCAGCTGCCCATCGTCCATCGACCAAAATCAAACCACCCTAGCCACCATATTCCGATCAAAGTCTGATTTACCTACATCCCCATGTTGTTTTATACTTCTATTTGTTGTTTGAATTGATAAATGATGATTAAGGAGATTTAAAGATTCAGAATTAGTTTGTTTGCTTATATGATTAGAATTAAAGTAATTACAAAACTCGTCCTTTATATTGACATCAGATTGCAAAGTGTGTCATTTGTCTTCAAAAAGTACAAAAACATACTTGATGTTTGCAAACCCTTGCTCGTTATGTCCTGTAGCCCTAACTCAGTTATTTCTCACGGTAAAATATGACCAAGTGGACCCCACATGAGGGTATTCTGGTCATTTTACTCTAAGTAAAATAATTGTGTTTAAAAAAATAGTATACACACACACACATACACGCACACACACATAGACAACACACCAAGCCACCACTACTTCTTTACTGCCACCACCTCAACCATCGTCCACCGCCACCCTTGGCCACCACCACTCCCACCTCAACCATCAGTGATACCGCCCACCCACAACCACCTGACGGACATAAACCCGAGCAACAACACTCACACCCTATCACCACCTATCCCCATCGCCACCATCCACCAGCTACCACCCCCACACTCCATACACCACCTGTCACCACCAATCAAACTAACCACCAACCTACCCCGAAACACCATCTTCCACAACACCCACAACCACCACCGTACCAAGCATGGCGGCCTCTGGATTTTGATTTGTGGAACGAACAACGGCGGTGGAGCTGTAGAATGAAAGATGGCGGCGACGGATCTAGATTTAGGGTTTCGACAACGAAAACTTTTATGGTGCGCTGGTGGAGGTGGTGCGATGCCGGAGGAGTTTTGGGCGATGGTGATGTGATGGCGATGGTGCTATGGTGGTGGTGGTGCTATAGTCGGTTGTAGCCCCTGATTATATATATTATATAGAGAGAGAGAGAGAAAAGAGAGAGAGAGAAAGAGAGAGATAGAGAGAGTTGAGGGAAGGAGAGTGAGTTTTGAGAGAGCGAAAGAGATGGATTTTTGATTATTTATTTATGTTTTAGGGTAAAATGACCAAAACACCCTCATGTGAGGTCCACTTGGTTAGATTTAAATCATGAAAAGTAACAGAGTTAAGGCTAAATGACATAATGTGTAAGGGTTTGCAAATATCGAGTACGTTTTCTATACCTTTTGAAGACAAAGAACATACTTTGCAATCTGACGTCAACATAAAGGACTGGTTTTGTAATTTACTCTTAGAATTAAAACATTGTTTATTAGAATTTAGATTGAAAACTAGGGTTTGAAAATTGAAATTGAATTGAAACATTTTTTTAAGTTGGTTAGATATTAACATGACCCGGCCCAGTCCGTTGATTATATTAATTTTAGTTTGATTATCTTTTTTTAACATGACTCGGCCTGATCCGACTAGTTAGAAACTGAAGAATTTTATTATATGGCTAGAGACATAAAATCTTTAAAAGCAGGGGCGTAGGTCAGAAGGGGCCGGAGGGGGCGCCCGAACCCCCGAACTTTTCGCTCGGTAGTGTTATATATGTAGTTTTCGTATAGAATTTTTTGGGTATATACGTTTTCGACCCCCGATTCTATAGAAATTTTTTGATATATACGTTTTCGACCCCCGTCAAAATCTCAAGCTTCGCCACTGTTTAAAAGTTTTCTATACTCTAGAAAAAAAATTTCTGAGTCATTACTGCATAAAGGTAAAAAGTAGTTATAAATCAACTACAAAAGTATTCTCTTTAAACTAATTACAGAAAGCAAAACAAAAGAAAAGCCCAAAGATTCGGATTAATCAGCAATGTGTGGGGTACATGATCGCAAATGGGGTTAGTAGACTTCCAAACTTTCTCTCTCCCAAAAGATTTCCACTCCAAATTGGTTGGGATTCTTCAGTCCCTGTCGGTTCTTTTATTTTTTGTTTTATAAAAAAAATGTCCTCTATAAATTTTATACATAGTTCAAAATTTTATTTATGTTATATTATAGTTTCCAAAATATTAGGTTTAACCTAGTAAAAGTATTTTATAGAACTTATAATTTGTTTTCTTTAGAACACACAAAATTTATGTCAATTAAAAAACTAAAACCTTCACTTAGACTAAAGGATGTAATCATGACTCTTATGGCTATTATAAGACTACAGGGTATGGGGCGGGGTTTGGGCGTGGGTTGGGGGGAAACGCCCATGTGACCATCCTGGGTGGACTTGGGTTTGGGCGTGGCCTTTTAGCTGGGTTTCAGCCTGGGCGTTGGGCGGGGCTATCCATCTGAGCTGGCGGGTGGCCATTAGGTGCACCCTACCTTATATTGTCTATTAATTTAAAAAAAAAAGAATAAATAAAAAGAATTTGGCCAAGCCACCCCCAAACCCAAGCCCCACCATACCCCCAATTTTTTGGGTCTTGCTAGTGGAGCCCACCAAGCCCACGTGTCAACCCATGCCCCAAACCCCCGCCCCACCATACCCCACAGTCTAACTACCATGAGAGTCACATACGTATCATGTCACTCACCTCTAAGCTAAGGCTATAGGGTGTGGTCATGACCCTCACGGTCACCAGAATCCTCCTCATCAGTGCCATGTCTCCCACTTCTAATCCATCATCCAAAATCACTACCTTAAGGGTGTGGTCATGATCCAAACTACTATTATTTTATTTTAATTTATTTTTGTGAAAAAGAAAAGGAAATATTGAAAAAAAGAAAAGAGGCCCATGGTTGCCATGGTTTAATCCATGCAAACCATGGTGGATGAGACAAGGCGGTGGTGTAGCAATCCGTTAATGGTCCTACGTGATGATTGATGATCCAACCCATGCCCCTCACACCCTTCAACCTAATTCACCATCCAAAACCACTACCCTAAGAGTGTGGTCATGACGCAAACCACTATCCTCTTTATTTTTTTAGTATATTTTTATCTTAAAATCATCAAATAGAGAGAGCCGTGGTAAATGTGGTTCAATCCACGCGAACCACCATCAATCAAGGAACGAAGTGGCATACCATTTGATTAGTGGTCCTATGTGACAAATAATGTCCCAACCCACACCCCCACTTTCCATAGTCTTATGGGTAAGTTTAAAAGATACATTTTGTGACAACTTGTGTGACATTTATAAACATTTTAGTCTAATCTTTAAAGTTGATTACAACTTGCTTTATGGCTTGTAAAAATATTGTGAATATAGTTCATAAATGCCTTTTTGGTATAAGCTATCAAAATAATCAGAAGGCCTTTGACAAATTCATGAAGAGTATGCACTAAACTTGGAATATTATTGTAAATCGAAATATAAAGTTAGTAATATACTTTCATTTCATATTTTTAGATGAAATCTAGGTACAAATTCTAATTCATTACCCAAGAGAACGGCAATGGGATCTAATTCTTCCAGGATATTAGCTATATCAATAAAGTGCATTCTTCCCTCGCAAATATACATCTTTTAGGCTTTGGCATAGCAAGATACTCCTTATCTTTTATAATAGTTTTTTGATATAAATTGTAAGTTGTTTTTATCAAAGATTTTTTTTTTCATTTATTTATATTAATTTAGCAACTAGCAAGCATTAAAAAACAAGCAATGATTGATTAATTGGCGCTAAAGAGGCGTCAACACGAGGATTCGGGTTGATCTATTTATAAGGGTCATGGTGTGTTATAGTAAACCATCATCCTTTTTGTATTAATAAAATATGTACACATTCTAAAACTATACATGGATTATTTCAAAACTACATTTTAGTTTATTTACATTATGAAACAATGCATATAAAGATTTAAAATATAACTTCTAGTCATAAGACACAACTTGCTTTTACAAATATGAGCCGAGTTATACATCTTAGGGTGATAATTTCTTAGAAATATTTGAATATGACACAAACATGACATAAATGAAAGGATTTTTGTTTATTATGTTTAATAAATAAGTTGTATTTGGGTTAACTTGTTTAACCCATTAAATTAAATGGGTTGTGTTTGAGTTAATATGTTTAATTTGTCTAATTAAATAATTTGACCATTCAACCATTTAAGCATATACAAAAAATGAGTATTTACACAATTTTATGTGTATTTGAGTTACGGTTAATGTTTTTCAGACAAATAAATGTACTGATCATGTTTGACTTCATTTAATCAAACTTTCAACATGACATAATTGCAACCCAATATGTATCTATATATAGTTACCGGTTTAAATGAGAACCACTATATTCAAGGACCATTTTATTCACTTGTAATTACTAATGACACATTAGTGACAAGCCATAATAGTAATATTGACACACCATCTATATCATCACCACACAATTGTAAAAATACAAATGTTTTGATATACATATAACTAGTGCACCCTTGTAGGGATATTAAACACATCGTTTGCACACAAATGTAGAATGTAAGACACAATTATATATTGTTGACGAGTTATTTGTTTATCGCTATAAAATTATCAACGCAACATTACATGTCAAAGACACATCATTGTAACGATATTGATGCATCATTCATGTATCATTGATACACTTACTGTAGAAATAAGAATTAAACCTAAAGTTGTAAAATGTTTAAACGAATTTTCATCTATGAGAATGAAAAGCAAAAAAATGAAACGCATCAATATCAATTTCATGAAATCACATCAAATCTAAGCATACAAGGCATATTATCTTTTTTCATTTAAACATGACAAATATTATCTTCATGTTTTTTTGAATTTAGTTATAATCCTAATAATATGATTCTCACATACAATAAAAAAGAAAAAAAAATATGAGCATTATCAAAATATGAATCTCAATTGATATGTCATCAGCACTTGTTTATTTTATATTGAGAGAATCTTGGTTAGTGTAGTATGAAGATGAAACGTCATGAGCATTTGTCCATTTATTCATGAACAAACCTATTTGTGACCGGAAACTGAACACATGCTTCTTCTCATCAACATATTCTCGTGGTAATATATGAGAATATGAATATATCAAAATTTGAACTCATACAATGAGATGATATCATATAGAGATTACTAGCTAGTAGTATATATGTAAATTTGATTCATTAAAGTTTATGATTATTGCATCTTCTTTAAATGACACATACCTTGGAAAATATAGTATATTTTTAACAATTTTTTTGAACTACAACCGACAATTAGCAAGAAGCTAGAAAGACAACACACAATAAATTACACAATTAAGTTACACCATTTTTTTCCAAGATAAAAGCTTAAAGGAAGACCTATTTTTAACCCAAAAGAAGCTTAGAGACTTTATTTTTTTCCAGTGTCTTCGCAATATTAGTTGTTATACCTAAAAACACGGCTTCGTTCCTCGCCTTTCATACGCACCAGCAAGCTATAATAATAACACCATATGAAAGACCTTTTTCAATCGCCGTTCCATTTGCTGCTCTTTGTGAACCAACAATAGACCCGAATGGAGAAAGCATATATGGGTGACACCTTACACCATGTTGCCACTACCTCCTAAATGAGCGAGGCAAAATGAAGGAAGTGAAAAGATGTTCGCTAAATTCTTCCTCATGCTCACACAGATTGCATAAGACCGACCCCACCTGCACATTTCTAGAACTTAACGCCGTAAGCGTTGGAAGCCTATTCATCTCATCCTTCCAAACCAACATGTTCACTTTTAAGGGGACCCAACTATTTCATTCCATAACAAACGGGGTTGCTGAATAGTTTGCATCAAACAACAATTTTCACTGAGAACTCTTCATCTTTATTCGCGAGCCACATCCATCGATCCGAGTTCTGATTTAAATGGACAGCTACAACATAACAATGAGTGGGTCCAGCTCACTTGACTCCAAATGATTCATCCTTTGCTTCTTCCAACTCCACTTCCTTACAAGTGTAAAGTCCTGCCTTGCATATCTATCTTGTGACCAAGCAAGGCTAGCCATTTTCCAGCAAGAAAAGAATAGAAAAGGAGACTTTAAGCGGCTAGGAGGTGATCCACAGATCAACCCAGAACTGTATATTATCTCCTTTGCCCACTATTCCCATGATAAGAGTATTTAAATTTGGATTTGTGTGAGCAAGTTGGTTCCCAAACTTAGCTATAGAACTCTAAGAATCCGGTTGACTTTTAGAGAACGAAAGAACCGTCCATGATCAATTATTAGCGTGTATGGATCAGACTACCTTCCTCCAAAGAGCATTGGGTGGACTCTTGAAACATCACCACCATTTGTAAGGAACACCATTATGGCATCTCGTAAAGGCATGAGCCCCAACCCCAGCCTCTTTAGGCATGCAAACTCTATCCACTTTAACCCAATTAATCTTATGCTTATCGTCATTGTCACCCTAAAAGAAAGACCGTCTTTTAGCTTCAAGTTGATAATTGCCATAGGAGCCCTACATAGTGAAGAATAGTACGTTGGAAGTGTCTCCATGTCGCCTTTAAAGAGTAAGCCTACTCCTAACCGAGAAAACTGAGGCTTTCCACCTCCTATCAAAAGCTTGTAGGACTGAATCCCAATTTTCCATGCGATTCATATTCACGCCAATAGTAAGACCCAAATATGTGCAAGGCAAGGTGGTTGATTTACAACCAATAGTAATTGCCATTTGGTCCTCATTTTCCTTACCAACTCCCACCCTAAGGATATTAGACTTGGCATAATTTATTTTCAAACCCGAAACCACATAGAAGCTTCTCAAAACATGGGCCATGTTAAGCATGTTTTCGATACCCATTCACCAATAATCAAAGCATCATCCGTAAGAATAGATGAGACAAAATCGGGCCATGATTCGGCATTTGAAACCTTTAAACAATTTGAGCTCCTTGTTTTTTTAACATACTCGAAAGCGCACCATACCAATGATGAATAGGAAGGGTGCGAGCGGGTTACTTTGCTACCCGCTCTCACCCCCCCCCCCTTTGAAAGTGGACCGGTGATTTAGCCGGGACAAGATCCCCATAATCCATCTACGCCACTTGGGAAGGAAGTTCATTTGCTTATCATCGAAATCAAGGTGCCTTTTCGAAGTCAATTTTAAATAAAAAGGCTATAATTGTTTCTTCTTCACCCATCGGGCCATCAATTATGCTTTTATCATTTAGGAATCCCAAGTGAGTTTCAAAAATAACCAAATTAATAACCCGCTTGAGTGTATTAGTAAGGACTTTGAAATAACCTTACTAATAGATCCGATAAGGTTGTTTATTGGACTGAAATCTTGATACCCATTACTTCTATATAGATCGTACTAAAAAAATTCACTAATAACTTCCTTTTCCTTTTTGACAACTAACTCACGCCTCATGTAAGAGCATTCACAGAAGCTCCCCCATACCACTTCTCATTTTAAAAATTAAAAACAATGTATGTATAACTTTTCATTCCACTCCACACTAGAACCACCAGTCTATACCCCATTTTTTCAAATTTAAAAATTGCTAGAGTAACTTTTATATTTGAAAAACTACTATTCAACCTTCGTTAAATTACTGTGTGTATAAAAACGAGAAATATAATAAAGCAAGTATTTCTGAGTAGATAAAGATAAAAAAATAGTGGATGAGATGTGAAAGATTTTTTAAAATAAGGGCATAAGTTTTGAAAAGTATGATTTCAGTTATTATTGGGTTGAAAATGGTGGAGCTGTTGTGAATGCTCTAATCCTACTTTTAAAAAGTATACAAATGTTTACATGAGACTAGAACCCACCTAGTCATTGACGGATGGGCTTTGGAATATAATTTATATATGTTAACTTTTAGGTTTTATGAGTGTTTAAGTGTTTAAATATGCGAAATAAAGTAACAATGGGAGATTGATATTTTGTAGGTTAAACATGATGATTGGATGCGTTTATGAAGGCACAATGAGTTGGATATGAAAGAATGGAAAATCATAAGATTGGAAGGTTAAACACGAAGATTAAAAGCAACTGGGAAGTTGCAAGAGGCTTAGAGTGGAAGAAAAACGAGAAAAATAAAGTGAACATAAGTTCACCGACCAGCATAGCTTACACTGGCCCTTGGGCAAACCTGGCAGAAACTTACCAGCGTAGGCAGCATAGCATACGCTGCACTCGTTTTCACCAGTTATTTAGTTTTATCATCAACAATTTGGATAAATTCCAAGTTGAATTTGTTGGTGTTTGTGATATCTAGGATTAGTAATTAATTAGATTACTATTCAGTTGCATCAATCTTTTGGTTTCGATCGCGGATCATTGCACAATTATATTTGTTAATTATCTACGAAAACGAGTAGGTTAACAAATCGTGTCTAGATATTTCCAATTGGTAGTAATTAGGTTATCCACTTTTCTTCACAACTCGAAAACCCGAAGATTGGTCCTTTTCTCAACACTGTTTACAACTACAATACTCAAACTCTTTTTAAAAACAACTTTCTCAATCAACAAAAAGCAATAGTTTTAGAATTAGATAAATATATAAGTAATGAACTTTAACACTTTGCACTATTTCTTAATGGATTCGACACCTTACTTGCTTTTTACTAGTAAAGTGGATATGACACTTTTTAAATATATTTTTGACTTAGCTTACGATATCGATTAGTACTCGAAGAGAAACAACTTACGACACACTTTTATGTCGCTAAGTTGCATACCTTTGATAGAAAACACTATAATTATCAACGTTATATTAATCAGTTCATACTAATTAGTACACCATAAGTATTAATGCTTTAGTAAACAATATATTCACTTGTTAATACAAACAAATAGTTTTATTTTTGGAACGTCAACTTTCTTGTGTGTTTAGCCACCACACTTCTCAAATTGGAGAACCCGTTGCCCACTCCGGTCAGATTACGCTGTCTTAACCAGGCTCACACTGGCTTCAGAGTTTGGATTGGGACACTCCCCGGAAAACCATACCGCCAACTGCCACTTGACAACCATTATGCCCCCACAAGAGCTAAACACTCTCTGGCGTAACAAACGATGGACGAAAACTCGGATAGGCTCAAGATAGAACTTGGCACCTCTGCGAGGAGGCTAGACTCTATCCATGATTGCTTAATCCACCAAAATGAAACAAGTGAGGATTAAATTTGATCTCTATCGAAGAACCCAAACAAGTAAATAAAATAGTTTTCAATAAATTTTAAATATTTAGTGGTTATTATTTAAACTCACCCCTATATAGATAGATATAACTAATAGATGCTTTTTTTTATAAAATTAAAGAATTATACGCTATAGAATTAGTTTATACGTTTTGTTAGGTAAAGATAATAAGTTATAGAATTAAGTTATTGCCTGTGTCTTCCAATACAGTTAGTTTGTACATAGTGTGGATACTTAATATAATTTATATAAATATTCTAATTTAAAAATTTTTCTATAAAAATGTCAGAATGATTTTCATGTGGTTATGTTAGAGAAGCATGTTATGACTTTTGCAAAAAAAATTGTTGTTTTGCATGTGATATGAATGTCACAAGGATTTTACGTAAATCATAGCGATAGAAGCATGTCACAAGTTTCATTAAAAGAGGAAACTATGTTATGTATGAGATATGATGATAAAGAATATCAAAATGACTTTCACGTGAGTCATGGCAAGAGAAGCATGTCATTAGTTACATAAAAAAAACTGGAAAGCGAGAATATCATTTTTTTTTTCTTTTGTAATTGACACGATCAGAAACAATGTGACAATGATATTCATAATTCATGTGATGCATGGCAAGAGAAGATCTCATGAGTTTTAACAAAAGTACATTAGATTTACATAATCCTAACTTTCATCATTGGTCTATCGATTTTTACCACACTACTCCCAACTTTCAATTTATTGGCCAATAGCACTCTCAAACTAACTGAATCCTAACTCATTTGGTTTTTTGATGATGTGGCACTTATGTGGTGATGGGGACATATGACGTGGATTTTTTATGACGTAGCAGCTGATGCGACATCTGACTTGACTTTTTTTTATGATATGCCAGCTGACGTGGCATCTGCCTTTGCTTTTTTGATAACGTGACATCTGACGTGGCATTGGTTTGGTGACGTGGCAGCTCATGTCAGCAAACTGGGTTAGTGTTGGGTTAGTTTAGGAGTGCTATCGGCTATTAAGTTGAAAGTTGAGAGTGGCGATGTACACATCGAAAGTTGAGTGTGCTATCGACTAATTGGTGAAAGTTTAGGTTATTTAAATCCAAAATCCCTTTTAGAAAAAGAGAAACCATATGGTGCGTTTACCAACATCCAGACTAATTTTTTTTAGAAAAAAGCCAAATAATTTAAAACAAAGCTCGGCTAGCAAGGAACTAGGCAAGAAAAACCAATCGTTACAGAAAGATTAGAGGGTTTTACAACAACTCGACCCAACTAATGTTAACCTTGCGGTTTCTATTACGAAACCATAAAAGAGAAACACTGACAATGGAATAAAAACTAAACCGAAACTATATTCGTATATGATATGATGAGAAACAATGTGAAAAAGTGGCGTGGAGGCTCCTTCATGCCGGGAACACCACCATGGACATCGCGTAGAGGGTGGCATGGTGGTGAGGGCGGGGATTCTCCACCGGCGTGGGGCGCTTAGATTTGGTGATGTGGAGGCTTTTCATTGGTTGGTAGGTTTTGGTTGGTTCTTGTTTATTTTTTTTGTTTTATAAAAACGCCATTAATTACGACGTTTCCAGTTCACCCTTTTTTGCATCACGCCACTTTTCTGACGTATGCTGATGCTGCAGTCACATGTCGAATAACATTACTCTTTCATGCCCCCACCAATGGCGGATCCAGGAATTTTGGCCAGGGTTCACTATTTTAGGCATTCCAAAATCGTATGTCCGAACATATAAAAAAATACCGGTCGGTTTGACTGTTCGGGTCGGGTAAGATTCATCACAGAATAAAAATACGATACAATAATGATTGTTAAAAACAAGTGATTACTGATTACCTAGAAACTACAACTTCTTGATGGGTTAATTAATCTGTGGTTATCTAATTTAAAGATTCATTATTTAATCCACAAGACCACAACATATATAGGTACAGCAGAATGAAAGTATTATATAAATTGAGACTTTCAATCAACAAATTGAAAGTTAACACTAACAAAAACATGTAAAATAGAAAGTTAAATGAACCTAATTACCTAAATGGTTGAACCTGCGTGAAGATTGAAGGAACTCGGACGTCCGGCGACGGTTGTGCAAAAGAACTTTCATAGTGATTAACTTGGGGTGTTTATCGGTTCGGTTTACGGTTTATTTGGTTTACACGGTTTAGTTTATTCGGTTTTTTCAATTTTTTTTTACCCCAACCAACCAACCAAATTAGAATATGCAAACAATCCAAACCAAACCAAATTAGGAATATGCAAACCAATCCAAACCAAATCAAATTCAATTCAGTTTGGATTTAGTTAAAAATCAAACAAACCAATTTCAACCAAATCTAACCAAATTGTTCGTAAGTACATTTTTTCCTAATTTATATTTATAATTCAGGTTTATGTTCCAACTTCCGAACATCAAGTCAACAAGTAATTTAAACCGAAAAATATGTAAATAAAAGAAAGTTTCAATGCAAAATAAAACAACCACATCCAGAATATAGTCGTACACACAACTACAAGTTTATGTTCAAAACATAGAACATAGAAATTAGAAATAGTCAACATAGATCATATAGAACATATAAATTAGAAATAGTCAACATAGATCATCTTTTAACATTATATGTGAAAATTTAGAAACCCTAGTATATTTTGAAGGGTAAGACTATAGAAATGAGCGGGTTTAATTTGTGAGTTGGGCTTTGTATTTATAATGTGGGCCAATAAAATTTATATGGTTTATTAAATATTATTATTTTTATTTAAAATCGATTCGGGGTCTCAATGAAAGCAGTCTCTCTATTCCTACGGAGTAGAGTTAAGGTTGTTTACATCTTACCATCCTCAGACCCTACCTTAGCTTTGTCTATTGGTGGGATTTACTGAATATGATAATGATTATTATTTTTATTTAATAATTAACGAAATTAGCGGTTTATTCGGTTATCCAAATAAAAAAATATATATGGAACCAAAACCAAACCAAAAACCAAATTCACAATTCGGTTTTGGTTAAAAACCAAACCAAAAACACCAAATTTGTTATTCGGATCGATTTTTTCGGTCACGGTTACGGTTACGGTTCGGTTTTTGGTTTTTATATTTGGTTTCGGTTTTTCTGCACATCATGGGTTTCATAAAAAAAATAGGGAAACAATGTTCTTTGTAGAGATTGGTACTGAACCAAAAAAGCAAAACAAAAAATGAGTAAAAGTATAAACCGAATACTGTATTGATCAATTTTGTTGGTTTGGTACTGGCATCATTGAAAATATTGAATACTATCGAACCGAAAACATGAAAAATAAATATTGGTACAAACAGTGTTCTATCGGTATTGGTTTGGTACCGAAAACACGACTAAAAGGTTGAAACGGCTCTGGGACTCACATATAGATGCAGAATACATTAGGATGTATGTGTGTAGGGGTGTAAAAGGGGTATAATATGCATCACAAAAGTGTCCATATTTGAGAAACACGCTACCTTTTCTGTTATTTTTATGTTTGGTCATTGGTGGGTTGGTTATAAGATAAACCGAAACCATAATCAGTATTTCGATTTTGCAATTTTCATATCGTTCAATTCCGGTTCTAACTTTGAGCCAATTTAAACATATTTCAAGCACCAAATATAAAGTTGTAGGTCAAATTAAAAGTCAATACATTTGTTTATTGTATCTCATTGTAAACACACCTCAATCAATAATATCAATCTTCCTCCCTATTGTTCTTTTTATTGTTTTGCTAGTAGGTTAGTTTCACAACACGTTATCAGCACGAAATTGCTAGATCTAAAACTCTAATCCCCGTCCATGTTCATGTTGAAATCGCATCCTCTTAAGTTCTTTTATCACATCAACGATAACATGTTCACGATCTCGGAAAATCGTTTTGAACTACCCGACAACCCTTATCAAGATCTTAATTCCCTACTACTGGAGTTGAACAAGCCATCATCGTTAGATCATTGTGAACTCATGTTCCCGCACCACCATCGTCGATGACCGCAATACCTTAGCAGCCGATTCAATTTGCGTGGTGCTCGATTCATGCAAAATTCAGAAGCTTCAACGAAGGTACCAATACTAATTAACCTTTGTGAATCATATTTGACTGCGTAAAATATTTGAGTATTCGTGTTTAGATTTTCAACGTTTGATTTTGGGTATTTAGGGGATGAGGTAACTACAGGGGTTAAATCTAATATTTGGTAACGATGGCATCCTGAATTTATTGATTATTCCCATCTCAAAACAAATCAACAATATTTTAATTTAATTTAATGATTTACATATTTAATATATTTAAAATATTATTTTATACTAACTGAATTTAACTTTCATGTGGTAGTAGATCTTTTAAATTATGTAAATTTCAATTCCTTTAATTTTAATTGCTATGTTATCATTTAAAAGTAACGGCTTTGATAAATATGGTTGCTAAATTAATTGACCCTTCCATTAAATGATATAGCTGACGTGATTGATAAAGTTTATCCATTGAGTTTTTTAAATGAATCTTGATCAAAATATGTATTCATTGAGTTTTTAAATGTATATTTGTATAACGATTTATCGATATAAATTTGTGTTTTAAACGCGAAAACTCCGCATCCATGGTTTTCTAGTTCATAAATAGTCGGGAATATTCTTTTTGTTATTTTGTGCTTTTGATTTGTTGTGGCTTGCAGGCCCAATTAATTAGCCTTTTTGATTTACATACACTAAAATATACCATAGATTGCATAAGTGTCTTAAACTATTGACATTGATATTGATTTGATTCGTAATGTATAAGTTATACCACGGTTTATTCGATAATCTATTATTTAATTAGCATATAAATAAAGGAATTTAAGATTTAACAAACAAGGATTTGCGTGTTATAAGATTTCAATGTTTATAACTTTACTATTTCTACATTACTTATTGTAATAATTAATAATAATAATAATAATTATTGTAATAATTAATAATAATAATAACAATAATAATAATAATAATGAAATCTATTAAACTTTTGATAACCATTTATGTTTATTGATCTTATATATATATATATATATATATATATATATAATAAAGTAAATCAGTTGATGACACATGACGCTTTGTTAAGTTGATCTCAAAGGTCTTTTCCCGCCTAAATCAATATATATAGATAATATTTGTTAATAAGATTTAAGTAAAAAATTATCAAAAAGTTAGAGATAATGACCCATACATATTATTTTAATCACATAAATATTATCTTTTTATCTATTACCCTTTCATAAATGTTATCTTTTTATCTATTACCCTTTTATTTTTCATTTATATTTATCCAATCTTTTATTTTTTGGATTATGAATTTGTAGAACCAAATATGCAACTAAAATAGGATTTCAATACGTATTAATCGTATCATATTTGAAGTAAGATTGTATTATTAATTTTCTAATTAAAATAGGGTTCCAATATGTTTTAATCCTCTCATAAATTAACAGGTAAATAGTACATCAAAGTTTAAGATATATTGTTAACCGATTATATTATATTTATTCAACATATACATGGGTTTATTCGATCCATGCAATGCAAAACACGGGTTTTTTTTAAGATATAAGTTTTTATTATTTAGTATATAAAATTGTATTTGTTCAGATCGTGTAATACATGGGGTTCAAACCTAGTTATATATATATATATATATATATATATATATATATATATATTTTTTTAATTAGAATAAAGAATCTTAAAATCTTACTTTTGAGAATCAACAGGTTTCGATATTAAAAGGTTTGATAATTTCTAATCTTTTAGAAACTAAAACATCTTTTAAGTACCGTTTTTTTTAATATGCTATCTAGATCTTAAGGTATGTTTCAATGTTAGTAATTATCAAAGTTTATGTTTAACTTTATTTATAAAGAAAATGTATAAATTGTATGAATATTCAAACATATGACATGTTTTGTATTCTAAAAGATTGATATACCCTTTGATACTACTAGGAACAACATAATTTATTATTATGGAAGAAAAGGCTTATTTACAACTGGTAAATGATGATCGATATGTTAGTTAAAACGCTACAGAAATGATGAAGATATATGGTTATGTTTCAAAGTATATTGATAAATTATATGTAAGGTATACTTTTAGGTTACACCGTCATTAATTGTATTTTGATAGGTTAATACATAGAATTATATGCATTTGCTTACAGTTGATGAAACATTGTATGCCATAAAGTTTTACCATAAATTTGTTTAAGATGATGACACGTTGGTTATTGATATTATGAGATACCATGTATTATTTATTTATGATATCATTTATAGACGATACTATAATCAAAATTACAATTTATTATTACTTTCATGAAATAGTATAAATATGTTTAGTATGACACTCGAAGGTTCATACTCTTAGAATCTCATTAACAAGTTATAAAAGGTAGATGTTAGACTGGTCGTATTATATGACTTGGACGTATAATTACTTCTCAATTGATGTTATGTGAGGAGAAATTTATTTACATCATATGTCCAAGTAAATAACGAAAAACCATGAAACTTATTTGGTTTTACTATGATCCATGAAGTGAATATATATTGGTCATTATGATCATGGACATCATTGAGAAAATTGTAAAGATTGTCATATTAATAATGAGATTGCCCATCAGAAATGCAACGATGATCATGAGATGAACCATCAAAAGTGGCAAACTAAGGAGTGATTATATAACACGATGGTTTGAACTTTGAAGTTGTAATACATTCTCTCATATCTGACGTTTTATATTACATACGTGCAAGTAATACATATACGATCATAAACCAGAAGTTTGTGGATCGTAATTATATAATTCATTGGCATGACCGGTTAGACCACACCGAGTCGATGATGTGAAATTATTGAAGAATCGAAGATTTTTCTTGATAATTATACATATAATGTTTACTCTCAAGGAAAATTATATATTTGCCAAATAAAGTAGGGTGTGTTTCCCTAAATATTCTGGAAATGGTTAGAGGATATGAACATCCCAACATGATACCATTTAGTGTTTTAAATCGATGCATCGTCTAAATGGTTATCAAAATCCACAACATGAAGTTTGTGTGATTACGGCTTGGCTGATGTGATAGCAAGCATCTAATTCCAGATTGGTATATTTATTTCGGTTGTAACGGTGAATTTGATTTCCAAGTTATTGATGATCATTGGAATTAGTATTTTTTGTCGAGACGATTGCTGACCGTCTACGATTGGTTGCAAAATCAATCATCACGAGAGTAGCTGACCGCCTACAATTGGTTGCAAAATCAATGATCATAGAGTAGAATTTCTTATGTTATGGACATATTATTTTACATACAACATTAATTCACATCAAGCCCATATGTCATCAAACTTCCCCCGTTATAGTTGGTTTTTTGTCAGGAACCAAATACGTCCCTTTCTAAGATTTTGGTTGTGCGGTATATATAATATTGATCCACCACAACGCACAATGTTGGGACCTCTAAATGAGAATATATGTTGGGTAAAAAAAATCGTCTGTGATTAAATACTTAAAGCCATTGGTGTGTGATTTGCTTACGGCTTATTGGTTTTTCACTTTACTGAATGAATGTTCCCAACATTAGGGGGAGATAACATGTCACACCCCGACCCGCAGCGGAATAAGAGTCGGGGCATAATTGGGTTATCACCAAAGCTCATGATGTTTACTAAAATGTTTCATATTTATTAAATTCAAATTACAACTTAAATGTTCAAACCAAATTCATACAATACAAGGAAATGAAAACTAAATAAACAATCCAAAGCCTAAACTGATTTATTCTTCTAGGCCGTCCTATGTGTTTCTTGCTTCAACTGGATCACCTGTATCATGTGTAAAAATGGGGAAATCTTGGGTCAACAAAAGTTGGCGAGTGAACCTTGTTTAAAGAAAAACATTGTTATTGATTTCTTGTTGTATTTAATATTGAAAAGTTGTGCAATAATCATATGTGAGCAAACGTATATAAACAAACAATCACAAACCACCTTGAATGAGTATATGACATGAATGATAATGTATTGTGAGATCCAGGCTCAATCAAACGGAGTTGGCCTCGTATGTTGGCAACGTCACGTTCCGCTCATAGGTAATGGGGAACAGACGAGCCTATGATGATGTATGTGAGATCAAGGCTCAATCAAACGGAGTCGATCGAAATGAGGCACCTGTACTCAACCCGTCTCCCACGGGGAGCTGTTGGGCCAAATGAAATGTATGTACTGAAAATGATAAATTTAATCTAAATATTAACCACACAAACAATCGATACATATTGGATACACATTTGATCATGGATATGATTGATGCACAAGTGTTTAAATATAATAAATAATTAAGCGACACATGATACACCCCAAAATGTGATTAAAACGGGGAATTGGTAGAGATTCACTCACATTGGGTGCGTTCTTTTGATGATGTTGAATGCGCACGAGTTTTGGGATTTGATCGACGAGGAAAAACTAATCCTAAAACAATAACGAAATGGTTCGGTAAATAAGTGGATTTTATTAACAATTTTAATAGGATTTTCAGATTTATTGTTGTGAGTTTAAGGTCATTTTCTAACTTTAAAAATATTATTTTTAAGTATTTTTAATTGATTTTTAAATTAAATAAATAAATAAATAAATAAAAAATTTGACTTTTGTTGACCGTTGACCGGTCGGACTGTGGTCTGAGTGTGCACTGAGTGAGGTTCGAACCCGGGACCTCTCGTACGCGTGCACGCAGCTCTACCAACTGAGCTACGTGTCTAACCCAAAATATTCTATGTTTTAAATATATATATATATATATACTAATTAAATGTCAATTTATTTGGTTTATATTAAAAGGATTTAAAATGGTCGAACCGGTTGCAGGGACCCGGATCGAACTCGGGTCCTTCGGTTTGTAAGCGCACAGCCCAACCAGTTGGGCTGTGTGTCTTATCTGTTTAACTTACGGTTTATATTAATCTTATAAACATACTAGGACCTGTTCTGATTCAGTTTTAAAAAATTGATTTTAATTCGGAAAGTCGGTGCGTTTGTAAGGTTCGAACTCGTGACGTGCGCTATGTGTTTGCACACAGTCCACCGCTGGACTGTGTGTCTAACCCGGTTTAATATCCTGTTTTAATTATACTTATACAAAATGTCCGACTTCGTCTTCTTCATTCATGAAGACACAGACAAAGATGTTCGACTGTTCTTGTTTAAATCGTTCGTCGAACATTTTATTGATTGAAATGTAATGGATAAAGAGAGTTACGGAATCGAATGTACCGAATCGAATGTTTTTCTCAGAATTCCGGCAATGGTCGTCGGCTCTGATTTGTGAATTCCGTCTGATTGAATCAATTAACAATTTTGATCGATGAGTTGTGAAATTAAATGACTAAACAAGAGATATCAGGAGGTTTAGATGATTGTACCGATTTACAGTGTGATTTCGGAAATTTCCAGAGATTTTTCGGCGAGTGCAGAGTATCCGGTAACGTAGTCTGGGACCGATTCTGGTTGAAGGATTGAAGTTAGTATATGTCTAACAATGGATTCAAAACGAAAGAATCGAGAAATTTACCGATTATATGTATGTCTCGGTTTTCCGGTGAAAGTCCGGCGATTGAAGAATATCTCCGGCGAGTGCTATTGCTTCGAGAAATTATGCGATTTTGAGCGAAAAGATTACCAGAGACTTGGGTGTGTATTTATAGGGAAGAATCAAGATGAATTGAGTCCGATTTTGGTCTTGATTAGTGGTCAAGGTTTTCTCCGGCGGTTATGACTGAGATCGCGGGATTAGACATCGGTTATAACCGATGTCGAAGTTAATATAAGCGTTCAGTCAAAGGAAACCGTCGACAATTGGCGAAATCGTCGGTATTACCGGCGACTGCGAATTGGGCGCGCTGATTACCGAATTTGAGTTTTGAGTTTTATTATAAGTATTAATTGTTTTATCATTTATCACAAACAAGTCAAGTGGCGGAGTGGTTAAGTGTTTGTTTGTTTCTTCCGGCTGACCCGGGTTCGAAACCCGGCAGCCTCTTTTCTTTTTTTACTAACTTATTTTTACTTTTTAATAATTATAGTTTTTAAATTCTAAAATGTTTATTAATTATGTATTGTTTAAAATTAATATTAATCATAAATACGCAACGAAATTTTTATAACTGATTATTCGATTAATAAACGAAGCGGGTTTGGAAACCCTGTTTTTCGACGGATGTTACATAACAAACAGTTGAAAAGTGAAAAGTGGAATGAATTATCATGTCATCTTGATCCTCAGACTATAAACCGTGAACCAGAAGTTCAAATGATAATTCAGTTACCAGTATTAAAGAACAAATTACCAGACAAGTTCACTGACCTAAATAGAGTGACTAAGTAAGTCACATAATCAACTGTTTATGCCCCAGTTATATTTGTTTCCCAAGAGGACAACAACATATTTTTGTAATGGGTCTATTACACGCCTAAAGCGTGGAGACTAGTTGATTCCAATCATAAAATTCCTCGAAAATTGGAGCAAGTAATTAAGATGGTCAAGTCGAGGTTAGTAATAAGATCTCCTGAAGAGACAGTAGACATGATGGTTCAAGAAGAACCTCAGGTACCTGAAAATAAAGAGATCTCAATCAGTTGTATCATGTCTAGAAATATATAAAATCGAAGTCGTTATACTTTTGTACATAATATAGCGCTTGAAATGATGAGGATCAAGATTTAAGATCTGCCTATGAATAAATAAAAAGAAATAATTGGCCAAAATAGAAAGACACAAATGAGGCAGAGTTGAATTCTCTATTGGAATGGAAAGTTTTGGACCAGTAGTCCATACAACAGAAGTTGTAATATACTCTAGATACAAACAGGTCTTTTATGCGAATCAAGAATTGAAAAGAAAATGACATAAGACAAAATTGGTGGCACAAGAATTTCGCAAAGACCCATGATTGATTATGAGGAAATGTATTCTCTAGTGGTAGATGCAATAACTTTCCATTATTTAATTAGTCTGGTAAAATAAAGAGAGAATTGATATGCGTCTTATGAATGTTATGTATCATTTGATACTAAAAGTTTACATGAAAGTTCTTGAAGGATTAAATTATTAAAATCATGTAAAGTAAGTTCTCAAGAACATTATTATCATTGTATACATATTCATACTTGAATACACTAAATATAATTGGAACTCTTAATGAGTTTCCTAATGTAATTGAGTGCTTGAAAGGTTGATTAAAACATCTTAATGATGTAATTCTTGTGCACCAATAAACATATAGAAAACATGTAATAGTGTACACGCATGGTACAATATGGATTTTGAAGATAAAAAGCAAGTGTTCATGACATGTTTGCATATGATACAGATATATATGTGTTAAATGGGCGAATTTATGTAGCACAACTCCTGAAGAGTGATTGCACATACATATTTGGATAAGATGGAATGAATTCCCTCATGGATTGAAAATACCAAAAGCATTGATGTCAATACCTCAAGAACATACTATATGAAGTTGACAAAATGTGTATGGACTAAAATAGTCAGGTTGAGTGTGGTACAACTAGAGATATTCGCCTAAAGACGGATATAAGTTTAATTAAATTAGCCATGTTTTATCAACATTCTACTTTAGAAAGTTCACTATAATCGCAGTTTATAGTGATGATGTCTAGGCATCATCGAGATAAATTGTTGAGCTTTTTGAGGGAGAAGTTTTGAATGTATTGCACGGTCTAATTATTACTCGAACTGTAGTTTGAGTATATGTGTAATTATATTTTATCAATCCCTCAAGTACATCTAGAAGATGATATTGGGATGTTTTAGTATGGACATAGTTGAACCTTAAAGTACGTAAAAGGTTCTTAAGTCACTTGTTATAAGAAATGCCTATTATTATCTCTTACCAAAGTAGAGATTCTCATTCTAGAAGTACCATAGCTAAATGCATATGTGCATTAATATGTTTTGCTAGCTATGTTGGTTATAATATCTTTCACTTGAACTTATTGTCATGATATAGCCTGTGTAAAGTGAGGAGACATTGGAATGAATTAACACAAATATTTCAGGTATGAACGGTATTTGATTATATTATACTAACCCATGAAAACAAGTGTGGACAGTCTTGTAGATTTGAGAATGTAACATAGCACAGTCGTAGATCGTATGATATTTGGTTTTTTAGAGGAAGCACCAAGAATCTCATATGAAGATCATACAACATTGCTCAACATAAGGGATTGTACTTCAATGGATCAAGCGAGATTTTGCTGGATACAAAAGCTTTGATCAACTTTCAAGGAAGTTGGACACGCTTCACTTAAAGGATACATATTATAATGAGGGGGAGATTTATTCAAGTTGCACTCTTTTTCCCTTAACTAAGTTTTGTCCTATTGGGTTTTCTTAGTAAAGTTTTTAATGAGGCAACGTACAAGATCCAGACGTATCAGGGGGAGACAATACGCACTGCACTCTTTTTCCCTTAGCTGAGGTTTTGTCCCACTGGGTTTTCCCAGCAATATTTTTAATGAAGCAGCATCTCTAAGCGAATAAAGTTGATAACCTAGGGGGAGTGTTATATATATATATCGATATTGTGGTTATCAATGCCTAAAATAGAATAGGCTTATTCTCCAAGTTTTGTACTCCTATAAATACCCATATTGTATCTCATTGTAAACACATCTCAATCAATAATATCAATCTCTTCCTCCCTATTGTTCTCTTTTATTGGTTTGCTAGTAGGTTAGTTTCACAACAATAATAAACTTTTTTTCCGTATAAGATATTAGTTAGACCATCACAAGTGCAAGATGCTAAAAACACTCACAAACGCACTAGCTGTCACATTAGATTTTCATAACTGCATCAAAAACATTAATTTTCTATCAAACCTTACAGCCGTTCTTACCAATTAGAATTACTGTTTTTTAAATGAAATAGAAACAAAATTAAATTAAATTACCATTGGCTTTTAAATGAAATAGAAACAAAATTAGAATGTTTTGAGCGTTGATTTTAATTACGTTGTGAAAAAAAGGTATATCCGTTAACTTTAGTTTACCATTTAAGCTGTGGAAAAAGCATAAATCAGATGGTTTTTTAAAAGTGGCCTTCGTCACACTTCTTAAATGCGGCGCACGTTCACTCGTGCGTCATCCAAACCGCATATCAACTCCAATGCAATTTTATGTGTTTGTCGTGCCCTGCCACCCAAATCATCGCTAAATGCGGTGTGTTAGGTTTGGTCTTTGAAAGTAAAAAACATAAATGTTTACTTCAAATACAGGTTTGATTCATTTATTCACACATATAACCTTAATCAATCATAAACTTGATTATAAAAGCAATCATAACCGAATCAATGAATCATAAAACTCGTTTCCATAAATAACCATAAACACACTAAGACAATCCACATTGCAAAGCTCCCAAGTGCGTTCACCAACCCCTCTATTTCAACATGTCCGTTGTATATTTTCTCCTCTCTTATTCTTTTCACAGGCCGCACACACTCTCCCTCTCTCTCCTTCGCATTAAGCGCCTACGCAAAAAGATTTCACCTTAACCAACATTGAACTCCAATGCCCTCCTAGCCAAGGGCATGCATCCAATTTCGATTCAATTCTTGTTTCCAATTTGATTAATTCTTGAGTAAACTGCCATTTTGGTCCCTGAGGTTTGGGCAATTTTGCCACTTTAGTCCAAATCTCAAACTTTTTGCATCCAGGGCCCTGTGGTTTGGCTTTTGTTGCCATTTTGGTCCAAATTTCAAATTTGGCCAGATTCTCCTACCTTGACCCTGCTATTTTGTCTTCATTATCAGGGGCATTTTGGGCATTTTGTAATTATTATAAGCCATTACTGAATTAAATTAATCACCCAAATATACTTGACCCCTATTTATAGCCTTCACCTTCTTCATTTGAACCTATTTGACATTCAGTAGTTGCGATAATCAAAACCCAAAACCTAATTCCTCTGAATCGATGGACAATGACGATGATTTTAGCTGCTGTATTCGAATCGAAGGCTCCGATTTTGATCCTGATGTTAAATACGGTACGTATCTTACGACTAATCAGTTGAAATTTTTCAAAATCGTCAAGTTTATGTTAAGATTATGTGTTGATAGAACCTTTTTTTCTTATTCAACAGCTAATCGGCCTGAATATTTCACTCTGAAAGTTCACCATGGTGGTGCTTTCACTGATGAAGTTGACCTTGAATATGACGGTGGTCAGGTAGACTATATTGACAATGTGAATTCCGATATGTTTTCATTGATTGTTATGAATGATTTGATGTTAGCATTAGGTTATTCAGAAGAAGATGTTGTAGTTTACCATTTTAGGGTTCCAGGGGAAGATTTAATGTTAGGTTTAAGGCCACTGGGCACTGATAGTGATATACTTAGAATGTTGGGCTATGTTGAAACACACAAAGTACTAGATGTGTATATTCAACATGTTAGCAAGTTTGATAAAAAAGGAGGTTGCAAATGATGAGGATAAGGGTAAAAAGGAAGCTGAATATGTAGACCTGAGTGATGAGGGAAGTTATGAGGATAGTGATCAGTAGGAAGAAGATAATGAATGTGACAGTGACGAGGGTAGTTATGAAGGTAGTACCAGTGATGGTGAAAAGGCAGAAGGTGTGCAGACAACTCCCAGCAAACGTGTAAAGTCTGTAGCTAGGAAAAGTGTAAGGGTTCACAATAGGAAAGATAGAACTAATAAGGTTAGTCAAGAAGAGGATGAGGATGATGAATATGATCCAGACTACATATACGATAAAGATAATGTAGTGGAAGATTATAATGTAGATATGGATGAATTCAAGGCTGCAGCAGATGTTGATGCAGATGAAGAACATGAACAAAATGCTGAAATAGATGAAGACAATGGGTAGGTTGACTTAGATGGTTTTGAAAGTCTAACGGACTCTGATGAGGATACTGCTCTAGAAAGAGCCTGTAGGAGTGTTAGGAAAAAAAAGGAAGTCTAAAGCTTCAGTTGAATGTCCTTCATATCTTGGTCAGTCTTTCCCTAGTAAGGACATCATAAAGGATCTGGTAAAGAATCATGCAATTGATTCAAGGAGACAACTTCGTGTGATAAGGAATGATAAAAGCAGATTTCGTGTAATTTGTTTGGGTGGAATTCCAAAATTGAGTAGTTGTGAAATAAATACTGAAGCCACCTCACACCCACCTGCACAGGGGCTAACACACATGGAAACAACAAAGGGTAATTCAGGCATTTCAACAGGTAACCCTAACCCTAAAAAGAGCACACCACCCACTTGCCCTTGGATGTTATATGTTTCCAAAGTTAAAAAAAACAACCTCCTGGACTGTGAAGACCTTCAACAAAGAACATGTATGTTTGAATACCAGAGATGTTACTGTCCCACCCAACCTACATAGGAAACATCGGGGTTAGTGGCACTAGGCGACCAGATTGTCTCATGAGAATTCCATAACAATTATCTATCAACATCATTCAACATTTAACGTCCCATACCATTAAACACAATATTTCAAAATAATCATTACAGAAACTTGTTTTCCCACAAAACTAATCGGGTTTGATTTTCCCTAGATTTATTACATTTGGAAACTAAACAAAACAAGCCAAACTAAGCAAACTACGTCCAAAGCATCCAATCTAAAAATCCTCAACCTGTTACATACGTTAAAACACAAGTCAATACAATTAAGTAAAAGTGAGCATACAAGTTTTAGTAATACTAGCATAATAGAGAATCCGTTCGCGAAATAGTCCAATTACATATCATGATACACCAAAACACATCACACAGATAAACATAGGCTTATTTCTCATGCTAACTACCGTGAGAAGACTTGCGCGTCCATCCTAACTAGACTCTGTCGGGTGTTAGCCATACTATAGTACCATACTAGCTAAGGAGGCAAGTTAACGAAAATAAGTCCTCGTCATATGTTTCTAGTATCACGTATTGAGCATATATAATCAGATTATTCGCGTGTGATAAACAATTTGATTTGTGAGGTGATTTTGATATAGGAACGTATGTAACACCCAAAAAGTGCATTAAAGCGAAAATGGGTCAAGTATACTCACTGTGGGTGCGTTTCGGTAAGATTTAGTTCTGAGAGGAGTTGCGGAGAGCGCCGGATCAGCCTGCATACGTGAACGGAAGTGCATCAGTCTCCGACAAGCCAAAACGGTTAAGTTTGGATTGAACAGTAGGCAAGTTCGAACGAACTTGTATGTAAACATACAAGTTCGAGCGAACTTATTAAAGTCTTGGTGAAGTTGGGTCAAGTTCGGGCGAACTTGCAAGTTTCTCAAGGAAACTTGGCAAGTTCGAGCGAACTTGTGTGTAACCTTAATAGGTGAGACAAGTTCGGCCGAACTTGTGAAGTTTCATGAGAAACTTGGCAAGTTCGAGCGAACTTGGGAGGCTTCTGAAGAAAATTTGAACATTCCTACTCAAGTTCGGTCGAACTTGACCCTTTGAGGCAAGTTCGAGCGAACTTGACTACTGTGCTGTCAAATATCAGTGCATTCTCGAGCGAACTTGATGTTTTTGGATCCAAAATCTTGCGTTTTCACGTCATTTGCTGAGGAAATCGAGTGCCCATCCCTCCAACCTTAAGCCACTGAGTAAAACTTAGGTTGGAGAGGTCTTTTGGAGCGAACTTAGCCATTTTACAGAAACTCGGGCTAATCCGGGCGAAGTTGATGGTTCGTACGGGTTAGTCCCACTTGTGTAAACTGACGATTGCGTCCTTGTGCTTCTGGATCTGAGATCTAGCTTCGACAAGGCCTCGTTCCACTCAAAAGTGAACGAAACATACGTCATTAGTCCGAAAATGGTGTAAAAATCAAGGATTTAAAAGGTTTTGCTCAGATCTAGTATAGATCTGAGTGAAAATAGAAGTTTTTATGGACAAAGATAAAGATTTTCTTAAACAGAAGAGATTGATGAAAACGACTGCAATGCCTTGTGCAAAATCATTGTAAAACGTTCTTGAACATTGTTGTAGTTGAAATCGGGTTGATTGTTACTTGGGAACAGAGAGTTTTGGGTTTCGGGAGCTCTAGGCGAACTAACAGTAAGTTCAAATGAGAGAATTGAGCTGGGTATTTATAGGTGAAGGCAAAAATGAGAGCTGGTGGGTGTTAAGTTCGGCCGAACTTGCATGAAATCATGCAATTTCGCGCGAACTTAGGAGATTCTTGGAGGTGATGAGTCAAGTTCGACCGAACTTGACCCATTTGAAGGTAAGTTCGAGCGGACTTGAGGAAGAGGGGAGTTTAGGTTGGCCAGCCAAGTTCGGCCGAACTTGGTAACACCAAGTTCGAGCGAACTTGACCCAATTTGTTGGGTTTTCTTTGTTTTTTCGCTCGTTTATCGATTGTTCAGCGACGTATTTGAGTTATAAGGTAACGTTAAGCGATTAAGCGATATATTAAGCGTTATATTTGATATATTAGTACGATTTAGCGATTTGAGTGTGCGAGAGCGATGCGATAGCGAGCGTAATCATAACCACAAAGATACACAACACATAAGTAACATAAAACCATATAATTAACTGCGAGTTGCGATGCGACGAGATTAGCGATGCGATTTAACAAGCGATTTAGATGTGATATAACATACATAATCATAATTAGTTAACATAAACTTTTCTTATAAACGAATCTCGGAATACAAATGGAGATACAACGGGAATAATACTGAAAATGAAGTAACAACGAATTTTTAGAGTTGTTACAGTCTCCCCTACTTTAGGAAATTTTGTCCCGAAATTTGAGTAGTGGCCGTAACAAAGAGGTGCGGATATTTGGCCTTCATGTCACTTTCCAATTCCCAAGTGAACTCCGCGCCGCGTTTGCCTTCCCATTAGACTTTCACGATAGGGATGCGAGAGCGCCGTAGTTTCTTGGTTTCTCGGTCCATGATCTCGACAGGCTTTTCCATGAAATGGAGAGTCTCGTTGATTTGCATATCTTCGAGAGGTACATGGAGATTCTCTTCGGCTAGGCATTCCTTGAGGTTAGACACGTGGAAAGTCGGATGAACGTTATTAAGTTTCGCCGGTAGTTCGAGACGATAGGCTACTTTACCGATCCTTTCCAGAATCTTAAAGGGTCCTACGTATCGAGGCGCTAGCTTTCCTTTCTTCCCGAAGCGAACCACTCCCTTCCAAGGTGCAACCTTTAGGAAAATGTGATCTCCCACTTCGAATTGTAGGGGCTGGCGGCGATTATCAGCATAACTCTTTTGACGACTTCGATCTTTCAAGAGATTGTCTCTGATCTGGAGGATCTTGTCCGTCGTTTCTTGAATTAGCTCGGGACCAGTGATTTGTGCTTCTCCGATCTCGTGCCATGCAATAGGCGATCGACATTTCCTTCCATACAGTGCCTCAAAATGAGCCATTTGAATGCTAGTATGATAACTATTATTGTACGACAATTCGATTAAAGGTAAATATGTATCCCAGTTACCACCGAAATCTATGATGCACGCATGAAGCATCTCTTCGAGGGTGTGGATCGTGCGCTCAGTCTGACCGTCGGTTTGAGGGTGAAAAGCGGTACTGAGATTGAGAGTAGTACGGAAAGCGGATTGAAAGGTTTCCCAGAGACGCGAGGTAAAGCGACTGTCTCGGTCAGATATGATGTCACAAGGCGTCCCTTGTCGACAAATGACTTCGTCGGTATAGATTCGGGCTAACCGTTCGACCTTAAAGTCTTCTCGTATAGCAATAAAGTGCGCGGATTTAGTAAGACGATCAACGATAACCCAAATGCTATCGTGACCTGAAGAAGTACGCGGAAGTTTAGTAACGAAGTCCATGGCTATACTCTCCCACTTCCACATCGGGATTTCGGGTTGTTCGAGTAAACCAGAGGGCCTTTGATGTTCGGCTTTAACTTTCGAACAAGTTAAGCACTTTGAGACGTACAAGGCGATATCCTTTTCATGCCCGACCACCAATACTTAGGACGAAGGTCCTGGTACATTTTTTCGGCACCGGGGTGAATGGAATATTGAGATTTATGAGCTTCGGTTATTCGTAATTCATGAAGATTGTCACGGCTAGGAATCCAAATGCGATCGAGATAGTAATAGATACCATTTGGTTTAACAACAAGCTGAGTTTCGGCACCACATTTCATTTCTTCCTCCAAAGTATTCTCGTTAAAGCAGGCGAATTGGGCGGAGCGAATCATGATTTCGAGATCATTCAAAGCTTGAGAGTCACGAACACTATATACATAGCTTCGTCGACTGAGAGCATCGGCGACGATGTTTGCTTTGCCGGGATGGTAGCGTATCTCACAATCGTAATCGTTGAGAAGTTCAACCCATTGGCGTTGGCAAATATTCAGTTCCTTTTGATTAAAGATATGTTGTAGGCTCTTATGGTCGGTGAAGACCATACACTTTGTACCGTAAAGGTAGTGTCGCCATATCTTCAATGCAAAAACAACTGCACCGAGTTCGAGATCGTGGGTTGTGTAGTTCTTCTCGTGGATCTTGAGTTGTCGAGATGCATACGCGATAACCTTCTCTCATTGCATGAGAACACAACCAAGACCAAGGTTTGAGGCATCGCAGTAAACAACAAAATCATCGTTTCCGTCGGGTAAAGCGAGGACAGGAGCGTTGCACAGCATACGCTTGAGCGTTTGAAAGGCTTCCTCTTGTTTGGAATCCCAAACGAAAGGTTTGTTTTTATGAGTTAAAGCGGTAAGCGGAACGACGATTTCAAAAAGTAGGCGATGAATCGACGGTAGTAACCCGCCAATCCAAGAAATGAACGGATTTCGGAAGCATTCTTCGGTGTAATCCAACTCTTGACAACTTCAATCTTTGCAGGGTCGACATGAATTCCTTGACTATTAACGATGTGGCCGAGAAATTGGACTTCTTCGAGCCAGAATTCACATTTAGAGAACTTAGCATAAAGGCGATTACCCTGAAGTAATTCGAGAACTAAACAAAGATGACGCGCATGTTCGGCTCTCGACTTCGAGTAGATAAGGATATCATCGATGAAAACAATGACGAAACGATCTAAGAAAGTTTTACACACACGGTTCATCAAATCCATGAAGACCGCGAGTGCATTGGTAAGACCAAAAGGCATGACCACGAATTCTAAATGGCCATAGCGAGTACGAAAGGCGGTTTTCGGAGTATCTTCTTCCAACACGCATAAGTGATAATAGCCGGAATGTAAATCGATCTTAGAAAAACAAGTAGCACTTTGAAGCTGATCAAATAAGTCGTCGTCGATTCGAGGAAGAGGGTAGCGGTTCTTTATCGTGAGTTTGTTAAGTTCACGATAATCGATGCACATTCGGAACGTCCCATCTTTCTTTTTCACAAAAAGAACGAGTGCGCCCCAGGGCGAAGTGCTCGGGCGTATGAAACCTTTATCAAGAAGCTCTTGAAGTTGGCTTGATAGCTCACGCATTTCTGATGGTGCGAGATGATAGGGAGTTTTAGCGACAGGAGTAGCACCGGGAACTAAATCGATACGGAATTCAACATCACGAGTAGGGGGTAATCCGGGTAAGTCATCGGGAAAGACCTTAAGAAATTCACAAACGACAGGAACATCTTTAAAAGTCTTCTTTTCTTTTTCCGGGTTCATGATATGGGCTAGGAAGACAACACATCGCTTTTGCAAGCATTTGTGTGCTCGAGTACATGACAAAAGCATCAACTTCTTTGAGGGAGTTTCACCATAGACATGAAGTTGATCACTGTTTGGAAGAGGGAAACGAATCATTTTATCCCGAAGAAAATCCATGCCTTCTATGATATCGAAGCTACCTAACTGCATAGGTATTAGATTTATCGAGAAGATGTGGTTGTTGAGATCGAGATTACAACCACGTAGGACAGAGGTGACTGATTTTCTGGTGGTGACTTCCACATCGAAAGTCCTTGGGAGTTTAGCGCGTTTACATTTTAATACCTTTTCGAATTCTAACGATACAAAACAATTATCGGAACCAGTATCAAATAAACATGAAGCATAAATACCATTAACGAGGAACGTACCGTTGACAACATTGTTGTCATTCTGGGCCTGGCGGTGATTCAGGTTGAAAGCCCTTCCACGCGCAGCTTGTTGTTGCTGCTGAGGGTGCGGTGTTGGCTGCTGCTGGGGCTGCTTTTGCTGCGGCTCTTGTTTCACGGTACGGTTTGGGCAGGCATTTGCAAAGTGGTTCGGATCACCACACACGTAGCACACACGTGCCTTTGGAGCTGCTGCTTGTTGCTGCTGGTTGTTCTGGGGAGTACGCTGAGGAGCTGGTAGTGCTGGCGCTTGAGGAGCTGGCTGACGAGGGCCGGTACGACAACTGATAGTAAAGTGACCGTAGATATTGCAGTTTGTGCAAAAAGGCAGTTTCCACCCACTACGTGATGATATGTGCACTTAGGGCAAAGTGGGTGAGGACCGGTGTACGCACGTTTAGTTGGGGGTGTGTCCTGAGCAGGAGCCTGATAAGGATGAGAGTTGAGCGGTGTAGCAGCAGCGTAGTTCTTGCTAGGGTTTCCTCTTTTGCGTCCCTGACGCTTTCCCTTCGGATCACTGGATGGTTCGATAGCAGCAGTTGGTTCGGCGACAACTTGATTGGCAACTTTCGCATGGTTCTTGAAATAACCATCTTGAACTCGCTGATCATTGATCTCACGGCGAGCATGTAGGTTTCCTCGATGGTCGTAGTACGAGCAACTTTCACAAAATTCGTGACACATTCGGGTAGACCACGGATATACTTGTTGATAGCTTTCTCAGTAGTATCAACTTGGCTGGCACAGATGATGCTCAAAATCTTGAATCGAGTGGTGAATCCAGCATTGTCGGGACCATCTTGTTTGATTCCCCAAAACTCGTTCTCAAGCTTTTGCATCTCGTACGGAGGACAGAACTCCTTCATCATCACTTCCTTGAGTTCCTCCCAAGACAGGTTATAGACTTCACCATTACCGCGCCTTTTTCCTTCTGCGGTCCACCAGTCGAGAGCACAGGACTGGAAGACTCCTGTAGCGTTCACCGTGCGGAGGTCATCGGGGCATCCACTTTGCCAAAAGGTGACCTCAATGGCGTCAAACCAATGGAACATAGAAGTCGGTCCATCGTTGCCCGTGAAGACGAAAGGTGCACAAGCCTTGAAATTTTTGAAGCTGAACCGTGGCTTGGGGTTTTCAGTTTTCGAGTCGACCAAGGAGTTACTGCTCACAACATGAATTTCCGAGACGATTTGCGGGATGACTTTTGCCACTTGTTTGGCGACTAGTGAAGCGATGCGCTTGTTGTCGCTGTGGCGCTGAGCAGAACGGCGAGATGAGATCCGATTGACGACATCTACATAAAGGATTTAGATTAGATGAGATTCGATTATAATAGAGTTATGTTTAAATATTTATTATTATTATTCATACAAGGCATAAAACACATAAGCACGTATCCATGTAAGCACATAAACACGTAGGCACATAAACACGTAGGCACATAAACACGTAAGCACGTAGGCACGTAAGCATATATTTTGCACGTATTCATTTCTAATTCATAAATCATGCATAGCGCGATTTTGAGAAGCGAGATACAAGCGTAATAAGCGATATATAACAGCGAGATAGGCGAGTAATACTGCGTATGAGACAAACATGTCCTCATAGGCGTAAGCGAGTTAAGAGATTAGTTTGGTTGGTGTATTAATTAGCGTTTTAGATTACCCGAGCTGTGCGAGTTGTGCATGCGTTTATGGAGCGTAAAGCGATAAAGCGAGAAATCGGTAATGCGAGAAATAAATAAAGCGAGAAATCGAATAAAGCGAAAATTCTCAAAATTTTAAACACATAGATAATAAGAAACTCGATGATGCGTAAATCGATGATATAGGCTTAAATCAATTTGGGAGTGTCTGGGGTTTTGAGACGTTGACTATCCCAAGTGATTCGATCATCCTATGACTTTGGACCCACGCTTTGGCCTAATAGATAGATGCTCTCACCGCAAGTAGCTAACGGCATTATCCTTCCGGTTACTACGTGTTCCAAATCATCGGAGTAATCGAGACTTTGGTGAGATTGAAAATCGAAGGGCGGAATTAGTTATTAAGATGCGGGTTTCACCCCTAACTTAACAACTTCATTCCTAGATAGAAATGGAGATTTTCGTCGAGGTTTGGATATCACTCCTAACTCAACAAAGGTATCTCGTGCGAGAGAGGATGGGCGAAGTGAATGATCTTATCGAGAGTTCTCGGTTTTCACACCTAATCTCGACTTGATCACTCGGTTGTGTAATACGAGCGTTTTTCAGCGTGTATATTGTATTAGCCTCAGGAAAGGAACATTTAAGCATTTATGGCAAGTAGTTTAACATATAAGTAAAAGATCGGTCAATCGGGTACTTAAACATGCTACTAGGTCGAATCATGGCAATTCGACCTGTTATCCTAAGGTTATGGGCTCTGATACCAATCTGTCACACCCCAACCGACGGTGGAGACATCGGGGTTAGTGGCACTAGCGACCAGATTGTCTCATGAGAATTCCATAACAATTATCTATCAACATCATTCAACATTTAACGTCCCATACCATTAAACACAATATTTCAAAATAATCACTACAGAAACTTGTTTTCCCACAAAACTAATCGGGTTCGATTTTCCCTAGATTTATTACATTTGGAAACTAAAAAAAACAAGCCAAACTAAGCAAACTATGTCCAAAGCATCCAAGCTAAAAATCCTCAACCTGTTACATACGTTAAAATACAAGTCAATACAATTAAGTAAAGGTGAGCATACAGGTTTTAGTAATACTAGCATAATAGAGAATCCGTTCGCGAAATAGTCCAATTACATATCATGATACACCAAAACACATCACATAGATAAACATAGGCTTATTTCTCATGCTAACTACCGTGAGAAGGCTTGCGCGTCCATCCTAACTAGACCCCGTCGGGTGTTAGCCACACTATAGTACCATACTAACTAAGGAGGCAAGTTTACGAAAATAAGTCCTAGTCACATGTTTCTAGTATCACGTATTGAGCATATGTAATCAGACTATTCGCGTGTGATAAACAGTTTGATTTGTGAGGTGATTTTGACATAGGAACGTATGTAACATCAAAAAGTGCACTAAAGCGAAAATGGGTCAAGTATACTCACTGTGGGTGCGTTTCGGTAAGATTTAGGATTCTGAGAGGAGTTGCGGAGAGCGCCGGATCAGCCTGCATACGCGAATGGAAGTGCATCAGTCTCCGAAAAGCCGAAATGGTTAAGTTTGGATTGAACAGTAGGCAAGTTCAGCCGAACTTGTATGTAAACATACAAGTTCGAGCGAACTTGTTAAAGTCTATGTGAAGTTAGGTCAAGTTCGGGCGAACTTGCAAGTTTCTCAAGGAAACTTGGCGAGTTCGAGCGAACTTGGGAGGCTTCTGAAGAAAATTTGAACATTCCCACTCAAGTTCGGCCGAACTTGACCCCTTGAGGGCAAGTTCGAGCAAACTTGACTACTGTGCTGTCAAAAATCAGTGCAATCTTGAGCGAACTTGATGTTTTCGGGACCAAAATCTTGCGTTTTCGCATCGTTTGCTGAGGAAATCGAGTGCTCATCCCTCCAACCTTAAGCCACTGAGTAAAACTTAGGCTGGAGAGGTCTTTTGGAGCGAACTTAGCCATTTTACAGAAACTCGGGCTAATCCGGGTGAACTTGATGGTTCGTACAGGTTAGTCCAGCTTGTGTAAAGTGACGATTTCGTCCTTGTGCTTCCGGATCTGAGATCTAGCTTCGACAACGCCTCGTTCCACTCAAAAGTGAACGAAACATACGTCATTAGTCCGAAAATGGTGTAAAAATCAAGGATTTAAAAGGTTTTGCTCAGATCTAGTATAGATCTGAGTGAAAATAGAAATTTTTATGGAAAAAGATGAAGATTTTCGTAAACAGAAGAGATTTGATGAAAACGAAGGCAATGCCTTGTGCAAAATCATTGTAAAACGTTGTTGAACATTGTTGTAGTTGAAATCGGGTTGATTGTTACTTAGGAACAGAGGGTTTTGGGTTTTGGGAGCTCTAGGCGAACTAGCAGCAAGTTCAAATGAGAGAATGGAGCTGGGTATTTATAGGTGAAGGCAAAAATGAGAGTTTGTGGGTGTCAAGTTCAGCCGAACTTGCATGAAATCATGCAAGTTCGCGCGAACTTAGGAGATTCTTGGAGGTGATGAGTTAAGTTCGACCGAACTTGACCCCCTTGAAGGTAAGTTCAAGCGAACTTGAGGAAGAGGGGAGTTTAGGTTGGCCAGTCAAGTTCGGCCGAACTTGGTAACACCAAGTTCGAGCGGACTTGACCCAATTTGTTGGGTTTTCTTTGTTTTTCACTCGTTTATTGATTGTTCAGCGACGTATTCGAGTTATAAGGTAACGTTAAGCGATTAATCGATATATTAAGAGTTATATTTGATATATTAGTACGATTTAGCGATTTGAGTGTGCGAGAGCGATGCGATAGAGAGCGTAATCATAACCACAAACATACACAACACATAAGTAACATAAAACCATATAACTAACTGCGAGTTGCGATGCGACGAGATTAGCGATGCGATTTAACAAGCGATTTAGATGTGATATAACATACATAATCATAATTAATTAACATAAACTTTTCTTATAAACGAATCTCGGAATACAAATGGAGATACAACGGGAATAATACTGAAACTGAAGTACCAACGAATTTTTAGAGTTGTTACAGTTACAATGTGCATAGCTGGCTGATTAGCCAAGAAAATCCAACACACTGTCAAAAACAATCCTGGGATACCTCTTAAAGCTCTACAGGAAGATCTACAAAGGAAATATCAAGTTGAAGTGACCTTGCATTAGGTGTTTAGGGCTAAGATGAAGGCAACAGAGAAAGTGCATGGTCATTACAGAGCTCAATATGAGAACCTCAGGGATTATGGTGAGGATCTGCGAAGATCTAATCCGGTTGCCTATGCAGTGGTGGAGGCTGAGATAACAGCAAGTTGGACATGGTTTCTTGAGTGCCTAGTTGATGATCTGGATCTGGCACCTTACTCTAACTTTACCTTCATAAGTGACAGGCAAAGGGTAACAAAGTTCAATAATTTACATGTTACGTATGCATACTCTTTTTATTAACTTCATCCATTTTGTAATACATGGTAGGGGTTAATACCTGCAATATTGAAAGTGTATCCATGTTCAGAGCATAGATATTGCCTCAGACATATACATGAAAACATGAAACCTAAATGGAGTGGTGATGAATACAAGGATTTGATGTGCAACTGTGCATCTGCAACAACAGTTCCACAGTTTGAAAAGGCTATGAAGGCAGTTGGTGATAAGGACAAGGCTCTACATGATTGGCTGAAAGCAATTCCCAGCAAACATTGGTCAAGGGCCTTCTTCTCAGGTATGTAATGTACTAGTATACTTGTAATTTTCCAATTTTTATGTGTTCTGTTGATAATTAATTGAACAAGTCATTTGAACATTTTCCAGGTAGGTCTAGGTGTGATATATTACTTAATAACATTTGTGAGGTATTCAATAGGCAATTGATACAAGGTACGGACAAGCCTATCTTTACCTGCCTTGAGTATATAAGAGAGTATCTCATGAAGAAGAATGTTGTCGTAAATAAGGTGATTGACAAGTGTAAAGGCCCTTTAACACCAGCTGCTACTACTGTGTTACAAATAATCAAGACTGAGGCTGCAGAATACAGTGTCATTTGGATTGGAGGCACAAAATTTCAGGTTAGCACACACTTCAATGATCACTAAGACCAAAGGGTTGTGAATTTGGATGACAGAACATGCACTTGTAGGAGATGGGACCTGACAGGCATCCCATGTAGACATGCAGTGGCATGTATCTGGAACATGGGATTGCATGGAAAAGGTGATGGAGTTCCTGAAAAATGGGTGCATCCAGTGTATTGGGTTGAGACTTGGAAAGAAGTTTACAAACAAAATGTACAACAGTGAATGGCAGTGACTTGTGGCCTAAATCTTTTGCCCAACCACTTTGATCCCTCCAAAGTATCATGTCCAAATTGGGAGGCTAAAGAAGAAAAGGAAGAAATCTGCACAGGAGCTTGCTGAGAGTAAAGTTGCAGCTTCACTGGCAAAAAAGAAGGCCAAAAATGTAGAGGTTGTTGAGAAGGTGACCAGGGACATCTCTGCAACTGGTAAATTGCCAAGGAAGGGAAGCTCTGTGACATGTCGGATATGCAAGATGGTGGGGCATAACAAGAGGAGTTGTGGAAAACCTAGAAGGAATGGGTCACAATCACAAGCACAACAAGGGTCACAGGCACAACATGGGTCACAGGAACAAGCAGGGTCACAGGCACAGGCTTAGGTTGTTTTGACTACAGTTCAGTTGACATTTTTGCCAGTTTGTGTCAAACTGTGGTGTATACAGTTTGTGTCAAATTGTTTAGGTATCTTAGTTCATGTCAAACTGATTATGTATTTGATAAGTATTGTACTGATGTTTGGGTTGGCAAACTGGTTATCTTTGTTTGACTTTTTATGTAAACTGGTTGGATCATGTTTTGTATTAAAGGTTAGTTTGGTCATTTACAGGTCTGTTTGTTTGGTAATTTCCAGTTCTGTTTTCTGTTTGGTCATTTCCAGTTCTGTTTGGTCATTTCTAGGTCTGTTTGGTCATTTCCAGGTCTGTTTGGTTGGTAAAATCCAGTTCTGTTTGGTCATTGTTATTGTACAGGTGTGCAGCAGGACATTTGATATGTATGTGTTGGTCATTTGTTATGTATGTGTTATATATATGTTGGTCTGTGTTGGTCATATGCACATGTATGTGATGGTCCAAATTAGTCGTTTGCAAAATGCACATGTTTGTTCATTTGCACATGTATGTGCTGCTCATTTTGGCCATTTGTATTTTGCACATGTTTGGTTCATTTGCAATATGCGCATTTTTGGACATTTGCACTAAACAAGAAATGGTCATAAAGTGGTTGATTCCATTACAAAATCCACAAACATTCCATTACAAAATCATATTAGTACATTAAAATATTTCCATATTCTAACCCTTACAAAACCAACAGTCGGTCATATAGACCAAACTTACAAAGCCCGACACAAAGCACATCCTAAACAGACTTAACCACATACACCATGAACAAGAACAAACTCAAACCCAACATAACTATCAACATCTTCTTCTCCTGAGCCAATTTTTTGACTTCTTCTTCAAGTTTCCTGTTCACATTGAACATTTGTCTTGCATTATCTTCGTGTCGCCTGATGGTGTCCAATAGTGCAGGAATCATCACAGCTGGGTTCTGAATCATTGGTGCCTCAGCCCAAGCAACGAATCCACAGCTAGAGGGTTTGTTGCAATGATGAAATCGGCGACTTGGGTTTTGTGTTGTCCAGGAAGTTCGGACTTGGGTTGGGGCTCCACACGCACAGACCACCATTGACGAGGTGAAGCTTTTGCAGAGGATTTAGGGTTTCGATTAGGGCTTGAAATGGTGAGGTCATGTAGGTGAAGGCTTTAAATATGGGTCAAGTATATTTGGTTGATTAATTTAATTCAGTAATGGCTTATATAATTACAAAATGCCCAAATGCCCCTGATAATGAAGACAAAATAGTAGGGTCAAGGTAGGAGAATCTGGCCAAATTTGAAATTTGGACCAAAATAGCAACAAAAACCAAACCACAGGGCCCTGGGTGTAAAAAGTATGAAATTTGGACTAAAGTGGCAAAACTTGCCAAACCTCAGGACCAAAATGGCAGTTTACTCTTATTTCTTTTTGGTGTTTCATTTATTATTTAATTATCACATTTATTATCACTCATAAATAATTATTCTCCTTCTGACTTATTGCAAGGATCGGTTTTTTCGGTCATGGTTACGGTTCGGTTTTCAGTTTTTCTGAACACCCCTAATTGCAAGGAAGCACATCATGGGTTTCATTAAAAAAAATAGGGAAACAATGTTCTTTGTAGGGATTGGTACTGAACCGAAAAAAGCGAAACCAAAAACGAGTAAAAGTATAAACTGAATGCTGTATTGATCGATTTTGTTGGTTTGGTATTGGCTGGCATCATTGAAAATATTGAATACTATCGAAACTGAAAACACAAAAAACAAATACCGGTACAAAGGTCTGTCGATATTGGTTTGGTACCAAAAACATGATTAAAAGGTTGAAACCGCTCTGGGACTAACATAACAATACATTAGGGCATAGTGTACGCAAGAGGGTAATGTGTGTGTAGGGGTGTAAAAGGGGTATAATATGCATCACAAAAGTGTACATATTTGAGAAACACCCTACCTTTTCTGTTATTTCTATGCTTGGCCATTGGTGGGTCGGTTATAAGATAAACCGAAACCATAATCCGTATTTCGATTTTGCAATTTTCATATCGTTCAATTCCGGTTTTAAGTTGGAGCCAAATTTAAACATATTTCAAGCAACAAATATAATAAAGTTGTAGGTCAAATTAAAAGTCAACACAATTGTTTATTAATCAAAGAGAGCGAAAGCGAGACTAAATTGTTTATAATAAAATTGTAATAAACCTTTTTTTTATAAGATATTACTTAGACCATCACCAATGCAAAATACTAAATGCACTTACAAGTTACAAACACATCAACTGTCACATTAGATTTCCATAACTGCATTAAAACATTATTTTTCTATGAAACCTTATAGACGTTCTTACCAATACTTACAATTTACATTATCATCACTTTTTTATATTTCAATTTTTAAACTCAAAATCTTTTAATAATTAATGTATTTTTATTTTCGTATCGTTAATAATATAAATGATTTAATTAAATAATAAACATAATTAAATTAAAATCTAAACTTAAACTATTAAACCTAAAAATAAACCATTGCATAAACTATAAATTAAAAAGATGCGTGGTTACAAGATTGTATTAAGTGGTTTGAAAATTATTTTTATTATTAAATAAATTACCATTGTTTTTTAAATGAAATAGAAACAAAATTAGAATGTTTTGAGCGTGATTTTAATTACATTGTGGAAAAAAAGGTATACCCGTTAACTTTATTTTACCATTTTAGCTCTGGAAAAAGCATAAATTAAATGGTTTCTTTAAAGTGGCCTTCATCACACTTCTTAAATGCAGCGCACGTTCATACGTGCGTCATCCGAAATGCATATCAACTCCAATGCAATTTTTAGTGTTTGTCTTGCCGTGTCACTCAAATCATCGTTAAATGCGATCCACTGGGTTTGGTCTTAGAAAGTAAAACAAAAACGTTTACTTCGAATAGAGGCTTGATTCATTTATTCACACATGTATCCATAATCAACCCTAAACTTGGTTATAAAAACAATCATAACCGAATCAATGAATCATAAAACTCGGTTCCCATAAACAACCATAAACACACTAAGACAATCCACAATGCAAAGCTCCCAAGTGTGTTCACCGACCCCTCCATTTCAACATGTCCATTGTATATTTTATTCTCTCTTATTCTTTTCACAGGCCGCACACGCTCTCCCTCTCTCTCCTTTGCATTAAACGCCTATGCAAAAAGATTTCACCTTCACCAACATTGAACTCCTATGCACTCCTAGCCAAGGGCATGCATCCAATTTCGATTCAATTGTTGTTTCCAATTTGATTATTTCTTTTTGGTGTTTCATTTATTATTTAATTATCACATTTATTATCACCATAAATAATTATTCTCCTACTTATTTATAATTTTGTATTTATTTAGAAGCATGCGTCACATTTTGGAGAATATCTCATAATATTGTATGCTTCAGAAGATTCCGTACGATAAATTCACATATCTCGCGATTCTTTACCTATAAAAACCCTAACCACCAACCTCATTCTCCATCATCAACACCAACTCACACACCTCAACTGTTCTTCATCTCCGGCAACAATGGCGCTCCGGCGTGCATTAGCAAAACGCCTTATCAACGATCCGTCACCAGCACTCACTGATCTCCGATCTCACAAAACATCAACCGTCACCACATCACACTTCCACCGCGAACTGCTGACGTCACCGCAGAAAACCTCTTCCACTACAGACGTCACTAAATCATTCTTCCGCCGGTTTTTTCAACGGAATCAGTCGTCGGTAATGAGCCTGCCGGAGCTGTTATCATTTCCGGTCGGTGAGAAGCTGAGAGAGAAACTGAATGTTTCGTACGGCGAACGTCTCCGGCTTGACGCTTTGAAGATTCCGGCGACGGAGCGGTTACCGGAACGGACGGATGCGGTAGATTCCGTCGGAATATCCGTTGATGATGCGAAGAAGATAATTAGGCTTTCTCAGATGCAGAAAGTGAGATCGGCGGTGAAACAGATTCCGATGAACTCGATTAGTTACTCTGAATTTGTAACCGTTTGCATTGACACGTGTCGCAATCACGAGCAAGGTGTTGAGTTTGCTAAAATGCTGGATCAAGCCGGTGACGTCATTGTTTTCGGAAACGTTGTGTTTGTCCGTCCTGATCAGGTATAATCAATGTTTTCAAAATCGTACTGGAGATTTAACCGTCTTACTGGTACACAAGTCGGACCTGTGAAACCGGATTTAAGAATCGGATAATATTAAACACAATTTAAAGTATAGAGATACAAAGAATTAAAACATTTAAACAAAATAACAAATATATTAATGCATTTATTAGTAATGGCACTCTTAGGGGTAGGTGTGGTCATCACCGATCACTCACTCACAACTTCTAATCAAGTTTCGCCATATCATCAACCATTATTCCATCACTCACAACCCTTTTTAGTGGAAATGGTCATCACTCACTACCACACCCAACCCAATTTCTCCTCAACCAACAATTCCCCTCACAAAATCAAATATATAACGCGTGATAAGTATCACGTGTTTCAAAGTTTCACCGGTGATCAAATGAGTGGCGGCGGTGTGCAAGACCCCATAACGCGTGATGGGGGGCCATAACGTGCCCACCCCGGGTCCCCTTATAATATATATAACTGAACGAACATAAACAAATTTCCGTTGAACAGTTCAAAAACTATTCGTTGAATGTTTAATTCATTTACAGCCTTTGTAACTGATTTCGGTCGTTAATATCGAAATTTTGTTGAGTTTTTAATGATTTGTAACGGATCAATTGTTTTATGGAATAATTGTTACAGCTGGCAAAATCAATGGAGAACTTGATATCACAATCAATAGCTGTTCCAAATGATGCAAGGAAGCAAGAGCTTGAAAAGCTAGAGATGCAAAAGGCTTTGATTGATAAAAAATCGCTAACACAAGTTCGAGCCGAGCTTTATTGCGGTCTTGGTTATTTAGTTTTGCAAACGGTCGCGTTTATGAGGCTAACTTTTTGGGAACTTAGTTGGGACGTGATGGAGCCGATATGCTTCTTTGTCACATCGTTTCAATTTGTGCTTGCGTATGTGTTTTTTATAAGGACGTCGAAAGAGCCCACTTTTGAGGGATACTTTCAACGTCGGTTTAAGACTAAGCAGAGGAAGCTTATGGAGGCGTATGGTTTTGATGTTCAAAAGTATAACGAACTTTGCAAGGTGTTTTACGTGACAAATGTAAGTAGGGAGGTTGGCGGTGTTCAGGATTTGAGTCGTGGGGTGAACTCAAATGTGGTTTTTAGTTAAGTTATATAACGACCTGAAGAGTTTCGGGTTGATTTGAGTTTGGTATGTAAATAGTTAGATGTGAACTACCTTCCTAATTCCTGAACTATATTTTTGAGTAATGGGAATGAACCTATGCTTTTCACATGAGTTGTATAATATGTGTGACAACATATATACATACACGTCGCAATCACTCTCGTTCTTCAAGCATCAACGTGATAACTGAAGCTTAAACGAATCAGCCAACGTAACCAATGTCCCTAAATCAGTAATCAATGTAATCAACTGTGCCTATTGCCTTTAGCCCTTTACTCTTATCGTCTCTCTCCCTTCACGATAGAAGGAACCAACCATAACCATAACATACTTATAAGTGTAGTTACCTAACCGTAAACCACAATATCTTTTCTGTTTACTCTCCATCACCTTCGCTATCAGCTGCTTATCACATATGTTGTCACATGCTTGTGGGTTTTGTTCGATGCTCAAGTGCGTAGAAGGTGTTCGTCGGCAATTCATTTGATCCATGTAATTTGTTATTTACACATGTGGATTACCTTGTGTTTTCTTTGTATCATAAAACATGTGAATGCATTGTATTTATGTTCTAGATATTCTTTTTTATTGCATGCACATTTTCATGCCTGATTCCCTTTCAGATTCTTTATTTCCATACACATTCATGTGGACAAAAAATGTCAGTAGATCAAGATTTGTAGGTGAAGAATGTACACGTTGTTAGTGGTGGACTTAAGATTTATTCTACGGGGCAATTGAGGGGCTTACCAAACTTTTAAGGAGGGCAATAGGAATATTTGCCTTAAAATTGCACTATTTTTTTTCCTACGGGGAGTGGCCACCCCCAACCAGTTGCATTGGTATGCCCCTGCGCGTTGTTTCTTATTATTGTTGTATGCAATGTTTTTTTTTTGTTTGTTTCAAATTTTGTAGGTATGTATATTTTGTGAATTTTTGTTAAATGTACTCATCTGTATGTCACCAGAAATATATTAGCCGGAAAAGATACGACGAAAAAATAAATCTATCGTGGCGTCTTAGAAGAGAGATGTAGAAAGATCAATACTAAATGAGTTGATTCAGAAAATGAAAATTAATCATCTTACAATTTAGCTCAATAGAATGTTCATAATGGATATGGATCTAGTTTAATACACTTACCAATATTGGGCCAGATATAGGCTAGAGTAGTAGAGTATAACGATCCAAGATTGGGCATTGTAAAATTTTGTTAATGATCCAACTAGAAAACATTGATATATTGATTATCTTTGACTTAGATGTTAGATGTTCAAATTCTTTGAAATTGTTGGTTTTTCAGATTATGTTAATAACCTACTGGATAAGCTCAATTGTGTAGAGGTATACCACACTACACTACTTAACCTTAAGTATAATTCTTTGTGTACGCTAACGACCAACTTGCGCTTTGATTGTACAATCTTAGAATGAAACTTAGGACATGTAACACGAGTTTTAGGTCAGCAAAATGATCCATGGATATAAAAACAAATGTATTGGGTCAGAGTTGTGTTATAATCGTCATAGATCTTATAGACAATGAAGATGACCAAATGAGATTGATGCGAAGCATATGGAATGTTTCGATTTGGTAACGGAAGTATATGAATAGTGATTATAATAAATTAACTATTACAAAACTAAGAACTTGTACACCCAAATCCTTTGTTATGATATCAATTCAAAATTAAACCTACGCAACAAACTTTACTATATAATTATATGACGTTTGTAAATTGGATGCTAGAAATTACAATCATCAGGACTTTCCAGAATAGAGATGTTAATTTTGTAAACCCATTTAAAACTTTTAAATGGAGAAGAAACTTACTAGATGATAGTTTATCGCTACTAATCAGTTAAATGTTTGACTAAAACCGAAAACCCGAATTCATCATCAATTTCAATTTTCTTTTTGGTTGCTTGGCTTGGTATGAAAGGCACCTTCAACTTAATAAAGGCACAACAATTGACAATGAGATGCATATTTTTGAACTATGCTAACTTGAAGTATTGACATTGATGGTGTTAAGTGCTTACCAAAAAAATATGGTAGCGGACCCGGGGTGGAAGACATTTTGTGCGTGATGGCATAGTTTCATGCGTGAAACTTTGCGGAACACCGCCGCCACCCATTTTATCACCAGCAAAATTTGATAACGCGTGGAATATATCACGCGTGATGTTTTAATTGTTGTGAGGTGAATTGTTGGTTGGGGGGGAATTGTTGGGTGTGGTTGTGAGTGATGGACATTTCCACTAAAAAAGTTGTGAGTGATGGAATAATGGTTGATGACATGGCGGAACTTGATTGGAAGTTGTGAATGAGTGATGAGTGATCGGTGATGACCACCCCTACCCCCCTTAGAATATGTAACTACTAAAAAAAGTAAGATAACAACATTTTACCGTATCATTAATACGTGATACTTTGATGATGTTATAGCATTAGAAATTGCATTCGTTATAAGGTTATTTTTACATCTAAACTTGCAATTACAAGGATTTGAAATCACACCTGCTAGGTCATAGGTGTGAAAAGCTTAATTAAGTATAATGGTTGTGAAAAAGGAAAATTTGGTCTGATCAAACTTGCATAACATAACAGAAGGAAAATAATGTAAAATATATGTTTTTGGTAATCGGCCTGGTATCACCTAAAATTTTACTTGATTCATACCCACAACATATTTTACAATTAATCACATAACCGAAAACCCCATCTCATTATCTGTCCCAAATATTTCAGGTTTCGGATTGGTTTGGTTTGGTTTGTCATCCCTACTCAGAAAAGGGTGCATTGTACAGTCTTCTCCTAAACTATAGAGTCGTTGGCCGACCACGGTCCCCTAGTCGCCTTCCTTCAATGATACATTCTGGCTACCTTCTCATTCATTGTCTCTATCTCTCTCTTTGTCTTTTTTGCCGCCACCTATGCCCCCTCGGTGCGCGGAAGCCGATGATTTCCTCATCTCCTTATTACAAATAAACGCTTGATATACTTAACTTGTCTAACAAAGATCAACCTCACTTAACGAATCATCATTAATATAGTTTTCCATGTTTTAACATCTATTTACCATACTAAACACATTTTTTTTTAAAATGTTGTTACTATCTTTGTCCTCTTGATAGAGCTCCAAGGAGGTGGGAATTAGTTGTTGATGCCACCACACTTTTTACTCTGACACATGTGATTACCTCCCTGATGTTGATCATGGAACCGGTCGGTGGAGGACGTCTAGTGCTGCCGTACGCCATTATATATTATATATTAACTTTAAATCCTAATTTGTTGCAATGATATACTTTAAATGAACACTCTAATCGTTACTGGCCACAACATTGCAGTCACTTTCTTATATATACATACGTATCCCCCTGTATAATGCTATCCACCAAACAAACAAAATGGTATTCTGGTTATACTTTTCTGTTTTTGTATTTAGATATTTCAAATAGGAAACCAATAAAATGTTGTAGCATTAATAACTTTGAAAAAAGTAATTCCAGTGTATAAGTTGTTTGGATGCCATATATTGATGATTTGTATTATATATATATATATATATATATATATATATATTTGAAAATGAGACGTGTTATTTGGCACTAATGGTAAGTGTTTTAACCATTTAATTTACTTTAAATATTAATTACTTTTTTTAACGAACTACATTTTTTATCCTTGTGGTTTGCAGAAAAATATAAATAATCATTCATAAAAAAGTTTGAAAATCATTTTATAAATGAACTATATTATTCATCTTTGTAACGTGTTTTGAAGCTCAGGTGCTAAAATCCTGTGTAATGGAGTATCGTACTTTGTAAGTTTAACATGTTGTAATAAGTTTTAATGCACAAGTTTGTAATAAGACGTCAAACTCATTACAATGGTGCATCGAACTTTGCAAGTTTCATGTACAATGGATTTGATGCATAAGTTTATAAGTTGTGTCAAATTCATCACAAAGATACAATTTGATGCACCATGGTAATGAACTTTGATGCACGGCTGTAATAAGTTTTGTTGGTCAAGTTTAAAACAGTGTGTCAAACATATTACAATGAAAAACGAGCTTGCCAGACTTTTATACGACGTTATATTGAGTTTTAACGCACATGTTCATGATGATACGTCAAAGCCCATAGTAAAGAAAAATGTATCTTTTGAGATACATATATGTAACTTGCGAAAAGTTGATCATATGAAAATATATATTCCAAAGTTAGGTCATTATACAACTTAATTCGACTTGGATTAATTTCCTTTTTTATAATTAAATTCAAAAGAAGAAAGTGCATTGTTTCATTGTTATCATGGACCATATAATGAAAGTGATATGCAACCCATAAAAATTGGTCTTTTTCTTAAAAACACAAGGTTAAGTGATTTTAACGAATTATTTGTAGCTTTTTGAATTTTGACGTCAATACTCAAATACAACAACTCCATCAAATTAAGAGTCATGTGCAATGCAATACAACCACAACTTTCCCAGATCTACAACATACGTATATTCTTCAAACTAACCACGATAAACCATTATCACGGTCCTACATAACCCCTAGGTTGTAACAACCTAGGAGTAACTAGGATTACAATCAATATTTTTATAACTGGATCGAATATCGGTCGCTTATTGTATAACAACCCAACTTATTTGAGGCTAAATTAAATATTAAAATTTAAGAAATGTATTTTACTTCAGAATGACAATAATTTCTAGTTGTTTAAACTTATAATCATACTCAAATTTTTTTACTCGTGTTCCCTAAACTATTTGTTGGTGTCACTTTTCAACAAATAATATAATTTTCATAGTTTCACCAAAGTGCAAACTTCATAGTTTCCTGCACTGTCACTCAACAACAAAATAAAAAATCTAACAGCAGCATGATCAAGGGCTTCGAAATGACCGAAGAATAGCTATCCATGAGTAACAGTCCTGATGCGTGAAAATCAATACCTGTCTGCACTGCATGAGCCCATCCATACTTTCTCATCAATCCGTTTGAGATGCCGTATACATGGATGTTATCGCAAATACACAAACCAAATAAGATCACATTTAGGCCAGTTTGGGATTCCATTTAAAACCTCCTTGTTAACTTTTTAAATGACTTTTGGAAAAGTTAATAAGGAGGTTCTAAATGGAATCCCATTAAAAAAAGGATAGTGAGAATGAACATAGATCTTAGACAACTGTTGATCCCCATTTTGTTTACGTATTAGTGTAGCAAGAATCATTCAACATAGGGGATCGCTCGAATCCCTTGTTGTTACTTTTACTTTATATACGTAGTTGTATGGCCTTCATTAGATTGACCGCTCAACTGGTGAGTTTTAAGCCTGCCTGCAAGTTGTAACCTTGTTTGTCGGAAACGCTTGAGTCAATAATTACTTTTTTAACTGGATGGTTTTGCAGCGGTTTGTGTTGAACAATGCAGCCTTCATGGTGGAGTGTGTCACACCCCAACCCGCAGCGGAATAAAGTCGGGGTATGATTGGGTTATCACCGAAGCTCATGATATTTACTAAGAAGTTTCATATTTATTAAATTCAAATTACAAATTCAAATATCAAATAAACAAAGTTCATACAAATACAAAAAAACTCTAAATGGTTATTCCAACGCAATAACTTGTTTATTCTTCTAGGTCATCCTAAGTGTTTCTTTCCTCAACTGGATCACCTGTATCATGTGTAAAACAGGGGAGATTTTGGGTCAACAAAATTGGCGAGTGAACCTTGATAAAACATTTTAAATGATTGCATGTTTTATTTATTAAGGAAAATTCGTGCATAAATCACATGTGAGCAAATATATAAATGTAAACAATCACAAACCACATTGAATGAATATATGACATGAATGATGATGTATTTGAGATCAAGGCTCAATCAAACGGAGCCGATCTAATGAGGCACCTGATGCTCAACCCGTATCCCACGAGGAACTGATGGGCCTAATGGAATGAACGCACTGAAATGATAAATTTAATCCACATAATAAAATAATCACACAACAACCATTTCACATTTGATCACAAGATGATATAAGCACAAGTGTTTAAATAAAATAAAGGAATTGTACGACACATGATACACCCCAAAACATGATTAAAAAGGGGAATTTGTAGAGATTCACTCACCTTGGGTGCGTTTTCCTTGGATTGACGACGAACTCGCATGAATTTGGATTTAACCACGAGAGGAACTAACCTAAACGATAACGTAATAATTCGATAAATAAATAAATTTTATTTGAGATTAATATTTTCAATTAATGCTTTTTATTAGACTTTCTTTTTTTTTTTAGATTTATTTCTTTTTGTTGTTTTTGTTACAGAAATTTAAATTATAAAAGTCTTGTTTAAACAATTATAAAAGCAAAAATAATATAGGGAAATCAAAAAATAAAATAAAAAAAATAAAATTTTCTTGTCAGACCTGACAAGGGTCTAACTGACCGGTTCGCTTAAATGCTTGGCTGCATGTGGTGAGGTTCGAACTTGTGACCTCTCGGTTGCGTGCACGCAGCTCTTCCAACTGAGCTACGTGTCTAATCCGAAAGAATCTGGATTTTAATTATTCTTATACATATTTTAGGTCGATTCTGATTTACTTAAATTTACAAAAAGGTTTTAACCTATCCGACCGGTGCGAGCCACAGGTTTCGAACCCGCAGTCTTGGTGATGTGATGCACCCAACCCAACCAACTGGGCTGGGTGTCTAACCCGACAATATTCGAATTTTAATTATATTTGTATACTAACTATGCGTATACAGAAATGGTAGATTTAAAAAGGATTTAAAGTGATCGGGCCGGTGTGAAGGGTCGGCCTCGACCTCGCGACCTCAGTGCCAGTTGGGCTGGGTGTCTAACCCGCTTAATATCGGAATATTATTATACTTAACAACTTACTGTGCGTCAATGAAATTTGGTCTTAAAAAGAATGGATTTTATTTCGGGGGGGTCGGTGAGGCACAAGGGTCGAACTCGGTATCATTCGCGTGTAATGCACACAGTCCACCGCTGGACTGCGTGTCTAACCCGATTAAAAACCTGATTTTAATTACATAAAAATACTTATCCCACTTGTCTTCTTCATTTTAAACTTATACCAGAACTCTTACCCGCCCAAACTTTTCTTTCTGATTGTTGTTAGTGATCGACAGCATATAATGTTAATTAGGTGAAAAAGATTAGTAAGGGAGGTCTACCGTAACAGAGATGGCGGCACGATTCCGGCGACTGGATTTTGACGATTCCGGTGGTTCTCCGATGGGACAGAGCTTCTTTCAGGCGACCGAGTTTTAGAGAGTAAGATAGAGAGTATGAGCGAATTCTGAAGGGGAATTCGTCTGGTATTTATAGTGGAGGGTCGAGAGCTCGGTTTTGGTAATTGGTTCGAATTGATTGCCAGTTCATTCGCGGCTGTGTGTTTACCGAAATTAGACGGAACAGTTGTCGATTTCATTAGGAAACACCCTCCTTCATCCTGGTATTCACAAGCTCTCGAATAAGATAAACCTTATTTGCTGCAGAAGGCTTCTCATACATGTTAGATAATGCTTCCATCATACCTTTAGCTGAGGTCTCCTTCTGGATGTTATAGGCAACATTCTCTGACAGAGAAAGCGTTATCACTGCTCTGGCTTTCTTATCCAACTTCACCCAATCTGCTTGTGGCATATCTTTTGGCTTCTCACCCTCAAGCACTACATCTAAGTCTTTCTGACAAAGTAGTGCCTCAATCTGCATCTTCCACCAACCAAATTTATTCCCATCAAACTTCTCTATTACAACTTTTCCGTCTACAGCCATGGCAATGACTAAACGAACCACTAGTTATGGATAAACAGAGATAAACGCAGCAAATCAATCTATTTAACACGCAGCGGAATAACGAACTTGATAATCAAAACTGAAACTTTAACTGAAACGATAAAACCTGACAAATGCGGTTGACTCAGGTTCTAGGTTTCTGTAGTCGGTCTCTTTGATTCAGCAAAACTGTTCTTCTGCAAAATAGATCTCTGATTTCGGCTGATTCGGGACTGGTTGTTAAAGCTTTCGAAAAAAAAACGGAACCTAAACCTTCTTCTGTGACGGCGGCGAAAACCCTAACGGCGGCGGCGGAACCCTAGCAAAGCTGGGTGGCGGCGGTGGCGGTTGATTGGGTGGCTGACGACGATAGAACTGAAGGTGGCGGTTCTGGTGTTCTCGTGTGATCCCGATCAAGAGCCAAAGTTCTGATACCAGTTGTTAGGATCGCTAGGATTGAACACACACGAAACTGAACACACACACACGAAAGCAATAAACAACACGAAGATTTAAAGTGGTTCGGTCAGCTGACCTACGTCCACTGTGCTGCAACTAGGGTTTCTTTATTATTCAGGTGCTCAAGGAATTACAAGTATAATGATATCAATATATAGAGACTAATCTAGGGTTAGGAAACTTGTTCCCCAAGTTAGGCCCAAGCCCACATAAAGATAACTAGGGCCGGCTAAATTAAAACCCTAATTTAACTGCCAAATAAAAAACGTGTGGGCCAACCCAAGGCTAGGGCCGGCCACCCTCCCTTGATCGGGCCTCCACACCAATTAGCCCAACAATAACATCTATATACGCTCTCAATGTGAGTAGTATCGTAGTCTAGTTTTCAAAGGCAAACAATCAAGGTCACCATGGGAATACAACTTGAATCCATGGTTGTTAATAGCGAATATCGAAAAATAGCGACAAGGGACCTATATGCTACATAGCGAATAGCGACAAATAGTGACCGCTATTTTATAAATAGCGATACACTAGAAAAAAAAATTTTGAAAATTTTTATATGTATATTAGATCAAAATGCCCTGGTATGTATCCCATTTTACATGTATATTTAACAGAAACCTATAAATCCAGCTATTTTATAGGTCGCTATTTACATTAAAAAAAGTTAATTGTCGCTATTTACATTAAAAAAAGTTAATTGTCGCTATTTACGCTATTGGTCGCTATAACCCAAATAGCGAAACTTCATCGATTCGCTACATAGCGCACTATAGCAATCGCTATAGCCGCTATTGACAACTATGCTTGAATCATAAGTGTTCGTACGCGATACTTCAACGACAATTCCAAACATAAATTAGATACTTCCAAACACTACACCCTAATGACAATGCCAATCATTTACAACCATAAAAACCGAGGCTACATACTATGAACATGTAGCAAGCTAAGTCAACAATAACTGATAGTCCACGAAGAATAGTCAACGGTGTTGACTTTCATCAAACACATAAAATAGTTGAGGCTACTTATCCACTATTACTACTAGCAGATGAAACATACATACAAACAATAAATGTGAGCATATATTTTGGTGACTGAATATGAAAACGAAGTGAAAACCCTAAAATTAACAATTCGTTCAACCGCTAATGAAACAGATAAACATAGATAACTAATTTAAGGAACTTTTACTATACATGCCGAATTGAATTGAATCGAATCGAAGGTGTAGAATATAGATTAAAGGAATTGTGCTTACCTAAACCCTAAATTATCTCTGTTATACGGCAATGGCGGATGATTGGATTTTAGCACAGTAGATTAAACATAAACCCTAAATTATCTCTGTTTTGTGCGAGAGAGACGATACAACTGTAACTTTGAAGAGTTAATCGTAGAAAGGTCCCTGGACTATTGTAAAGTTACACTATTCAGCCCTTGTCTTAAAGTTTTGAACATATGGTCCTTTAGTTCACTTGATTTTTTTTTAATTTGTTTTATAGAGTTTATGAAACAAAAAGTTTGGGTAAATTGTTTGGATTGAAATATAATAGTCACTTTGGTACTAGGTAACTGAATAATCGAGAGAATAGAATATACAAGGGAATAGTGGTGAATTTAGAAATTTTTTTATAGGGTGCAGAATATTTTAGGCCCCTAGGTAAATAAAAAAGTTTTGGTTCATATCGGGTCGGATCGGGTCGGGTCATATAAAACAAAAGAACATCAAACTAAAATTTATATAATCATCAAAACACGTCAAACATCATTACAAAATGTTTAAAATTGTGCCCTACGGGTTTTCATTTTTTGAAATTTTTGCAAAACATCATCTAGAGTTACTTTTCTAATGGTTCCTCTTGAGAAATCTCGCCAAAACTTCCCTACTCAGATTCCTATCACATATAAATTGATCCATAAGTTTATAGAAAACACTAAACACTTAAACAAAATAAACGATCATTTTCAACCACAGTACATAATTTTCAATTTTAGTTTTCAAGCCCTAGTAAAGTCTAGAACAACAAAAAAAAGCATCAAAACAACAAAAAATTATGCTACTAAAGTCTAGAACAACAAAAAAAATCAAAACACATAAAATTTTAAACCCTTTTAACATCTCTATAACTCTATTTCTCCTAAAAACCACATAAAACAACAAAAAAAAACATAAAAAAACGAAGGTGACTCGTTAAATTTTGGATTCCAGGTGGTGGCGTGGCCAGAATCAAGCTTTTCTAGAGAGAATCCAGTCGTTGTCGCTGTGCTCGTTGACTGCTTTCGTGGGCCAGTCGATGCGCGATCAGGAGAGAGAGAGCATGAGAAAGAATTGGAAGGGGGTGTTGGGTTATTTTATTTAACTTCAAATTTAATTGAGCCGGGTTAACTGGGCTTGGGTTACAATGGATTGTTTTTTGGCTAATGGCTAAATTGTTAATTGAAAGTTATTGGGTTAAATTGTTAAGAAAAGTGGTTAAAGAACAATTATTTTAATAAAAATCAGTGTTTACATTTTTTTTATAAATTCATAAGATTTTTTTAAGGGGTTGGTTGAAAATTTCCAAGGGGTGCGGCTGAAATTTTTCAAGGGGTGCGGTCGAGATTTTGCGTGAAAATTAACCCTAAATTTTTTTTTTCAAGGGGTGCGGCCGCCCACCCACCCCAATAAGTAGGTCCGCCCCTGCAAGGGAAATAAATGAACTATTACTACTATATTGTCTTGTTGGATTACCCTTATGAAAATAAAATAAATCATTACTTTGTATTGTTTAGTGGATGAAAATAAATAAATGAAATACAATTCGATAAAAATGACAAATTTCTTCAATAATAATAATAATAATAATAATAATTAAAATAATGAATAACAGTTTGTATAATATGGAATGCCAAAACAATTCATAATCCATTTCATAATAATAAGGTTCATACATACAAGCCTTAGCATAACAAATGAAATAAGGACAATCAAGATGGCCATAAAATACATAAGCCCTTGAACACAATCCTCCTAACAGCCTCTAAATCTCCCACCTAACCATGTTTAATGTATACAGGGCATCAATTTGAGTAGTGTGGTAGGTGACATGCAATCCATATCCATAGGGCGTAAACAACACTCCCATTACCCGTGTGGATGGTCTCGTTGCATCACTAACCGCCTGGAGAATCCCTATCCTAATGATTGGGGTGGTTTTTCGGGCTGTGATTCCAATCAGTGCTCCACATCTGGGTGTTGGGGTGGTGGTAATGGTATGACAGTAACTAGGGAATGTCAAGTGTAACTGCGGGTTGTGGGGTTTGAGTTGGGGATTTGCACGACACGTTGCGATGGTGGGCTCCACTAGAACCCCCCCCCCCCAAAAAAAAATCGGGTGTGGAGGGGGCGTGGTGTGGTGTGGCGTGGCTTAGCCAGCCATGTGGAGGGAACCAGCCAACCAAAGCCAGCCAGTCACCTTGTCCCCCGCGGCCCCGCCCCACGCCAGCGGAATACCCAAGCTGAAGGGGCAACGCCCAACCCAACGCCGACCACGGGGTGGGAAAGCTGGCGTTGAAGGGCAACCCACGCCCCAAACCCAAGCCCACACCCCACAGTCTAACAGTGTGTAAAAAATCTAAATTTGAAACAGACGAATTATCTGAAATTCCGAATCCAAAATATGCAAAACTTCGGATATTTGAATTTTGAATTTTGGACATCTGAAAGTTTTGGATTCGGATAGTATCTGTTTTAAAATTTCGGGTTTTCGAATATCCGAAATATTTCTTTATAAATTGTTAAATAACAATAATTAATTACGAATTTCTAATGTTTTGTAAATTTTGGATAAAATTTCTTTAAAGTTTGTGATAATTCGGATAATTAGCGTATTCGAAATAACTTTTAAAAAACACTGATTATTTTTTAATTCTTAAAAATTAAATATTGTTCAGGTTTTCAAATATCCGTTTCACTATTTGAGTTTTATCCGAAAATTGGATATTCGAATTTCAGATATCTGGAAATTTGGATACGGATTCGAGTAGTGAAATCAACTATCCAAAATTTTCGAATATTTTATCTTGAACACCCTTAGTGAGTGTTGTTAGCAGAGTTTGGATCCTCACTAGATATGTGTTTGCATTGAGCTAAAGTGATATGATGGGTCATCATCAGTCACTAATCTGTTGTGGATCTCGAGGTGGTCGGCTAGTAATATATCCAATGCATCGTCGAACAGGTCGGCTAGTAGTCTTCGTATGAGCTCAATTCTATATTAGGTCCTCTCTGCATACCCCAACCGACGGCAAAATGTGTAGGGGCGTGATGATTGTTTTATACCTCGTGCAACTATTTAAAATTTATATATTTAAAAATACCATAATTCAAATTGTCAATACAAGAAGCAAATTTTTTTAAACAAAACATAATCATAACATAATATAGAGTTTTATTTATTGAGTCTGAGGCAAATGCGTACTATATTCTACTACTTTAGACTTAGGGCTTGTTTGGTTTAAGTTTATTTAACTAAAAAATGACTTATTGACTTATAACTTTTTGAAAAAAGAGTTTTAAAAAAGTGTTTGAATTATCTTATGGGGTGAGAAAGGCAAATAAGTTGAAAAGTTATAAGAAGTTCCAAAGAGTCACAAAATACTAGTTTTTTAAAGTGACTTTTTCTTCCTATACAAAAGTTGTTTCAAAAAGTCATTTTCAATTACCCAAACATTATTTGACTTATTAGTTTTTTTTGAAAAAAGTCAAAAAGTCAATAAGTTGTTTCAAAAAGCTTAGCCAAACATGCCCTTAGTTCGTTAATGATCAAATGTTAAATTAAAGGATGAATATAGACTTCAGACTCACACAAAGTATGTTTAACATATAACATAAATTAACACATAGATATACAATGAATCGCATAGTTTGAATAAAAAGAATTTAGAATTTTAATAATTTTATGGTATATCCTAAAACATAAAAATGAAAAAGGGACTATGAATACTCACATGTTACAAAGATAAGCAAATACAACTTAACGCAAGTTATAGCGATTTAGAATAATACCAAAATTATCCTAACAACGTATATGATATACGAGTATGAATAAAAAGAATAAAACGAGTTCAAATGGAAGGGGGTTTATATGTTCATAGGTGTTTAGGTGAGTTTAGTTTAAGATGGTAAAAAATAGTTATAGTGTCATAAACATATAAATACAAATAATAATAGTTCGTATTTAAATAATATAGTGAAATAAATATAGTTTGTGTGATTTCGACTAAATAAAATATGATATTTTTATTCTAACAAAAATAAATATGCAGAGTTAAATGCATGGTTGGTTCATGTGGTTTGCAAATATTGCAGACTTGGTCCTAGTGTTTACTAATTACAGAGTTGATCCTAAATTGTAATTTTTGCACTCAGATGGTCCTTATCACTAACATCTGTTAAATTTTCAAGTTAAGTCTTTGTGAAATGACTAAATTGCCCTAAAAAAATAAAAAATAAAAAAAGATGGGACCACCCCTCATCTTCCCTCCTATCTCTCTAACCCATCACCTCCAACCACCACCACCATCCATCCAACAACCACAACACCACCTCACATAAGTTAGGTTTTTCAATTAAACAAGTTTTAGGAACTTTATATAAATTTCATCTTTGTGAGGCAATACATCAAACACCAAGCATGCATAATTACATAACACAGAATATTAAGTCTTAATCAACTATAAACACCCTTTCAGATCATACAGTATAAAAAAGACACATGTAGGTCAGACATTAAAAATTATAATCAAGAACAATGATTCAGATGCAAACATAAATGCACAGTTAAGACCTCCAATTTAATTAAAAGTACGTATGATGAAAAACACAGTATCCGTTCAACCTCAGTTTCCGGCGCTCCCCATCGTTGGATGAAAAATTGTATCCGTTCAACCTCCACCACCGTTGTCTCACATCCACCACCGTCAACCCACCACAACCACCTCGACCACCGTCTCCCTTCCAGAACCGAACCACACCACCGTCTCACCCACCAAACCACCCACGTTGACTTTCACACCGTCTCACCACAGAACCACCTCCATCATCAACTTGACACCACCCCCACCACCGAACACCATCAACTTACAACCACCATTTCCTCAAACGACCACTAACGCGGCTCTGCCGCCCATGGTGGTGGCCGACGGTCATTATAGAGAGAGAGATGAGAGAGAAAGGGATGGGAACAGATAATTGGTGGTAGGGTCTAGGGTGTTTAAAGATCTTTATATATATTTTTTTTTTTATATGTTGAGGGGCAAATATGTCATTTCACATATAGTTAACTGAAAAACCTAACTTAGGTTAGTGATAAGGACCACCCGAGTGCAAAAATTACAACAATAAAGACCAACTTTGTAATTAGTAAACCACTAGGACCAAGTTTGCAATATTTGCAAACCACAAGAATCAACCAAGCATTTAACTCAAATATGTATTATATATTCTAGTTTGACTAAAATGCATGCAAATGCTTAGTTTAACCAAAAACAAATGTCTAATGGTGTTGTGTTAGAATTTGTATAACAAATTAAGGTATATATTTAAATACTAAATACTATAACTTATCTAGTATGACAAAATACATATTTATGTATTATATATTCTAGTTTGACTAAAATGCATGCAAATGCTTAGTTTAACCAAAAACAAACGTCTAATGGTGTTGTGTTAGAATTTGTATAACAAATTAAGGTATATATTAAATACTAAATACTATAACTTATCTAGTATGACAAAATACATATTTATAAGCAATCTAAATAATAATTACGACTAAAAATAATTATTATTATGTACTTACAAAGTATATAATGGTGTTTATGTAATCATGAATGTCTACGTCTCCATAATTTATTTTAAAGGCATAAATATATAGTATGTCAAGTTTGTCCATGAATACCGAGACCATCCGTAAGGGTTAATGTCATATAAGAACATTTTCTGGCACATTAGCATCATAATGTCTCTTTAAAAATTGTTGGTTAATGCCCCTTAATTCTAGGGTGCTAAACGGGTCGTGTTCGCGGGTTGATGGGTTCAACCCGACCCGAACCCGAAAATTTTACACGAACCCCAACCCGAAAATTTTACACGAACCCAAACCCGAAAATTGTATCATACATATGAACCCGAACACGACCCGAAGTTTCGTGGTTGACCCGAACACGACCGTTTAACCTGAATTTTTTTTGAAATAATATATTAAAATTAAAATGTACTTAACAAACACAAATGTATATAATAATGTCATATCTAAATTATAAAATCTATGTTAATTTATCCTTTTTAAGTTATAATCATGGCATATAATACACACCTCATTTAAATTATGACATAAAATATATTGTAAAAAAATATAATATACTATAAATGTGTTAAACGGGTCAACCCGCCAACCTGACCAGGTTGACCTGAACCCGACCCGTTAACCTAAACAGGTTCGCGTGTTTAACCTGAAACTTACCCGAACCCGCTTAGACTAAACCTAACCTGCGAATTTCGTGTTAGGTTCGTGTTGGGTTTTCGGGTCATGTCAGAAATTTACACCCCTACTTAATTCCCTGTCAATTATTATTTTCCGTTTTGTTTTCTTTCGGTCATCGCATTATACTAGAAATGTCCCTATAACGCCTACGATGATGGTGTTAGTTATTTTTTTTTTTGGGAGGGAGGGAGGGGGCATTATAAACCTCTTTCACCCCTATAATGCCTTGTTACTCGTTCCCTTATGTCTAAATGTATTGAGTTTTATGAATTAATCAAATAGATCTTAGAAACCATTACAATTTAGTTATGCCTAAGATTGTAGCTAGTGTGTCCATGTTATCTAAAATCTAAAAATTATCATAAAACACAAGTTTTAGAGTTTATACAAGTTTTAGAGTTTATGTATTTTATATAAAAATATACAATTAAATAGATGTAGTCTAAGAATAATTAGTAAAATCATATTTTGTAATTTTCAATATTATTCTAAAAGTTATCAATAATTATATATTATCAACTTGAAATATGTTAGTGCATATGTGGTTTGTATCACATGTTTATTAGTTTGTTTATGTTGTATTGGTTGTATTATGTGCTTAAATTATAGTATTTTTTTTCGGTATTAACTTTGGGTTTTGTTTTGTTTGTTTGGCTTCAAAACTATCAATTTGAAACATGTTGATTCAAGTCAAATATTATATGTTTTCGTGCTTATGTTATGTATGTTTCGTAAATTTTGTTTCAAACCGAGTGTAGTCAAATTATGGTTTCTTTTTTTCCCTTTTTTCAAAAGCTCTAATTGATCCCTGTTGATTACACATGTCGGTTTTTCTTTCATACCCGTTACGTTTTCCATGTATGAGTTGGGTCACATATAATACGTTGTGAATTTGATTTACTTTACGTTTTGATCCAATCACAATGCTTATACAAGTTACATCCAGTTCAATTGGATACGTCGAAACGTGTGTTTTCATATGATTAATGCATCACATAACGTTAGGACTAATCCATTCAATGTTTAGGATATACCCGCGCCGCAACGCGCGTTTCTTAATGCTAGTTAATATAAAAATGGTTCACAATGTGTAATTGACCATTTCTTAACCAATAAAATTAAAAAAAAAAACACCTAACTTTTTAAAATATTTTTCAAATCGCTTATTTTGATACGTAATTTATCACCAAAAAGCTTCTTGCGAAACCAAGTCTTCTTAATACATTTAAAGACTAAAGATCAAATACAAATAAAATTAACATATAAAACGTACAAACCGAAGAAAAAGCCAAAAAAACGTGGTGGCATTTTCGTAAATATTTGGTCTTCAAAATTACTCTACAAGATCATTTGAAGAGTGATTTTGGTCTTGTAGAGTAATTTTATAAAATGTTCTTGTAGAATAATTTTGATCTTTTGTAGAGTAATTTTGTAAATTGTTCTTGTAGAGTAACTTTGTAAAATGATCATGTAGAGTAATTTTGTTAGCATTTAGTCATGGGGTTTAGGATTATGGTTTAGTGTTTAGCTTTTAGTTTTGGGAGGGGGTTAGGTTTTTTTTTTTTTGTTTTTGAGGGGGGGGGGGGGTTAGGTTTTTTTTAGGTTTTTGGGGAGTGAGGTTAGTTTTTTTTAGGTTTTTGGGGGGTGGGGTTAGATTTGTGAAGTAATTTTGATAATTACCCTACGACCAAATATTTACGAAAATGCCACCGCGTTTTTTTGTATTTTCCTTCAGTTTGTACCTTTTTGTATGTTAAGTTTATTTGTACCTAAACTTTAATCTACATTTAAATTAAGTGGACTTCTTAATAAAAATAAAGGGAAAAATATAGGTTGCTTGGCAAGCAATCTCACAATTAAATTAAGAAAATATATAAAAAATAGTGGCGTAAACGAGTCAAGCCAAACTTCAGATTGACTGGGCTTGAGCCAACTTGTTTTACTTACAAGAGCTCGGTGTAACGACCCGTATTTTTATTATTTTTATTTAATAATATATATATATAATAATAATGATAATAATTTTTCTTCTATCTTTAAATAACGAGTGCGAAAACAACCCTTTAAAACAAGACCGGGCCTTTCTAAACACAACAATCGGGCTTTAAGCCCAACCGACCAAACCCTACCTAATAGCTAAACCTAATTTTATTTATAACTCACTACACACACTTACCAGCCCCTTCAACCCCCCTTCTCCTTTCCTGCCTGCACACAACCCCTCTCATCCCCTCACCCGCGCTCTCACTCCTCCCTCTCGCAGACAAAAGCACGGCAGCAACACCACCACCATTGGTGGCAGCGTCGCCAGCCAACAACATCAACATCGGTGGCGGCGGCATAAGCCGCGACGGCGGTGGCGGCAGGAGCCGCAGCAGCAGCGGCGGCGGAGCCGTGCCGGCGGTGACGCTGGTGGTTACCTTTGGGCAGTTCGCGTTTCGTCTCAGTTTAGAGTTCGGGTCTTGATTCGGGTTCACGTTCAGGTTTGAGTCTCTGTCAGAGTATCGGTGTGAGTCGCCGGTTTCCCACGGACTCGACGGCGACGCAATCAGTTCCAGATTCAGGTTTGAGTTCTCGTTTGATTTGGTTTCCGAATTGGTCAATCTTTCATGTCTAAAGTCGTGTACCAAATGTTTTGTCGTTCCAGTTGGCGCGGTTCCCACAACGCGGATAACTTGGTTCAAGTGCCAGACTCGGGTCAGCTTCGGTTCGGTCAACCCGGTTAGACCTGGTCAAAGCTCGGGTCTGGTCAAGCAGTCAAACAGTCCACGGATCAGCTCCGGGTCGAATCTCGGTTCAGTCAAGGTTAGTCTCGGTTCGGGTCTTGGTTTTGTTTTTATTTCGAATCCCGTTAATTCTTTTCTTTCGGCAGGTTACGATTCGTTTCGGTTCAGTTCATGGCTCATGTTCAGCGGGTTCGGGTCTCGGTGCAGAGGTTAGGGTCAGCAGTGAGTCAATGACAGTTTTGGCTTCGGTTCGGGTCTCGTTTGGTGTTCGGTCAAACCTGGTCAACTGTTGGTCAACGGGTCAGATTCAAGTTCGGTAAAACTCTAAGCCTCGTAGTTCATTTTACTTATATTAATGATCTTGTATTCGCGACCCGAACTTGTACAAATGGTAACACTTGAACATAGAAATATATATATATATATATATATATATATATATATATATATGTTTCATGATTTAATATTTCGTAACGTCTCTTATAAAATCGTCGTGGTAGAATTATTGCGTTTTGACAAATAATATCGACACTCGTGTGTCGGGATCGTCCAAAAACAAGGGGAAACTCTGCCCGATTTTCGACTAATATATATATATTTATTTATTATATCTATCGACGAAATATACTTATTCGTTACATCTTTCGACAAAATATATATTGATTTATTATGCTTCCGGCAATATATATATTTACACATTTCTGCTTTTCGACAAAATCCATTTAGTTATTATACCGTTCGACAACATATCTAATTATTATTCTTTTCGACAAATAAATATCTATTTAACGACAATATATAAACAGTATTCCTTCCGTCAAAATAAATATATATTATATACTTTTCGAAAATGATACTTCTCTAACGACAATGTGTATATATAATATGTGTTTCCGACGAACAATATATATATTTAGCTACTATTCTTTTCGTTAACATGCATATATATCTATTATCCCGTTCCGTCAAAATATACATTTATCTATTTTCTTTTAGCCAAACTATATATTTATCTAGTAATCTTTTTCGTCAAAATATACCAATATTTATATACATTTACTTGTTAAACCTTCCGACAAGGGTGTAATTTATTCGCTAAACCTTTCGACTAAATATGCTCCACGATTATACTTTTTCGCCAAAATATATAAGTACACGTCTATTATTCTCGTCGACAAAACATAATAATTTAACGAAGGAATATATTTATCTAACTGCAAATACCTATATATCTTTTATACTTTTCGCCAAAAATATATATATTTATCGTATTATTTTGATAACATTCTTACGGCACCTTTGACGAATTTAACTTTAGAGTCGTTACACAAATTCCGTGCTAAACGTACACGTACCTTCAACTCCGATTCGATTATTCATCCATGTTCGTTGTCATTTAAGGTGGCATTGGTGTCCCTTTCTCCCACTCATCAACTCGTCGTGGAATTTCCAAAGAAGACTTAGCAATTCTGTGAGTACACTCGACCCACTTTTGTTTATATCACTTTTTGGGTGTAACATGTTTCCATATACAAAAATCACAAACACTTAAACTTTATGAAACGCACAAACAATCCTATACACATGACTACTCGAATCGTATACTTGTTGCTTGTCTGGGATAAACGTTATGCTATGCTTTAGTCATTAACTATTTTTAGCCTTTGTTTGACATGCTTAGCGCTATAGGAATTCACGCATCCACCTCCATCGTGTTATTCGTGAGGTCATGTTAAAACATCGTGATTGCGTTACGGGTTTGATTATTAGTATTGCATGCCATGATTTTGCTCTTGTATAGATTTGGTTGCCATGAGGATTGTCAAAACTTTATTCGTATACGTATGCTATGCTTAAACTTGTGTACTCGCCTTTGCTTTTGCATTGACTTTATTTTAAAACATGTTACAGGTTGAAGGAGATGACGCTATGAAAACAACATAGCAAGGACTAGATACACACAAATTAGACGTTAGGTTTAATGTCGACGTATCAATTTTGTTATGACTTTGCAAATGTTAGGTTGTTCTTTGTTTTGTTACATTGATGTATTTGACAATTCTTATGAAATGAAATATGGTTTAATTAATTATTGTCACTTAATAATGTTGTGAGCAATGAGCAATCTCGTTTTCGTCTCATCCCGATGTTTCAGCCATCGGTTGGGGTGTTACACTCGGTCCCTTTTGATTCGATTTATAAAGCTCAAGTTTGGCTCGTGAGTAGTTTTCAAGCTCGAGCTCAACTCGTTTATAATATATTGACTATTTACTTATTTCATTCGTACATTTTTAAATTATTTACGCATACACACACATTATTGGGGGTGTCTGCGTGATGCGGAAAGGAATACAAACATTATAATAACATAATATGTTATTTTTTATTAAAAAACTATAGCAATATCATACTTGAATAAAAGAGAATAAAATGCTAGATTTTTATGATGTATTTTTAAAATAATATTAATTTATGAAAAGTTAACGAGCGTTTAAAAATCACGGAGGGAAAATGATTTAAAAATCAACAATATATTTTAAAAAATTATACCATTTGTTTTATAAGTTGTAGTTACTCTAAAGTCTTAAAATTATACAAAATTATCTTTTTTGTCAACCTTATAGTATTATAATTATAATATAGTATTGATATATATAACTATTTATATATAACTTAGAAATAATTGTTTAATTTTTATCATATTTTATTTTATATAACAACAAAAGCTATGACATGGAATAGTGTTTTTATGTCATTGGCTAATATGGGCGGCACTATCTGACACTTCTCTATTAGTCCGACTAAATTATGATTTCACCCCGTTTAAATTTATTGTTTTACCATTGGTTTGGTTTTTTCCCCTCCAGCTAAATTACGATTATGCCCTTAGTTTAAATTTGCAGTTTTGCCATCATTTTTGTTTTTTCTATCAAATTACGATTTTGCCCCCGGTGTAAAATTATAGTCATGCGATCGTTTTAATTTCTTTAACAAAACTGGGTAATTTTTCCCTTCCCAGCTAAATTATGATTTTCCCTTAGTTTAAATTTACAGTTTTGTCATTGTTTTTGTTTTTTCCTTGTCAAATTACGATTTTGCCCCAAGTGTAAAATTATAGTCATGCGATCGTTTTAGTTTTTTTTTTTGACAAAATTACGGTAGTGTTTTGTTTTAACTGGTTGATTCGATGTAATTATTATTCGTGTCAGACGGCTTCCTGACACACGCTCATTTGTCCCGAAAAAAAAAACAATTTTGCCTCAGTTTAAATTATAGTCTTTTCATCGTTTTAGTTTTTTTAGCTAAAGTACGGTAGTGTTTTGTTTTAATTGGTTGACTCGATGTAATTTTTTTCGTGTTCTGAGTAGTATGTGTACTAATAATCGAAACACAGACGTACGTGTTACGAGAGAAAAATATTCGGCTTAGTGCCTCGCAACGCGGGCGGGGCAAAAACTAGTTTTTATATATAGTAATAACTACTATACAACTAAAAACAATATAACAAAACTTTTATAAGCTTAGGAGCCGGCTTGAGCTTGATATATGAATCACAACTTGATTCGACTTTAAGACCACACGAAGCGGGCGTGAAAAAGTGGCGTGGAAGCCTCTCCATGCCCGGCATACCGGCCCGTGGGTGATGTGGATGGCGGCGTGGGGGAGGGGTGGGAGGTTTTCCACTGGCGTGGAGGGATTGTAGGGTGTGAGGTGGTGGGCTTTGATTGGTGGGTGTTGTTTGGGTTGGTTTTAATTAGTTGATGTTTATTATTTTTTTAATGAAACGCTACTTTCACGTGCAACACCACACCTTGCTTTTTTTTTTACCATGTCCTCTTGCTGACGTAACTGTCATGTAATGCTTAATGCCTACTCTTCATACCCTTCCGCCATGTATAGTTTAACCGATTCAACTTTGGGGAGTAGTGCCCCAAGACACAGCCACGCCAATCGACCGACGCGGCTAGTTTAGTTTATAGAGCTGTTTTGATTTTTTTTTTCCTGAGAAGCAAAGAAAAAAGTAAAAAGAAAAAAATATTTTTTCGGACGGCCAACCCGGTAGGAAGATGAGAGGTATCCAACGGACCACCTTTCGGCATCTTAATTGGGCTTTATAGTTCATTTGGGCCCGTAAAATGTATGTAACGATAACGAGGCTGAGTCATTAGTGGGTCAGTAAAGTGTTACCTAATGAAGCCCTAGCTACGACAATCCCTATTAAATCTCGATTAATTGTTTTCGCTGATGAAATTCATCGTCGACGTGATGGATTCCAGGTAATTTAGTATCAATTACAGTAACATATGCAATTTTGCATCTGGTTTAATCTCTCTTCTTGTTTTGAGATAATGATTATCAAGGAGATATAACAACAGATGCATATAGTTAATTATAGGATGGCTTACCAACGCACAACAGCATTTCAAATCGTTGCTTTAGCGTCAAATGGTCCTTCCTATATTATTCTTTCTATTTATTATTTTTCTTTAAACTTTTTTTTATCTGATGCCATAATTTTTTTAAAATTTAAAACTTCGATGATGAGATTTAGCAGACGGGCGGTCTGAAATGATGCCGTGTTGATTGTCTGCATATTATCCATTCTTATGGATTCAACTCTGAGATTTTCAAACTTTATTTTTTTCATTGTTTTTGTCAGTTTTATCATAAGTTTTTTTTTTTTTTGTTATTTGTAACATTTTGGGACATTTCAGGTGTAATGGTTTGTGACAATGCTATGATGAGTATGCAAATATATGTATATGTCTGGACTTATGAGACATTTTCTATGAAATGATAAGCATACTTCTGAGCTGATGTTTGAAACTTTATTTATTTTTTTATTGTTTCTGCATAAGTTTTTTTTTTTTTTTTTTTTTTTTAGGGACATGTCTGGTTATGTTTACAAATTCTTATGGCTTGAGATTCTACCACAGCGGATCAAGGCTCAGACCGTCGGTAGGTCCGGCAGTAGATCAACACAAGGTTAACTTATTGGCATTCTGCATTGACTTCAATGCTCGGACTCAGAAATGCATACCAGATGCCCTGATTTAATTGTCTTTAAAGACGACGCTTTTGAGCTCAGCGTTTGGTTTCAGTCAGTCAGTCAGTCACTTGGTACCTAAAGAAGGTGGCTGGAATTGAGTCTGGAAGCGGATGTGCAGGCCATGTTGTAGCATTAATTCTAGCCCTGAAACATGTTTATTAAATTGCTAAGGTGTAACAAAGCAAGCTCATTTTTACTGTCGGTACATGTCGTTGGATGTCATTTTGAGAAGGAAGTGGATTGGTTGATATTGATTGCTGATGTTTTGTTTTGTATATCAGATGATATATCTGGATTCTGGTTTTTAACATTGTCACGTATCATAAAATCTTTTTGTTTGAAGGTGTTCAAGGTTTTTAGATTTGGGTGTTGAAGCCTCTATGTATTATTTCTTTCAGTATTGGTTTTTTAGTTCTCGTGTTGCTGGTTTTTAAGAAATTTTGGGCAGAGTTGTTAGACCGTGGGGTATGGTGGGGCGGGACTTTGGGGTATGGTCCGACACGTGGACTTGGAGGGCCATCGCTAGTCAGTGCCATTGTTGGTAGGTATGGTTGGGCCTGGCTAGCCAGCGTGGCTAGGCCATGTGTAATTTTTTTTCCAATTTTTTTTATAAAAAAAACCAAAATAAAACAAACCTAAAAATATTATTAAAATTTCCTAAAATTACAAATCTAAAAAAAACATATTTACATTCTAAAAAAAACCCTAAATTACAAATCTAACAAAAAAAAACATAATTAAACATAAAAAACCCTAAAGCGTTAGGAAGATTTCAAAAAGGGCCAACTTCTCAAACGGCCTCCGCTCCTTGCCCTGGTACTCGATGTTGGCCACCGCCACCCGGTCGTCGTGACTTATGTTACCGTCGAGCACGCTCTCGTAGTACGCTTTAAACCGGTCGAGCTTGGGTCGAAGTTCGCGCCACTTGTGTTGGCACGTGTTGTGCCTGGTAGCGTCCACTACGCTCGTTACTAGTGATATCTCTTTCTCGTTCGTCCATGAGGCCATGATTTCGAGTGTCGGGTGAGGATGGCGGTGGGGGATTTTATACTACTCGGGATGGCGAACAAGGATGGCGGTGGGAATTTTATACTACCCAGGGTGGCCGTTTGGCTTGGCCAAACGGTTATAAAATTTAAAATTTAAAACCCTTGTCAGCGGCCTAGCCAAGCCAGTCAATAAGAAACCGCCACAGTGGACCGCTAGGCCCGCCCAACGCCCGGGCTGAAATCCCCCAAGGGGCCACGCCAAAACCCAAGCCCATCCGGAATGGTGACTTGGGCGTTTGTGCCCAATCCACGCTGAAACCAAGCCTCATACCCCATAGTCTTAACTATGGTTTTAAAAAAATGGCAAACCAAACAGGCTAGATTTGTTGGGTCTGTGAGGCTCCTCTCTGCTGTACGAATGCCACTTGTGCACGGTAAATGGGAACACATAACCGTCATCACCACTGCAGGCCGACCACTTTTTAAAAAGTGGTCCATTGCATCTTTGTTTTCGGTTGTTTTGGTCTTTTGTTGCAGGGAAGTTTGATCAAACCGAGGCCCGTCTCTGAAAATCTTCAAGAAAGTTTAGGTCATATGCGAGCAGAAAAAACAGGCCCTTATAATATAAAGTCAATAACTCAATATTAAAAAGAAAGATAAATACATTTGAATTAGTACATATTTATGAAAAAAATAAGTCGTAAAATATAAGTTTTTATAAATGAACATATAAATTTTTTTAAATATATAGCGGATCAAACCCGCACGTTGCGTCAGGTGAACTTTTCTGTTTTAATGCACTCACTGTAGCATACAAAAGAGAAACTCCAAATTAATATAGTCGTAATATGTCCAAAACGTGTTCGCTTAACTAGTTTTTAAATATATAAGTTATATATTTAATTTAAAAAACTTAAAATGTAAACAATAAAAGACTTCAATTGATGTTAAAAAAGAAAACTTCAAACTGAATTAGGAAGAAAAGCAAATAAACAATAAGGAAAAAAAAAGAAAAAGGAAAAATTCAGTGACAAAAGCAAAAAGGAAAAAAATGGATTTAAATGCCAAAAGAAGCTTTTACTGGAATCGAGCTCGAGAGAAGATGAAAACAATCATACAATGCTGACCACTAAGCAATAGACAACTTGTCGTAAGGCATTTCAAACAAAATATATATATACACACTTAGTTTAATATATATATTTTCTTTTTAAGAATTTTGGCCTCCTGAGAGGTTGCGCCATGAGCAGTCGCCCACCCCGCACTCCCTCGGACCCGGCCCTGATCAAACCTAACACTTTTATCGGTATCCACTGTTTTCCCAATCGGAGGTGCAATCATTCCTTAACTTAATGTTAATGATTGTATTTATAAATTTATACTATTTGTAAAGATAATTACAACATACATATTTAAATACATTGTCTGGGCTTTGTGTGGATCATTGCGTGATGCTTTTAGATCATTGTTGTTGTCATTCTTTGTTGTTTATTGTAGGCTACTTGTTGCTCATTATCATTATTGTTATTCAATGTTGCTCATTGTGTACTTTGTTGACCAGTTGGCTCGTTGTATACAGTTGTAAACGGTATACGTATGCTCATTGCTACTTAGTGTATGTTTGTTAGTGCTCCTTGGCATTGTATGCTTTTAACGAGTTAATCCTGAATAGCTAATTAGTGGCTTGATATGTTTACACCCGTATGCCAAACTAGAGATTGAATGTGTTATTATGAGATCTAATCCGTATATAAACTCAACAATGCTATCAAAAGTAATAGGGGCGTAGCTTAGAAGGGGCCAGGGGGCGCCTGACTCCTCGAACATTTCGCTCAGTAGTATAAATTTTTTTGGTAACGTTTCCGACCCCCCCCCCCCCCCCGGTTTCTATAGAATTTTTTTGTATATACGTTTTTGACACGTCCGTCGAAAATCTCAAGCTTCGCCACTGGAAAGTAGGTCATTCGCCTCAACAAATTCAACTTTAGGTTGCTAAAATTAAGTTTAGGCATGTGTCATTTAATAAAAACAACACGTTGTGTCACATATCCAAGTCAAAAGTTGAGAACCATACCAAACATTCATTTAACTACTCTAGGCACTCAATAAGGCATGTTGGTTGGTCAAATTATCACCACTAAATCCAACAAAAACTCTTAACTTAAGTATTAACTATTAACTATTTAGTTTATTTGGTTAGGTTTGAAATTCATTATAAAATTAAACACATGGAATAGATATCTAGTGATAAATAACAATAAAAAAACTATAAAATGTTTTTTCAATCGACTTTTATGTTTTTTTATTAAGTTAACGCTATAGAGTGGTTCATTACGTTCATATATCTTTTAACATAGTGCATATACTCATTTTATTAGTTTGGTTCAAGCATTAACTATTTTTTTAAATATTTTAGTCGTATATAAGTTCAAAATTTTCAGCCTTTTCATTATTTTTTTAATGACAAACATCTTTTTATCAACAACTTATTCTTAGGAACTTTAAGGGTGTTTAAAATATAGTAAACATATCTGTGACGAAATAATTTTGTGAGCCACACTTAATAACTTGCTTCCTCGGATATTTATTTTATCTGTTTAATAACTTGCTTCATCGTATATTTTTTCATGTTAAACGTGTCATGTCATGTAACTTGATTATTTAAGCTTTTGCATTAGTGTTTAGAAAAAGGACACATTAGCTCAACATGTTGTGTTCACGTTTAATAGTAAGTCAGCCAGTTGGACTAATATAAGATTTATACAAAAGGAAAAATGGACAATCACCATAATAGTCATATTGACTAATATAATTATGAAAATAGCCTTAACTTTTTTTAATTGTCAATATAGCCTTGACTTTTCATCTCTTGTGCCACATGGCACAACACATTACTCTCCTTCGTCAACTCTTCATCTCTTGCGCCAACCCTTCACCTCCTGCACCGCACCATATTCTCCTGTGCCGCGCCATCTTCTCCTCCACCATTCTCTCGAGTGCCACCATTTCTCTTGCGCCTTTTTTTGTTCTCCTGCGCCAATAGGACACGTATCTGTCTATGGTTAAGTGGTATTTTAACAATTTTCATGGCTGCTATGATAATTTTTTAAGTCAACATGGCCATTTTGGTGATTTTCCCTTTATACAAATCGGTTTCGACTGTCAAACATTCCGACCATGTTTATCCTTTTACAACTTATAATAAAAATAAGAGTAAATTGCCATTTTCGTCCCAGAGGTTTGGGTACATTTGCCTTTTTCGTCTAAAATGACACTTTGGTACCATTTTGCCCCCCACGTTTGTAACTTTTTGCCATTTTCGTCCAAATGCCTAACCTAGTTACTTTATAACGTTAGATGGGTTATTTTTGAAAGAGTAAATTGCCATTTTCGTTCCTGAGGTTTGGGCACATTTGTCATTTTCATCTAAAATGACACCTGCAACTCCGGCACCGTCTCCGGCACAACCTGCAACTCCGACACCGTCTCCGGTGTTGCAGGTTGTGCCGGAGACGGTGCCAGACTTGCAGGTTTGTGCCGGAGTGCAGGTTGTGCCGGAGACGGTGCCGGAGTTGCAGGTTGTGCCGGAGACGGTTCCGGAGTTGCAGTTGTCATTTTGGATGAAAATGGCAAATGTGCCCAAACCTCAGGGACGAAAATGGCAATTTACTCTTTCAAAAATAACCCATCTAACGTTATAAAGTAACTAGGTTAGCCATTTGGACGAAAATGACAAAAAGTTACAAACATGGGGGGCAAAATGGTATCAAAGTGTCATTTTGGACGAAAATGACAAATGTGCCCAAACCTCAGGGACGAAAATGACAATTTACTCTAAAAATAACCATTGTGAAAAACAGTATCAGTTTAAACCATCAAAGTGCCCGACTAGTCGTTCTAAACAGTTTGATTTATCATTTTTCGAAACCGTAAAAAAACTAAGAAAGTTACACTATTCATACCTTAAAAAAACCCTTCATCGAGTAAAATAGTCAAACGAATTCAAAAGCTCTTAGCCGATAACTATACATATAATATGTACATTTGATAAATTATACATACTTCAATTTCAGAGATGATCCTTGAAGACTTAATCACTCTTAACATTTGTGGCTGTTGATTCCATTGCTCTTTGACGAATTCGACGTCTTTTAACGAACGATTTCAAGAACATGATCAAGAATGCACCATTGAGGATGGAATTGAAAACCCAAGCCCCTATTCCATTACACCCACCACCCCAAACATGCAAAAAACAACACCCCAAAATGGCAAATCGAATTCAAAGCCAACAAGATAATCTCAAAGTTGGTTACCAACGGATACGAAGCCGTTGGCAATCCTAGTTCGGTCCAGAACCGGTATCCATAAACCACAGAATTCGTGAATGTAGTGAAGACGATTTCTAGTACTTGAAACGATTGCGAGAATTCGAGCCAGAGAAATGACATAATAATTGGAATGGAATTGGTGATGAGTTGGGAGAAGGAGAGCCTACGATGTCGTAAGATAGTGAAAAAGGTTCGGATCACGTGGAGGGTAACGTGATAGGTGGAAAATGTATGACCAGAAGAACACGCGTCCCGAGGAGCGCGTGCCTAGTGGGAAACATAAGAGCCATTGTAGTGGAGTTTTACTGCGGCCCCATAGCCAGCGTGTGTCCCTGATCTCCGCACTGGTGGAGGTCATGGTTCCGGCCAGTATGGTGGCGGAGATCAGGGACATGGCGAGACTGTGGAGTGCTGAGATGGGGCCGCAGGGGACTGGGCGGGTGGGGTTGCGGATGATGAGGAGGAGGATGTAGAGGGTGGCTGAGACCGCGAAGTAGAAGGAGATTGAGGAGACGAGGAAGATCCACGTGGCGCCCCATGATTGGGCGTGGCTCCAACGGAATCCGACAACGGTTGGATGCTCTGATAGGATGTACTTTAGATGGTGTAAAATTATGAAAGATGATGGCTGAGATTGCATTATTTTTGGGCAGCAGAATTTGTTGAAGATGAAAATGGGATTAATTGAGAAATAAATTTTTTATATACACACGTTTTGACTTTTGAATTATTGCTGATGTTGAAGCTTAGCTCATTTATGGAATGTTCTTCACCATTTTCGTTTACCTCATTTATTTCACCATTTTCGTTGTCTTTAGCGACTGAACTAGTGATCTAAACGTGTAAGAGAAGTTTCCTTTGTTCATAATTTGATAATTACATTTTTAATAATAAAAAATACAAAGTTGATTTTTCAAATCAACAATAATAGTTATAAAAAATACAAAGTTAATTTTTCAAATCAATAATTTTATATATATTTGTTAATGAAGGACGATAATAGTAATTTTAAATTTTATAATAATATATAGTTTTTTGAGTTAATTACTGTTTTCGTCCCTCTGGTTTGTAAAAAATCACTATTTCAGTCCATTAGTTTAAAAATTGCGATTTCAGTCCCTGTAGTTTCACTTTCGTAACCATTTCAGTCCCTGTGGTTTCACTTTCGTAACCACTTCAATCCATTTATTCTGTAAGTTCATGGACTAAAATGGTTGCGAAGTGGACTGAAATGGTTACGGAAGTGAAACCACAAGGACTGAAATAGCAATTTTTAAACTAATGGAATGAAATAGTGATTTTTGACAAACCACATGGACGAAAACAGTAAATAACTCTAGTTTTTTATATATTTTAAATAGGTTAGGGACCTGTGTAATACACAGGTTAATTAAATGTTTTTTTAAATATATTTTAAATGACATGTCATATAGTTCTTAATATCTATAGTTTATTAGAATTTGACATGTAACATTAAATATTTAATATGAGAAAGAGACAAAATGTATAAATAAACTGATTATTTCTTAAGAGTTCTGAAAATTTTACAATTATTTAAAGTGCTGAAATGAACACAGCCTTTTATTATAAAAGATTACATATTATATTGTTAGAGTATTAACATAAACTATTTTGTTATAGGTTATTATTTATGCTTGTTTTAATATAATTCAATTCTATTAATATCTATTATAAAGCAAAAATAGGATTAACATAAATGAAAAACAAAATGGTAAAAGACAAAAATCATAGATTAAAAACAATATTATCTATAGATTAATTAACAAATATTATCTATATCTATTTATTTAGCGTATATGATAAAAAGATAAAACTCATGGAATTAAATAATATTTATTTGAATCTTGTTAACAAATATTATTTATATCTAATGGTAAAAGATAAAAAAGATAAAAGTATGGATTAAAATAATATATTTTTTTATTTGAATCTTATTAATTAAAAAAATATTATCGATATCTATTTATTTATTTATGGTAAATGATAAAAAAGATAAATTCATGGATTGAAATAATATATTTTTTATTTAAATCTTATTAATAAATATTATTTTTATCTATTTATTTAGACGGGAAAAAATAATTGAGATCACTTCATAGAACGCCACGTGTCCCACGTGTGATTTACTTTACTATATGTATAGATAGACATTATAATACTTTATTATTATATTTATTTTTAATATATCCATTTTCTTCTTTTTAAAATCATATTCACTTTATCATTTACTTTTTTGTTTTTCATAATTATTTTTTATTTTTTAATTATATTGTTTTCGTCGATTAATTTAATCTTTCTTTAGTAACTTGGATTTGCTAATTTAAAAAAAAACTTAAGTATATGGTTGTGTTTTTTTTCCCCTGTACATTCCGATATAAGTATTGTTAAAACAAAGTTGTGATGTTATAATACTTTATTATTATGTATGCTTTTAACATGTTTCCCTTTTTTTCTTTTTTATTTTAAATCATATACTCTTTGTTATTTATTTTTTGTTTTTCATAATTCTTTTTTCTTTTTTAAATTATATTGCATTTATCAATTAATTTAATATTTCTTTTAACTTGCGTTTCGTTATTTTTTTACAAGAAAAAATAAATACGCAAGTTGTGCTATTTTTTCCCTTAACATTCGATATAAATATTGTTAAAAATGAAGTTGTGTTCAAAATAGAGTATTTATTTGGTATCGTTTTAGGGTACAATGATAAACTAATCCGATTATGTTGGTTTGCCTTTCTAAACAACATGCTTCATTTTCAAGTAACGTTTTTTTAACATTATCATTTGCTCAGTTTCGCCGCAACGCGCGATGTTAGCAAACCTAGTAGTTATTAATGAATATGATAATTCATGGGGTAATTACACTTTTCGTCCTGTAAGTTTGTATCGGATTGCAGTGGATGTCTTTTAACTTCAATAATTACAGTCACAGACTTTTATTTGGAAAACTCATTGCACCTTACATCCTTTGACCCTAACTTGGTCAAGATTTTCAGTCAACTTTGATCACATAAGGGTAATATAGTCTTTTTACCAATTTATGTAGAATTTATATAATACATTAAACAAAAATAATCTTTAAAAACCAATATATATCACTCACTTTATCTTCTCTTCCTCATCTCTCTCTCACACCCCTCATTCCACACCACCCACCTCACCACACCAACCCATTATCATAATAAATTACTTTGACTTTTCGAAACCCACATCCCAGCAAACCAAAAACGCTAAAAAACTACTCATTAAGCTGCTCACAAATCTAGATTTTTTTGCTGCACAAAACGGATCCAATCAAATCCGTTAATCACTGTTCCGATTACAAAACATAGTTACAACTTGTGTGTTCTTCTCGCCCCGAGCACACCCTTCAAACAATGTGCATAGATCTGGGTTTGGATGTCGAATACATATAAATATACAGAAAGAATTTAACATATAGATACAGTAGCAGAGTAGATTGGTTGTACCTACGTAAGATAGAGCACCAGAAGAAGATGATCGTCGCTACAATTAAGGTCCATGTCCAAATCGTTTATTGTTCTTCCTGAAACCCTAGTTTCAGGGTTTATTATCTTCGTCTGCTTGATTTATATGTTCACATATTCAAAACGCTGGATAGTGGTGGATTGTTGGACGGATATGGCGAGTGGTGGCTGGGATACGGTGGTGATGGTGGCTTGATTTAGTGGTGGTGGAGGTTGGTTTACGAACGAGATAGAGAGTGAGAGAGGGGGGGGGGGGGGAGAGAGATGTAACAACTCGTATTTTCGTTGTAATCTTTTTCCGTTTATTTTGTTTATATCTGTCTTTGTAATCCGAGATTCGATAATAAAGGATGGTTTATGTTAACTAATTATATTGTTGTCACAACTATATTATATCTAAACGCTTATTATGCGCAATGCTAACGCTACGCAATCACAAGTAACTATGTTACTTTAAGAGCCGAGTGTGTTATTATTTAATAAACGCTTGTGCCTTGGACATCGCTTATTGCATCGCATCGTAATGCATTTATTTATGTGGAATTATGTTATATGTGTGTTATACTTGTTTATGTTATGTATTACTATCTCTAAAACGTCATACGCTCACGCAACTCGCTCTCTCTCATTACAATGGTAAAACAACGCTTAACGCTTTGCTAAAAAGCTTACCGTAACTATCTGATACGTATAAATCACCGAACAATCAGTCAATGAACAAATGGGAAACAAAAAGTTGGAAATTGGACAAGTTCGCTCGAAGTTGGCCATGACCAAGTTCGCCGAACTTGGCCCGATCCACTACAAACTTCGCCGAACTTGGCACAGGCACGCCGATGACTCCCTGTACAATAATACAAACAAGTTCGCCGAACTTGTTTTCAGAAAGGCCACACAGGGACACAAGTTGCCGGATGTTACAAGTTCGCCCGGACTTGTTACAAGTTCGCCCGAACTTGTGACAAGTTTGCTGAACTTGGTCTCCACCAGCTCACTTTTCCCTTCTCCTATAAATACTCAGCTCCTCCATTCATTTGCACTTGCTGCAAGTTCGCCCAAGAGCTCCCAAAACCGAAAACCTTTGATTTCCAAGTAAGAATCAACCCGTTTTATGCAAAACAACAACGTTTCTACTACGATTTTGCACAAAGATTACCTTCGATTTCATCAAAACTTCTCTTTTTATAAAAATCTTCATCTTTTTCTACAAAACTTCTACTTTTCACTTAGATCTACACATAAATGGGTTATTTGGACTTAGCTTTGGCTCTCCAAGCTAGAAATCTTGATGATTTCAACTCACCAAGTGCTAGATCTAAGAAAAACCTTTTAAAGTATCGATTTTTACACAAAATACGGACTAGGTGACGTATGTTTCGTTCACTATGAAGTGGAACGAGGCGTTTGTCAAGCAAGATCTCAGATCCGGAAGCACAAGGACGGTATCATCACTTTGCACAAACTGGACTAACCCGTACGAACCCACAAGTTTGCCCGGATTAGTCTGAGTTTCTGTAAAATGGCTAAAACTCGTTCCAAAAGACCTCTCCAGCCTATGTTTTGCTCAGTAGCTTAAGGTTGGAGGGATGGACACTCGATTTCCTCAAGAAACGACGCGAAAACGCACGATTTGGTGACCAAAACTGTCACACCCCAACCGATGGAATCATCGGGACGCGAAACTAAGCGATATAGATTGCTCGAGAGAATCCACAACGACTATTATAAACGGCAATATTTAAAACGTCAATTTCACATACAATTAACATATAATCATTCCATAATCATTACAAGTCCAACATTTCTCAAGCAAATTCGAAATCGTCAATTAGATTATTACAAGTTTCTAAAGCAAAACCCTAAGTCCGTTTGCAACAGTAGAAATCATCACCTGCAACATACGTTAAAATAATTGTCAATACAAAAATGTATTGGCGAGCATACAGGTTTTGATATAATAGCGTAGTAGATAAAAGCATCGCGAAATACCACATATACAATAACGAGATACAACATAACATATAAATCGGGGGACAAATACTCCAGCTAAATTCCGAGATGACTGCGATGCGCGATTGAGATGTGCGTAACTAGACCCCGTCGGGTGTGAGTCGAACTATGCGCGATTGAGATGTGCGTAACTAGACCCCGTCAGGTGAATACGTGCAAAATATATGCTTACATGAATTATGTGACTACGTGCTTACGTGCTATGTGCTTATGTGCCTACGTGTTTACTTGCCTACGTGAATATGTGATTTTGTGCCTTATTTGCATAATAATAATAATAGTAATGAAACACTAAACTTTTGAACATAAACCTACTATAATCGAATCTCATCCAATCAAATCCATCATGAAGATGTCTTCCACGGGATCTCACACTAGGAGGAACATCTAGTGCAACAACGCTGACAAGCGTATCGCCTTACTCGTGGCCAAGCAGATGGCCAAGGTGATCCCCCAGATTGTTAGTGAAATTCAGGCTGTCAGCAGCAACTCCTCCGTTGACTCCAAGACGGACGCGCCAAAGTCCTCGTTCAGCTTCAAACAATTCAAGGCGTGCGGACCTCTCACTTTCACTGGGCAGACGGACCAAGCGCGATGTTTCACTGGTTCGACTCCACCGAGGTCACGTTCCACCAAAGCGGATGCCCCGAATCTCTCCGCACCATCAATGCTACTGGTGTGTTCCAATCAAGGGCACTTGATTGGTGGACCGCAGAGCGCAACAGGCACGGAAATGATGAAGCTTACGGGTTCACATGGGAGGAACTCAAGGCAGTTATGGTGAAAGAATTTTGTCCTCCCCACGAAATTCGGAAACTGGAGAATGAATTTTGGGATATCAAGCAAGATGGACCCGACAACACAGGTCTCACTGCCTGCTTCAAGAAGCTAAGTATCATTTGTCCCGGTCAGGTGGACACCACAGAAAAAGCGATAAAAAAGTATCTCCGTGCTCTACCTGACTGCGTTGCTGATTTTGTCCAAGCAGCGCGTACTACTACCATCGAGGAGACTTATCAGCTTGCAGCCGAGATTAATGACAAGCGTGTCCAGGCTGGATACTTCAAGACCACAACAAAATCGTGAATCAAGCTACCACCGAACCAAGCGCTACTATCGAGCCGTCTCAAGAATCAAAATCCAATCGCCGAGGTCGCAAAAGAGGGAACCCAAGCAAGAATTGTGCAGTGGTTGCACCATTGAACTCTCAGCCGCTTCAAGCTGCTACACCAAACGCACCTCCTGCAAAGCATGCGTACACTGATCCTCACCCGCTATGCTCAAAGTGTACCTACCATCACCCAGTTGGAGGCAACTGCCGTTTCTATACCAACTACAATATCTACGGCCACTTTACTGTCAGCTGCCGTACAGGTCCTCGTCAACAAGGTCTTCAAGCACCAACAGCACTACTAGCCCCACCTCGTGCTCCTCAAACCAGCCAACAGCAGCTCCAGCAGCAAGCACCAGTCCCAAAAGCACGTGCTTGCTACACTTGTGGTGATCCGAACCATTTTAGCAATGTCTGCCCAAACAAAGTCGTGAAGCAAGAACCGCAGCTGCAGCCACATGAACAGCCACCACAGCCACAGCAGCAGCAACCACAGGTTGTGCGTGGAAGAGCCTTCAATCTTAATCACGCTAGGCTCAGAATGACAACAATGTTGTCAATGGTACGTTCCTTGTTAATGGTATTTACGCTTCTTGTTTATTTGATACTGGTGCCGATAACTATTTTGTGTCGTTAGAATTCGAAAAACTTTTAAAGTATAAACGCGCTAAACTCCCAAATACTTTCGATGTTGAAGTCGCCACCGGAAGAACCGTTACTGTTAACTCCGTCTTACGTGGTTGTACTCTCGATCTCAACAACCACATATTCTCGATCTGTCTCATACCTATGCAATTAGGTAGCTTCGATATCATAGTAGGCATGGACTTTCTTTGTGAAAATCGTGCCGAAGACGATCCCCGGTGCTACACCCGTCGCTAAAGCTCCCTATCCCTTGCACCATCCGAAATGCGCGAGCTATCTAGCCAACTTCAAGAATTACTTGATAAAGGCTTCATACGCCCGAGCACTTCACCTTGGGACGCATCCGTTCTTTTTGTGAAAAAGAAAGATGGGACGTTCCGAATATGCATCGATTATCGTGAACTTAACAAACTCACGATAAAGAACCGCTACCCTCTTCCTCGAATCGACGATTTGTTTGATCAACTTCAAGGTGCTACTTGTTTTTCTAAGATCGATTTACGTTCGGGTTATCACCAGTTACGTGTACTCGAAGAAGACATTCCGAAAACCGCCTTTCGTACTTGTTATGCTTCGGTCATGTACCCAAGCGAGCAAGTATTTGTGCAAGCAATGCATTGCCTTCCTAGCCCACATCGTGAAGCCAGAGAAGGAAAAGAAAACCTTGAAAGACGTACCAGCTGTTTTTGAATTTCCTAAAGTTTTTTCCGACGATTTACCTGGTTTATCCCCTACTCGTGATGTCGAATTTCGTATTGATCTAATCCCCGGTGCTACACCCGTCGCTAAAGCTCCCTATCGCCTTGCACCATCCGAAATGCGTGAGCTATCTAGCCAACTTCAAGAATTACTTGATAAAGGCTTCATACGCCCGAGCACTTCACATTGGGGCGCATCCGTTCTTTTTGTGAAAAAGAAAGATGGGACGTTCCGAATGTGCATCGATTATCGTGAACTTAACAAACTCACGATAAAGAACCGCTACCCTCTTCCTCGAATCGACGATTTGTTTGATCAACTTCAAGGTGCTACTTGTTTTTCTAAGATCGATTTACGTTCGGGTTATCACCAGTTACGTGTACTCGAAGAAGACATTCCGAAAACCGCCTTTCGTACTTGTTATGCTTCGGTCATGTACCAAGCGAGCAAGTATTTGTGCAAGCAATGCATTGCCTTCCTAGCCCACATCGTGAACCCAGGAAGGAAAGAAAACCTTGAAAGACGTACCAGCTGTTTTGAATTTCCTAAAGTTTTTCCGACGATTACCTGTTTATCCCTACTCGTGATGTCGAATTTTGTATTGATCTAATCCCCGGTGCTACACCGTCGCTAAAGCTCCTATCGCCTTGCACCATCCGAAATGCGTGAGCTATCTAGCCAACTTCAAGAATTACTTGATAAGGCTTCATACGCCCGAGCACTTCACCTTGGGGCGCATCCGTTCTTTTTGTGAAAAAGAAAGATGGGACGTTCCGAATGTGCATCGATTATCGTGAACTTAACAAACTCACGATAAAGAACCGCTACCCTCTTCCTCGAATCGACGATTTGTTTGATCAACTTCAAGGTGCTACTTGTTTTTCTAAGATCGATTTACGTTCGGGTTATCACCAGTTACGTGTACTCGAAGAAGACATTCCGAAAACCGCCTTTCGTACTTGTTATGGCCATTTTGAATTCGTGGTCATACCATTCGGTCTCACAAATGCACCCACGGTATTCATGGATTTGATAAACCGTGTGTGCAAAGCCTTCTTGGATCGTTTCGGCATTGTGTTTATCGATGATATCCTTATCTACTCGAAGTCGAGAGCCGAACAAGCGCGACCTATCCGTTTAGTTCTCGAACTTCTTCAAGGAAATCGTCTTTATGCCAAGTTCTCCAAGTGTGAATTTTGGCTTAAGGAAGTCCAATTCCTCGGTCACATCGTCAATGACCAAGGAATCCACATTGATCCCGCCAAAATTGAAGCTGTAAAGAGTTGGAATACTCCGAAGAATCCGTCCGAAATCCGTTATTTTCTCGGATTGGCGGGTTACTACCGCCGATTCATCGCTAACTTCTCAAAATCGTCGTTCCGCTTACCTCTTTGAGTCATAAGGATAAGCCTTTTGTTTGGGGTTCCGAACAGAAGGAAGCTTTTCAGACTCTCAAGCGTATGCTTTGCGACGCTCCCGTTCTCGCACTTCCCGATGGAGACGACGATTTCGTTGTTTATTGTGATGCCTCTAACCTAGGTCTTGGTTGTGTTCTCATGCAACGAGACAAGGTTATCGCGTATGCGTCTCGACAACTCAAGATCCAAGAGAAGAACTACATTACCCACGATCTCGAACTCAGTGGAGTCGGTTTTGCATTAAAGATATGGCGACACTACCTTTACGATACCAAGTGTATGGTCTTCACCGACCATAAGAGCTTACAGCATATCTTTAATCAGATGGAATTGAACATGCGCCAACGCAAATGGGTTGAACGTCTCAACGACTACGATTGTGAGATACGCTACCATCCTGGCAAAGCAAACGTCGTAGCCGATGCTCTCAGCCGACGAAGCTATGTGTATAGTGTTCATGACTCTCAAGCTTTGAATAATCTCGAAACTCTGATTCGCGCCGCCCAGTTTGCTTGTTTTAATAAGAATACCCTGCAAGAAGAAATGAAATGTGGAGCCGAAACCCAACTCATAGCTAAACCTAATGGCATTTATTGTTATCTCGATCGTATTTGGATTTCTAGCCATGATAATCTTCGAGAGTTGCTAATGACCGAAGCTCATAAATCTCGATACTCCATTCAACCCGGAGCCGACAAAATGTACCAGGACCTTCGTCCTAAGTATTGGTGGCCGGGCATGAAAAAGGATATCGCTTTATACGTCTCAAAGTGCTTAACTTGCTCGAAAGTTAAAGCCGAACATCAAAGGCCCTCTGGTTTGCTCGAACAACCCGAAATCCATGATGTGGAAGTGGGAGAGTATACGAAACTCCCTCACACCTCTTCTGGTCACGATAGCATTTGGGTTATCGTTGATCGTCTTATTAAATAAGCTCACTTTATTGCCAGACTACAAGGTTGACCGATTAGCATAAATCTATACCGCCGAAGTCAATTTCGACACGGGACGCCTTGTGACATCATCTCTGACCGTGATGGTCGCTTTACCTCACTCTCTGGGAGACTTTTCAATCCGCTCTCGGTACTACGCTTAATCTCAGTACCGCTTTTCATCCTCCAACCGACGATCAGACTGAGCGCACGATCCACACCCTCGATGACATGCTTCGTGCGTGCATTATAGATTTTGGTGGTAATTGAGATACGCATTTACCTTTAGTGGAATTTTCGTACAATAACAGTTATCATACTAGTATTCAAATGGCACATTTTGAGGCACTGTATGGAAGAAAATGTCGATCGCCCATTGCATGGCACGAGATCGGAGAAGCACAAATCACCGGTCCCGAGTTAATACAAGAAACGACAGACAAGATCCTCCAAATCAGAGACAATCTCTTGAAAGCTCGGAGTCGCCAAAAGAGTTATGCCGATAAACGCCGCAAGCCCTGGAAGGTTGTGCTTTTAAAGGTTGCGCCCTGGAAGGGAGTGATCCGATTTGGAAAGAAAGGGAAACTAGCGCCATGATATGTTGGCCCAATTAAAATTCTGGAAAGAATTGGCAAAGTGGCCTATCGACTCAAACTACCAGCAGAACTCAACAAGTGCATCCGACTTTCCACGTCTCAAACCTCAAGAAATGCCTAGCTGAAGAAAATCTTCATGTACCACTCGAGTTTGCAAATAAACGAAACTTTACACTTTGTGGAAAAGCCAGTAGAAATCATGGACCGAGAGACCAATAAACTTCGATTCTCTTGCATCCCTATTGTGAAAGTCCTATGGGAAAGCAAACGCGGTGCCGAATTCACTTGGGAACTTGAAAGTGATATGAAACTAAATATCCACATCTCTTTGTTACGACCACTACTTAAATTTCGGGACGAAATTTCCTAAAGTAGGGGAGACTGTAGCAACTTGTATTTTCGTTGTTATCTTTTTCCGTCTATTTTGTTTATATCTGTCTTTGTAATCCGAGATTCGATAATAAAGGATGGTTTATGTTAACTAACTATATTGTTGTCACAACTATATTACATCTAAACGCTTATTAAGCGCAACACTAATGCAACGCAATCACAAGTAACTATGTTACTTTAAGAGCCGAGTGTGTTATTATTTAATAAACGCTTGTGCCTTCGACGTCGCTTATTGCATCGCATCGCAACGCAATTATTTATGTGGAATTATGTTATAGTGTTGTTATACTTGTTTATGTTATGTGTTACTATCTCTAAAACGCTCATACGCTCACGCACCTCGCTCTCTCTCATTACAATGGTAAAACAACGCTTAACACTTCGCTAAAACGCTTAACGTAACTATCTGATACGAGTAAATCACCGAACAATCAGTCAATGAACAAATGGGAAACAAAAAGTTGAAAATTGGACAAGTTCGCTCGAAGTTGGCCATGACCAACTTCGCCCGAACTTGGCCAGGCCACCAGACTCCCACATAAACAAACAAGTTCGCTCGAACTTGTTTCAGAAACAAGGGAAAAGGGCAAGTTCGCCCGGACTTGTTACAAGTTCGCGACTTGTTACAAGTTGCACGAACTTGTGACAAGTTGGCCAAACTTGGTCTCCACCAGCTCACTTTTCCCTTCTCCTATAAATACTTAGCTCCTCCATTCATTTGCACTTGCTGCAGGTTCGCCCAAGAGCTCCCAAAACCGAAAACCTTTGATTTCCAACTAAGAATCAACCCGTTTTATGCAAAATAACAACATTTCTACTACGATTTTGCACAAGGATTACCTTTGATTTCATCTAAACTTCTCTTTTTATAAAAATCTTCATCTTTTTCTACAAAACTTCTACTTTTCACTTAGATCTACACATAAATGGGTTATTTGGACTTAGCTTTGGCTCTCCAAGCTAGAAATCTTGATAATTTCGCCTCACCAAGTGCTAGATCTAGAAAAACCTTTTAAAGTATCGATTTTTACACAAAATACGAACTAGGTGACATATGTTTCGTTCACTATGAAGTGGAACGAGGCGTTTGTCAAGCAAGATCTCAGATCCGGAAGCACAAGGACAGTATCGTCACTTTGCACAAACTGGACTAACCCGTACGAACCCACAAGTTCGCCCGGATCAGTGCGAGTTTCTGTAAAATAGCTAAAACTCGGTCCAAAAGACCTCTCCAGCCTATGTTTTACTCAGTAGCTTAAGATTGGAGGGATGAACACTCGATTTCCTAAACAAACGACGCGAAAACGCACGATTTGGTGACCAAAACAGTCAAGTTCGCTCCTAAACCTTAGGAACAAGATCTATATGAGGAACAAAAGTTATGAGAAAAACCAGATCAAAAGTAATGAGAATTTTAGCATAAGCATTTCGCAAAAAAATGACTAAGGTTCTCAAAACATTACTGTAAATGATTATGGATTTATTATTCTTTTCTTAAAAGCCTTCCAGTGAATGTTACAACATTTGCCTATGGAAAGGATAAAAGGGGAATAGAAGAAAAATCACAAAACTCTGAAAGTGTGTTTATCTCAAAACTTTTAGTAACCAAAGAAAGAGTATAAACATAAAACACCTAAGAGCTCACAGGCAAGTACTACAAAAGGAAAACCTAAAATTGAATTTTCGTCTCTGCTCAAACATTTGTTACCAAACAAGCTGAGTGCAACCACTGTTTACAGGCAGATTCATGTAACTGATGTATATCTAGTTAAAAATTGTTTTAGAGGAAAACTTAGGACATCAATCAAGTCAAATTGATTCATTTATCAAGAAATGTTTACTTATTTTTTCATAGTAAAGATCTCATGTATATATCAGGACATGTGTTATTTCTTTTCAGTATTTTTGTTCTCTGGGAAGTAATACATGTTGAGCTTTCACTTGTTTTTAAATAGTTAAAGCTCAAAACCTGCCAGGAAGTAAACCCTTTCTATTTTTAGAGAGAAGGGAGTTGCTTTTCCTCGATAATGGAACAAAAGAAATCTGTTGATGTTCAAGGTTATCTCATATCATGCTTGTCTAGCTAACTTTGCAGATACTCACATTCTCACTACAAGAGCAGCAGATATTCAAAACATTGTCAAAGCCCATCCTCTGCTGGTTCAACAGCTGTTGATCAAAACACATCAAAATCACTGTCCATCACATGATATCTAAACACTGATGACATCAGACATCATTCATGAGGGATTGCTATAAAAGGGTTTGATTTTTTTAGCATGTCCAGTCTAAAGATCATGTTGGGAGATGTAGAAACCAAAAAATTGGAATCATCTGTCCTTAAAACTTGATCTCTAGGTCTGGAATGCTAAACATGGATATTTCCAGTGTAAATAGCATAAAAATGTTTTCTGAAAATTTAAAATAACCTAAAAATAGTTTTAAAATTGAATTTTTCAATAAATCCTCAAAGTCTGTTCAAAGCACTGACAGCATAAAAATCTGGTAGAATAGAAAAATCTATCCACTGCCAAAGTGTATCCTCAGGTTGCTTTAAAGGCACTGTTTGCTATCTACTGACCATATTACTCAACAATGCTTGACCATATCCTCTGATAGTTCAAAACTTTTAAAGCAGTGGTTTAGCCAAATAACTGTCTTCATACACAACAAAGGTTACACGTGGACAGATGTTATTCGACAGATGTTTGCATCAGTTCAACGTCATCATCACTTTTTCATAAACCCTATAAAAACTCTGTTCTATCCATAACAGAGGGTTCACCAAACTGTGTCGATTTAGAAAATCTCAAAACAGTTTTTCACTCAAATCATGGCTCCCAAAACAAAATCAAAAGCAAAATCTAAACCCGTACCGTTTACATTCAAGTTAATCAACAAAACTCCTCACAACTACACTGCTATTCTGGAGGAAATCAAGTCAAATACGAGACATCATTCAATGATTCGGCTACTAAAAGAGTCCAAATTCAAGGAGATGCTGACAGAGCATTTATGAAGGTTCACTCTGACAATTTTGGGCAAATATTGAGGTTTACTCAACAGAGGAAGTACCTTATGCAATAATCTCAAAAGTGGGCAAAACCTTGATGCAAATTACTCCACAGTCGATCTCTCAATTCTTTAAATTGAATGACATGTCATATCCTGTGACATTTCGTCTGGGTGAGATCCAAGCGGAGTTTATTGAAAGAGGGTATGCTAGTCAACTCAAAGGTATGATTATATACAAACCAAATTTCCCTGCTGAGATGAGATTTTTCTTTCATACTATTTTGACATGTCTCTCAGCAAAAACTACTGGGTTTAATGAAATTCGATTGAACATGCAATATTTGGGATATGCTATTTTGACTGATTCAGATTTCAAATTTTCCCAAGTCTTGTTCAATGATATTTTTAATAATTATTATAATATTGCAAAAGAAAAGGCTTTTCTGATACATCCCAGGTTTTTAAGCATATATCTTCAAAATCAATTACCTGGAGATGATTCTAAAATTGGCCCAGTTAGCAAGGCAGGAGCTATGGGTCATTAAAATTTTACACGCATTTCTAATCAAGATAAAGTTTCAAAAACCCAAGTAGAGGTGGTAGAGAAATATTTATCAGAACAACCTGCCCAAACTCAACCACCTGCTACTGAGCCACTGCTCTTGGTGACCACAGCAGCACAACCACTACTTTGCAACCCCACCAAAAACCAGCAAAAAGACCAAAAAGAAATCCACCAAGCCCACCAAAAAGGGTCTTCTGGAAGATGAGATCCCAGAAGTTAACCCAGTGACAACACAAAAGTCACAAGAAACCACTGTTGCTACTTCCTCACAACAGTTGGAAAGATCACCACCCAAAACCAAAACTCCTCATGATTCCTCACAAAAGGAACATGTTGTAAGCAAAGGGAATCCACAACATGAGACATTACCCTCATTTGAGAGTATGTTGAATAGCTCTCCTCCCAGGGCAAATTCTCCTTCTTTCCCACATCACATATCTAAACTTCCACCATCTATATAACCACTGTTTGGTGCCATTGAAACTCAGACACAAAATAGTCCCTCTCACCAACACATTACTGAGAGTACAACTCCAACAAGAGCTATGTCTGAATCATTTCAATTGGTTAACCCACAAACAGATGAGGAGGCTACACCACCTGAATTTCACGAAATTCATGTTGGTAGTTCAAGTGGAGCAACTACTACAGATGTTAGACCCACTGGTTTATCTCTGGACAGTGGTTACATAAGTAAGTCTCTTTTGAAGGCCATTTCTACTAAGGCTACCATGGTATCCACTGTTGGTGTTAAAACCACTGTTGGAATTACTAAGGAAGCCTCTACTGTAGAAAGAAGTCCCGGTACCAAGAAAAAAGGGGCATCTGTGTTTGAAACAAGGGTTGAAACCTCTGTTAATGATAACATAGATATAACTACCACTTCTGGTAGGAGTTCAGGTGATCCTATTAAGTTAGGTGATGATCTAAAATCTAAAGATTTGACGGAGAGAGTTACAAAAATAGAGACATCAGTGGCAGATATCAAAAATATGCCGCAACAGATGTTAGAAGCTTCAAAGTCTCAAAACACTGCTCAATCCCCTGCTCTTCAAACCGCTGATATAATCAAACAAGTATATCCTTTGTTTCAACAACAACGCCAACTTGCTGACCATCAACATAAAATACGTGTGAAAATGCTCAAAGATTTGGTTGATGAAAAATATAGAGAAACTCAGGCAGACCTCAAGGGTATCAAAGAATTCCTTACAAAGAAGTCCGGCACTTCCTCTGCACCTATCTTCAAAAAAGATGATGCCAAAAAGGGGGAGAAAACTGAATATGTGGATAATGTGTCAAAGCAAAAGCCAGAACCTGCAAAAGAATCCTTAGTAACTTTTGTTGAAACATCTGTCAAAGAAAAGAAAAAGGGAGTTGATGAAACCCTAGACATTCAAGCAGATGATGAAGATACAGGAAAAAAGACTTCTAAAAAGGATCTTGTCACTTCAAACAAAAAGAAATCACCATCACAAAAACCTAAAGAGAAACACTGTGTCTCAAAACCACTGCTTGTACTATATCCACTGCTGCACTAACAAACCCCACCTCACAAATCACCTGCTAAAAAGCAGAAAACAATGCCATCATCTTCATCACCAACCTTCACTGCAACAGATGTTGTGACTACAAAAGGTACAACAGATGTTAAAACAACAGTGGTTGAGACAACAGTTCCTTCATCAGCTGTTAGCCAAGCCACGTTATCCCTGTAACACACACCTACACAACAACTCATTCACTAAGCTCAGTCTATACAAGAAAAAGAAAATTTAAAGTGACTGATGATATACCCACACCTACACCACTTATTCTAACCTATCCAGAACCTTTTATCCCTCCATCATCACCAACATCAAACCCACTTACTCAATCACCTACTGGCCGAAATCCTACAAGAGAAATACCTTTTGCAGTAAATTATCCTCTGGAATTGCTTGCAGTTAGAGATGAAATGTTACAATTCTTCACAGAGGATAATCCATCCAAAAGAACATTCCCGTCTCTTTTTTGCTACAGAGCTCCAAGGAACATTGAGGAGTATTTGAAAATAAAAGTCAAACAAGACAAAAACATTGCAAAAGAAGAGAGTAAAGGGAAAGGTGAATTTTACTTGTCAAGTCAAATGCAGCATGCACTTAGTAAAGTTAAGAAACTGAAAGACCTTGCAAAAGACTTGAACAAGCAGAGGTCAACTCAATCACCTGATGCTGATATTCAAAAGTAACTAAGAAGAGACTTCATAGAAATTATCATGAGATACAAACCATATCAAGCTGAAGAGCATCAATTTGAAGAATGGCCTCTCAAAGCTCTTCAACAAGAAGCAAACATGTGTGAAAAAATGAAGAATGATCCTCAGATAAGGAAGATTGCACCATACTGGAACAAGTTCAAGAAAACTAAGTCAAATGCAGATCTTGCCTTAGATGAATACATCAAAGCCTTCAATCAAAGGAAAGAACATCAAATGGATAAGATACATGAAAAGAAGGAAGATGAAAACATGAAAGAATAAAAAATGGATGCTACTTCATCAGAATGTCAGGATCCACCTACTATCACTGCTACATCCTTATCAGGCAGACCAACTTCACCAAACTCATCAAAAATAAAACTTCTCCCAAGAAACCCATTGAACTCAAAAATACTAAAGTGGATGTCTGATAAACAGACCCATGTATTGACTTTGCTCAAGTCCAATGGGAAAGTTTAATATATAACAAGGAAGGATGCACTAAGCCTAGGTGTAGCTGACCTTCAAGATCTCCTGGAACTCCAACTGTGCAGGGATGAAGATGATGAAAATTCCATGAATTTTGAACTACAGTTCAAGAGTTAAATCAGGGAAAAACTGATGAGAGAATAAAGATCATGAATAAAGAAGAGTTTTGGCATCATTTGTTCTAGGGGGAGATTATTGGGATTGACCTCTACAAAAGAACAGATGATAAAATGCCAAAACAGGTCTCTGCTAAATGATCCAGAATAAACAATGTTTTAACTCATACTTCCTTCAATGGCAAGGCATTAAACATCTGATAGCCCTAACAACTGCTCAAACGCTAAGCTCTATTGGTTATAAAGACTGGTAAAGACCAAAGCTCTGTTTGAAGTCAAAAGTCTGCGGAAGTTAAAGGTCTGACCACCCTTTGAAGAACATTGGATAAAGCTTAATCAGTGGTTACGCTCATCAGTGGTTAGCATCAACATTGGCTAACTATCAGTGTTTTGCATATGTATCAGAGGATAGCATTAGCAGTGGTTAGAGGTTGTTAGGTTTGTTAGATGTCATTGTCTTGGTGATGTCAGCAAAGATGCCACAGAGGTTAGGATTTGCACTATAAATAGACAGTGCATGTACTGTTCTATTTAGCTCACACACATACACTTATATTGTACGATCTAATCTGTGTGAAGCTCGTGCTGAGGGGGAGTTAGTGATTCATGCATGTAATTACTTGTAATGATTTCAATCTTTTAAGTAATGAAAACATTGTGATGAAAGCTAATCTCTCATTTGATTGTGTTACAAAGTTTTAAATCACATTCCACTACAAGGTATTATGTGTTTTATCTTATATATGATCATTTTGTTTAAAACAACACAATCGGCCAAACTCAGATCCTAACATACAACTTCGCCCGAACTTGTTCACTGCCCCTCCATACTTCGACCGTTTCAGCACTTCGGAAGACTGATGCACTTCTGTTCACGTTTACAGGCTGAACCGGCGCTCCCTTCAATCCATATCAGATCCCATCTTACCTCCAACGCACCGACAATGAGTATACTTGAACCTTTTTACGCTTAAACGCACTTTTGGGTGTTACATACGTTCCTATATCAAATCACATCGCACAAGTCAAACGCTTATTCGCAACCCTCTCTTACATGACTTACGTGAATCGATGAATTGTATGTTTTGCTTGATGACTTGTATGCCACCCTTAACATGATAGCTTGCTAGAGGTTGACCCGCCACCCGGAGGCCCGGGGTTGTTAAGGCTCACACTTTTACTTTCTCATTTATTTTCTCTTTAGGACGTGGACACTTGTTTGCGTGCCTCGATCAATCGCGGTTTGTTGGTTTACTTGTATTTAGACAGTAACTATATGTTCATGCGGTGTATGCTCAATGCTTTTATATCTACTATCTATGCAAACCGGTATGCTCAAATTGTATCGACTTTTATTTTAACGTATGTGACAGGTTGAGGATTTTCTACTGCTGCAATTGGATTAGGTTTATCTTAGAAACACATGTAATAGAAATCTAAGGAAGATCGAATTTGATGTGTTTTAAGAGATGTTATGTTTTGTAAGAATTAATGTGAGATATTGGTTGATTTTTATGGGAATTGACTATTTAAAATATTGTCATTATTAGTTGTTATGGAATTTCTCTTGAAACAATCTGATTCGCCTAGTGCCGCACCCCGATGATTCTGCCATCGGTTGGGGTGTGACAAGAGAGAGGGAGAAGGCTTGGGTTTAACTCGTTAAGCGAGAAAGAGATAATTAAATTTATTTTAGAATTTTATTTGTTTGATATATTAGATATATTTTAAATACATTAATAAAATTACCAATCTACCCTCATGTGCAAAGCACATGCCATATTTAACTGAAAATTTTAACCAGGTTAGGGCTAAAGGACGTAAGGTGTAATGGGTTTTCCAAATAAAGGATTATGACTGTAACTGAAGTTAATGGGCATCCACTATAATCTGATACAAACATAAAGGACGAAAAGTGTAATTTACCCTACTTCATGTCATAAGATGTAAAAGCTAACTTTCAAGTTGTCATGTGACTTTCAGTTAGTGAGTTGTGGGTTATATGTGGTTTCATATCTGAATCGTCTGACTTAAATGTTCCAGGCTGCGTATGGGTCACGTGTGTACTATACTCACATAGTCACATGTAATCCTTTTGTGACAACAACAATCATTGTTAAGTACTTAAGTTGTTGCAGTGGTAGTTCTTCCTTTCGTTATTGTTTTGAGTGATGGATCTTGAACTTAAGATAGATAGAGTCGGGGTAGAATATTAAAAAAATAAACTCATGGGGGCCATACTCAATACATATAAAATTTACTTTTCTAAGCAAAAAGCCAGAGAGGGGGCAGGGCTCCAGGCCCCAACGAAGATCCACCCCTGGTTTTAACTAAACTGTTTCTTGTATTAGGGGTCTATTTACACCTTTGTATATGCTTCGAGTTCCTTGTATCATTTCTAGCCTCCCCCTTTTGTGTTATATGGATTTGTTCATAATAATAAAATAAAATTAACAATTATGTTGGTTTTGTTGGCCGTTCAAAAAAAATTAACAATTATGTTAGGATTTAAACTCATTCTCTAGTTATTTGAAACAATGAAAGTTCAGTAGTTAAATCAGCTTATCACCATATAGTGAAGTGTTAAAAAACGATTATTGGTTTATATATTAGGAATCAACTCGCCACAAAACCCTATGCACAAACACTTTATTAGTTGTCGAGGCCGAAATTGCTGTAAAGATTCAAAAAAAAATCTAAGACGTTCTTGACAATCTAGTTGACTAGATGACAGACCGTGTCGTCCCAATAAGTCAAAAACCCAATTAACCTAGGTAGTTAGGGAAAGCCCGGTATCGTATCCATGAAGAGCATGTGGTCAGTATCACACTAGTTGTTCGATTGTCTAAACTATTTACAAACAAGTGTACAAAATACTTATGAAGCTTGCGAATTTTCTTTGTTTGTTTGGTTGGTTGAAAAAGGTGTCGGAGTAAACGACAAGTTACTATTAACTATAAAAAATTGATTACGTTAATTATTGCAAAAACTAGATTACTTGATTGAAAACAAGAATTGGGAAAAAGGATCACGCCCGGTTCGATAATTGCATAAGGACTTCCTACACGTTATACACAACGTACCGTAGTGCACTTCTTTACCAAGAACATGTAAATCCTAATATAAGATAGGGCATAATTGCACATAACCATTTCGCAAAGTCAAATTTTATCATCACTCGACAATTTACGAATTCGAAACAAATGCAAGACAATTATCAAAGGTTTCAAATACTAAACAACTTGTCACAAAATCAATTCAAATACAAAATGTTGAAACCCTAGAATTCTTATAAGAATCTACTCAAGGGTGAAACCCGGAGAGACTAGTCGCTCATGGCTGATGCTTCATGAACACCGGATGACGAACATGAACACCAAGCCATGACCTTGAGTCTTGGAGGAATGATGAAGGTTAGGGTTTAGGGTTTGGATGGTGAGTGTGGATGGATAAAGATGATTGTAATGCCCCTCGTTTCCATACTTTCTATTTATAGTTAGCTCGTATTGTATTTCTATTTTCGGAGAGCATTGTATCCCGTATTCGAATTGTTGTTGTATTATGAGACTTAGATCATAATGAAAACTCGTATTTTATTCATGTAATGCTTATTCATAACCGTTTTATATTATTCATAACCATTTTATACTTATACATATGCATACACTTGGAACATATTCACGATACTCGTAATCGTATGATAAACTTGCAAAACGTGATGATTATATTTATTCGAGACTTAAATGTGATGTTCGTACTCAATCATATTCATTTTATACTTGTGCATACATTATCGCATGTTATTTATGCTATTAAGACCTTATGTTAGCTTAAAATGTCATAAAACATCAATATAACACACTTAAACCCGTCACAATTGAGCTAATTATCAAAATCCAAAATTTCCACCCGGGCTAGACCCCATGCGGACCGCATGGGGTATGGATGTTGTCCGCATCCAATCGCTGGGCGGGCATAATGTTTGAAATGTCGCGGTTCATGCACGAATCCCACACTTTAACCTCTCCCCAATCACCTTAAACTCCATTTAATCACTTCCCAACTAGCACAACCTTCTCCCCTATGAATACACACCTTCTCCAACCCTTTTTCCACTTTCACAACTCCATAATCCCTCTCAAATCATCTCAAATTGTTGCAACTTCAGAATTTTCGGGCAGATTACACCACCTTCACAAAAGTGAGCATAACTTGCTCCAAACTCAACGAAATCACTTGATTCTTTCTTCTATTTACTTGGATAAACATTGGGATTGAATCCAAGGGCTCTCCATGGAGAATCCAGACTTGGAAATGCTCCCAAAGTGTCCAAAACTTTCTGTTGTGTTTAAAATCTTTTCAAACTTTGTTTAATCTTATTAAACTTGAGTCTAACTCATCTCAAACCTATGTCCTAATGCTTACAACACTAATTGTGGTTGGTTAGGCTTAAAAACACGGTTGAGACATTCAAAATAGAGGATTTATCCTTACAAATATTCTGTTTTCATAGAGCTTGAAGCTCACAAGTGATGCAAGTTCATGTACTTGTTCATGTGTGTCCACCTTGGTTAGCTTGGGCTATCCTAAACTTTGAGACCACACATCACTTGATGATTTTCATCATTATCACAAGTAGTTCGCTAGATTGAAAGTGTCACAACCTCGTCTAGCCTGTGACATGTGTTAAAGTGTGCTCACCGGGTTGTATTTCACTTGGCTACTTGGTATCATGGTGACACACTTTACATTCTTGCCATTTACATTCTTGTTCATATCATTGTTCTAAGACCCTCCTTGTTACGTATGGTAACTTGTGTAGTGGTGAACATTTTACGAGGTTCCAAAGTGGATGGTTAATCCTCCCACCTCCTACTTGACTTACATGACACCAAGAGGTTCCAAAGTGGATGGTTCATCCTCCCACCTCCTACATGATTATATAACTATATACGTATATATGGACTATAATATAAATCCTTAAAATCGAACCCTTGATGATGATTAAGTAGTCACCTATCAAGTTAATAAGTTTATCATTAATGTGTATAGTTCCTTGTCACGATTCTAATAGGTCTTGAACCTATGAAACCATATTAAATCCTTATGGATTATTATAGTGTCAAAGACAAGTGCTAATACCTTAGTGACTATTTTCGTGTCATATACTTTGTCACGTTTTGAATCTTAAATCCGAATGTACCATCATCATCCCCAAAATACTCATACGCCTTCGTTTTCCTCTTATAGGATAACTCAACGTTCATCTCATCAAACAACTACCTTCACGGACTTGTCACGTTAGAAGACTTAGCAAAACCGTGAGTACACTCGACTCACTTTTCGTTTATAACACTTTTGGGTGTAACATGTTTCCATATACAAAATCACAACACTTAAACTTTATGAAATGCACAAACAATCCTATATCCATGAATACTTGAATCGATTACTTGATGCTTATATCTTGGACATTCTTTATGCGATGCCTTAGTCATTAACTCTTTTAGACTTCGTTTGACATGTATAGCGCTATACGAAGTAACGCATCCCCCTCCTCATGAAATCTAGAGGCCATGTTAAAATATCGTGTTTGCGTTAAGGGTTTGACTAGTAGTATTGCATGCCATGTATATGCTCTTGTAAAAATAATAGTTGCCATGAGGATTTGTTTAAACTTTATTCTTATACGTATGCTATGCTTAAACTTATGTACTCGCCTTTGCTTTTGCATTGAATTGTTATTTCAAAACATGTTACAGATTGATGGAGATGATGCTATGAAATCAAAGTAGCAAGGGCGATAGATACACATTTAGACGTTTAGGTTTAATATTGTTGTATCAAATTTTGTTATATCTATGTTGTTGTATTTGAATTTCTCTTGTATTGTATGACAATTTATGTATGAAATGAAATTCGGTTTAACTAATTATTGTCACAATTAGTTTTATGAGCAATGAGCAATCTATTTCGTCCCGCCTCGATGTTTCCGTCATCGGTTAGGGTGTGACAATGATGGTGGATGATAATGGTGTAATGGATGAGGGTTAGAGATGATGGAGGATGGGTTAGGGGTTAGAGAGGTTAGAGGAAGGTTAGAGGTGAAGGAGATGATAAAAGATGGCTCCCAGATCTCCCTTTATGCTCAAAAACCCGTAACTCCTTTAATCCCCATTCAATTTTCAGTCAAAAACAAGTCAAACCAACGTTTCAGTGTCAACAATATGGAGAAGGCGTCGCCGATGGGCAACTAGGGCGTCACCGACGCGTTGCCTGGCCTCAGTTTTCTCCAGATGCACTAACATGATGTCTACGCACAAGTTTTACCGACGGGGCATTCTGGAGGGAATCGTTGACTGGCTACTGGGGCGTCGCCGACGGGCCCTCTAAAACCTGTTTTTCTGATTTTGTCGTCTCGCATGTCCGGTTGATTTGTTTTTCGTCCCGATGCTCTGTAAAGCTCTGAGATGCTCCTTAAACTTTGTTAACCTGCTAAAACACAAATCACATCAAAGCAGACAACTCAAAACTAAAGTTTATGTAAAAACACAAACTTAAATACAATTAGGTACTAGTTTTCGACCACGCATCACTAGACCCTTGTTTTAGTATTAGATAAGGTTATAAACAGGGTGAGGGTGTGAATTGGTCAAGGTTTGTGTGCCTAATAACATGTAAGCTGAAACGGGAGCCCAAACTCACCATTTGGTCCACTGTATTAGACAAATAAATAAAATATTACATGGCTCGTAGTTAAGATTTGAAAAACGATATTTTGAGATAAAATATATATACAACATAAAAGATAGAATATAAAGGAGTCAAATAATAGTAGAAAAAAGAATATTAGACTCGTTGAATTGTGTCACGTGTCATAACCAGCTAGAAATTATTTGTTATATATAGATGCACATTGTGCACAAACTGGTTAATTTTAATAACCGGTTCCTATACTGAATATCAATAACCAGTTACCAACCTATGGTTAAAAATAATCACTAACTGGTTATTTCTCAATAAATTATTAACCTTAAGGTTTCAATTAATAACCGGTTCTAATCTGATGCTTTATTAAACTCTGGTGTTGTTATAACCGGTTCTAATCTGATGCTTATTAAACTCTGGTGTTGTTAATATGTCTTTAAAAGCCCAAGAAGGTTTCAGGCCTGCTAGGCTCTTCGCAATAAGCTGCTAGAATTTGCAAGGTCTAAAATATACACAAATTCATTCTACAGGGAACATATTGCTATTTCCAATAACCCAAGGGGTCATAATGCAACATATATCTTTTTGAGGATCAAAGAGGATTAACCAAAACTTATTAACTCGACCGGAGATTCGACGGGGATGTGACGTCACGTCGCCGGCGGCTTCCATCAACAGATCTCCGGCATTCTCATCATTACAACAAATATGTTCAATAACAGTATATCAATTCCGGTAACGGACGACCATCATCTCCATCTGGATGATTTTTACGCTAAAATGCGGTCCCGAACACGACGGAAACGCAGGAAATCGGAACTGAGAGGGGGAAGCGATCGAACATGCAAACAGATAACGAGATGGTGGCCGTTATTGCTCTTTAATACTGCGGTAGTATTATTCATTGTTCATGCTTCAAAAATTCGATGGAGATCAAGTTCCACCAAATTAGGGTTTCGTATTCATGAAACGAACTTGAATCGTCTAGATGCTCCACGTAAGATGATGTTTTAACATGTATGTTTTATTTTCTGATTGATTATAATAATCTTTCAAATTGATGTTTGGTGAATTAAAATATCAGAATGTGAAAATATATATACCAGCTACTGGTCATTACGTTGCAAACGAACCGAACGACCTTGTTCGTGTCCGTTTGTTAAGAAATATATGTGTTCTCGAACAGTTTATGAACACTTATCGAACACGATTCTATGTTCGTTTGCATTTGTTAAGGAAATGAATGTGTTCGTTTGTTAACTTTAAGCAACAACACACGTTGATGAACACAAACTAATGTTCATGAATACAAATGGAAACAAACGAATCCAAACAAGCGCTCATGAAAAGAACATATAATACACTAATACTTATTATATATTTTGTTTGTAGGAATTTGAAGTATTTAATTAATATATAAAATAAAAACACTAATGAAGTATCGAACACAATCGAACATAAATGAACGAACGCGGCCTCTGTTCATGTTCGTTCATTTACCTAAACGAACGAAATTTCTTGTTTATGTTCGTTTGTTTAATAAACGAACGAACTCAAACAAACTTCCCGCTGAACGGTTTATGAACAGTTCGCTGAATGTTTGGTTCGTTTGCAGCCCTATTCATGTGAATATGGAATTAAAATAAAAACAAAGTAACGGTATTCACAAGCTAGACAACTCGTTATGATGTGATCAGTGTGTGCTATATCTGGTTAATTGGAAATTAAGGAATAGAACTTGGATTTAAGTAAAGAAATTGTAGTGAAGCTTTAGACTTTCTTCGATTTTTTTCGTTTTATTTAGTATTGCACCATTTTGTAAGAACATTTTCTTCTTGAAAGGTGAAACATCTATGTTTGATTGTATCTCATGTTGGAACTAAGTGACACACTTTCATATATCATATCAGGTTGTTTGAAGCTTCTACTTCCTGAAGAACTTCAACGTCTCGATCTCCAGCTGAATGAATATTCATCTGTTCCTATTAAGAAACTAATATATATGTCGGATAAGGATATGCCTTACGATACAGATTCTCAACATGAGTCGGGGACCACAAGGTCTAATCTATTTACCGGTTACCAAACTCTTAAGCAGAGAGAGCAAAGTTTTAAGGTGAATGAAACTTTGTCGGTACACTGTGGTTTCTACAGTGATAGTGGAGGTTTTACGATATCGAATGAAGACAAAAGCTATATGCAAAGTTGCAAAAGCGTAGTTTCTACTTGCGCATTTGGTGGCGGAGACAATCTTTATCAGCCTATTGGGATGTCAAATACATCACTTCAGAAGGTCTGCATACAAATTCAAATTAATATAGATGTTCTTGTTTTAATGATCTTACATAACAGGTTCATGCAGGTATGCTATGTAGCATTTTGGGATGAAATTACCCTTGCAACACAGGAAAAAAAAGGGCATATAATTAACAAGGATCATTTTATTGGAAAGTGGCGTGTTGTTATTGTTAAAAATCTTCCCTTTAAAGATCAAAGGCTGAATGGAAAAATCCCAAAGGTAAATGATCTGAGTTTTATTCTTTTTAGCAGATTATTGAAGTAGTAAATTTCGGTACTGACTGAGGGTGATGTCATCAGATGCTGGCGCATCGTCTTTTCCCTAATGCAAGATATTCCATATGGGTAGACTCAAAGTCCCAATTCAGGAGAGACCCGTTGGGAGTGTTTGAGGCACTTTTATGGCGTTCAAAATCCGTGCTTGCGATTTCTGAACACGGGGCTCGCAGTAACGTGTATGATGAGGCAAAGGCTGTTGTCGAGAAAAACAAAGCTACCCCAGAAGAAGTAGAAGTACAAATTACTCAATACCACCATGATGGCCTTCCCGAAGACAAACGAATTAATGGCAAGAAAGGTATAATCAAGGATACATTATATGATACCCCAAAGCTTTTATACATTATATGATACCCCAAAGCTTTTTTCGGGATAATATATACATATAGGTCACCCGAGTATTAATATAATATATACATATAGGTCACCCGAGTATTAAAGGTTACACTAAAGCCACCAAAGTATCTATTTGGTTTTTCCAGTCAAGAACTTGCTCGATGGTGATAAATACTTAATGAAGTGTCAACATATTATTTGTACAATTTAAATTTTTTAAGAGTAAAATGTCATTTTCGTCCCTGAGGTTTGGCCAGTTTTACGACTTTTGTCCAAAGGTTTGTTTTTCCGTATCTGGATCCAAAAGGTTTGAAATTTTGTCATTTTCATCCGGGACGTTAACTCCATCCATTTTTCGCCATTAAGTCAAGGGTATTTTTGTCTTTGTTGTTAACTTAAAGATTCGGTCTTTTTTAGGGTATTTGGTCTTTTACATAAGGTGAAAAAGACCGAACTGCCCTTTAAGTTAGCAAAAAAGACAGAAATACCTCTAACTTAACGGAGAAAAATGGATGGAGTTAACAAGCTGGATGAAAATGGCAAGATTTTAAACCTTTTGGATCCAGATGCGGAAAAACAAACCTTTGGACGAAAGTCGCAAAACTGGCTAAACCTCAGTGACGAAAATGGCATTTTACTCTTTTTTTTAAGTTGGTGGTAGTTTTGTCATTAGCATTTTTTGGCATGCTTGTAGTCAGCATTGACAAAACTAAACCAAATCGGTACATGAGCAACCTAAAACGTTGTTTTGAGATTTAGGTGGCCTTACCGTATATTTGGGTGACCTATGTGTATATTATTCGTTTTATTTTGACATCGGTTGCATAATGGTAGTATTATAAATGCATAACTCTAGGTTCTTTTTTGTGCAGCTTTAAATGAGGCTTCTGTGATTGTGAGAGAGCATACGCCGGTGACTAATTTATTTATGTGTCTTTGGTTCAATGAGGTTGTTAGGTTTACCTCTCGCGATCAGCTTAGTTTTCCATACGTTCTGTGGCGGTTGAAGGTGTTAAGAAACATAAATATGTTTCCAGTTTGCACGCGGAGAGATTTGGTCAATAGCATGGGTCATATACGCAAGGCCAAGCCTTTAGGTTGAAGCAATTGTTTTTCATTGATCTTGTTACTGTGTGTTTCAGTGTTTTTTTTGTGGAACACACCTGTGAAAAAATGAATCTTAGTATTGTAATGTATACTGTATAGTTGGTACAGGCTATTTATGGAGCGGAAGAGACATAATGTAATGGTTCCTTATTATTCAATGGTTTTCATTTCCGAAACAGTTGTGTGGATTGCATCATCTCGCCATCGTCAGAAGCCAAATGAACTCTCGCTGGATCTGATCCGGTCAGAATGATCATTTTTTACTTTAAGCTTAAAAAACGGTAGTTTGCTTGCAATGAAAAATCAAACACTCGATAAAGAAATGCGGGTCCGGGTCAAAGAGGTGACGCGTTCCATATACTTGTTTGACGTTTAGGAAATTGCGCAAGGGCTTCGAGTCCCATTTGGTATCACAAACTGATTCACTTGTTTTTTTGTTCGAAAGTCTTTTAACTGAAGTTATTTTCGGGTTTAACCCCTTTCTTTGACCTGCACTTGGTATTTGCTATGATTATGTGACATGAATGACTATTGTAGTGTTAGTGTGTAACTGTGTATTATAATTTCTGTTACTGAAAGATCATTATAAAAAGTTGGAAAAAACTGTACCAAATACTGCAAAGTTTAATTTGTGTTTGGGGTTGGTTAATGTTTTTTTTTTAATAAAAAAGATGGCGTGATCAATTCACGTTAACTTAAGTGTTATGGACCAAACTCGTTACTGTATGATAAAATTTAAGACCGGATTCATAATTATTCGAAAGTAAGGACACAATCCCCAGTACGGATGGTACATGAACATTTGTGTACCTGATATCGTATATTGTGTACCTGATATCGTATATGTGTAAATAATAATGGTAACACTAAGTCTCTCAAATGATAAAAAGGAAAGGAAAAATGTAATTTATTGGGATCAATCTTTTAAAACTAAAACTTACAATAAAATTTTAGAGTAAAATGTCAAAATGGTCCCTGAGTTTAGGCCACTTTTGCTACTTCAATTCAAAAATAAAACTTTTTCCATTAGGGTCCCTAAGGTTTCATTTTTGTTGCCATTTTCATCCAATTGGCAAAACGGGTTAGAATTTTCTGGTAACTTCTCCATTTCTTGTCGTTTTCCTCATATAAATGAAGGGTATAATCGTCATTTTATGCCATAATATATTTCAATTAAATGAGGAAACGATAAAAAAATGGGAGAACTTAATGGAAAATTTCTAACCCAATTTACCAATTAAATTAGATGAAAATGACAACAAAAATGAAACCTTAAGGACCCAGTTACAAAAAAGTTTAGTTTTAGACTGAAGTGGCAAAAGTGGCCTAAACTGAGAGACCACTTTGGCATTTTACTCAAATTTTTATAAATCAAATACAAAGCCAACACCTTAAAAATGAAAGTATGGTTTTTAAAATTAAGGGTGATATTGTTGTGATAGCATGACTTTTAAATGATACAACCATTATCAATTATTATGTAATGTTTAAGATTATTTACATGGACCAAAAGTGAAGATTGAAACTATTTCATGGATTCATTTTGAAATTCACTTAAGTAGTTAACCGTTACGTGCATGGAGTCACAAACAGTTGATGAGGATCAACTTGCATCCGTACATCTGGCATAACGATTCTCGATCAGAAATACACTCTTGAAATGAAATGAAATGAATAGATCTGCATCTATATCTATCTGAGTGAAATTTCTCACAAAATTTATGGTTAATTTTCAGAGAGGAAGCTAGAACAACATATATATATATATATATATATATATATCTAGGAATTAAGAAACGGCGAAATCGAGCGTCGACGATAAGGAGCTACGGCGAGCCTGCGAAGCCGCGATGGAGGACACGAAACAAAAGATTGTAATGTCGATTCGTGTTGCGAAAAGTAAAGGTGCATGGGGTAAAGGAAAATTTGGCAAAGGGGCTCAAATGGCTAAACCTAGGGTTCTTGCAGTCTCCAGTAAGTTATATTATTCATATTATAAACTGTCATTGTTCTAATGATTATACTACTCTACGAGTATGTTTGGCAAAAGTAGTTGTTGGCTGTTAGCTGGTGGCTGGAAGCTATAGCTTTTTAGATATATTTAGGTGTTTGGCAGAGTAGCTGGTTTTTTTAATAAAATGTATAAAATGACCAAAATGGACATAACTAATAAAATATATTTAGGTGTTTGACACAGTTGCTGGAGCTTTAGATGTTAAAATAGTCATTTTTTCCCTAAAAGCTTCTAGCTCCTTCTAAACGCTACTAGTAGGAGCGTTCAACCAAAAGGTTTAAGCTTCTAACCTAAAAGCTTCAAGCTCCTTCAACCAAAAAAGGGTATGTTTAGCAAAATTAGCTGGTGGCTGAAGGCTGGAAGCTGGTAGCTGTAGCTTTTTAGGATAAGTAGGTGTTTGGCAGAGTAGCTGGAGCTTTTAATAAAATGTATAAAATGACCAAAATGAACATTAAAAAGTTGGTACATTAAAAAGTTTATTATCTTTACTTTAGAGGTTAAAATGGGCATTTTTTCCCTAAAAGCTTGTAACTCCTTCTAAACGATACTAGTAGTAGCGTTTAACCAAAAGCTTCAAGCTTCTAACCTAAAAGTTTCGAGCTCCTTCAACCAAACAAGGCTTTTTTATTGATTATGAGCTTTTTCTTAAAAACTTAAAGCTAGAAGCTCCTTGGCAAAGATACCCCTTATATATTGAGTGTGTAGCAAGTGGTACCATTACTCACTTCTAGTAATAATATTCAGAACTTGGTTGTGTTAGACTAATCTTGCGCAAGTAAGTTCGGGTAAAAGTGACCGAATTACTAACCTAGTTTTTAAGATAGTTTTTTTTTAATCCTAGTTTGAACAAAATAGGTTTACTTGGTGATCAACTTGTTAGGCTTATAAACATAGGATTTGTTTCTAAACCTAATTGTACCGATTAATTAACGCGAGTTTTTGATTCTATTGTTTGTTTAAGTGCGGTAACGATTCTAACAGGTTGTAGATAACTAGATGTAATTGAAAGTTTTACATGCAAAGTAGTCTACTAGATTTGTTTAATAGAAATTTAGCAACTGAAGTATTTATCCTTATAAAATAAGGGAGGAATTGATGAAGATACATGTTAACATTGATGTAGAAACTATGAAACCTTTTTATTCTTAGTAACCTAGCTTGTTTTTAAATATCTGTTCCTTATGCAGCAAAAGATGACGGGAGGTCTACTCTTCGGCCAGTTGGTATTCTTGTGTTTGGGTGGGCTAGGGGAAAACACGTTTGTGTGGACCTTACAGGAGTGTCCCCTCTTGTTGGACTCAGGGATAATGGGTTTGTTGCTGGCCAGGCTGCGTTAAAGGCGGAATCAGGCAAGGTCGCTAAACACGAGAAGGCTTGTTTAGAGAATCAACACCTGTTTATCCCATTCGCTCTTGATACATTTGGGTCCCTAGCCCCAGAGGCTATGAAATTTCTAAACAGGGTCCAACAGGTTGTGAATAGTAATCTTTCAACCTTTAAGGGCCGTTTCGTCTTTAGTAGGATTGGTTTTGCAATTCAAAAGGGGGTTGCGGCGCAGCTTGTTGCCCGTTTACCTGCCACTTGTTTGTAATTTGTTACTTTGTTATATAATTATAAGACTCGGGAATGTTTCAAAGATAAAGGTGCGAAAACTAAAGCGTTTCTTCGTGTCTTTAAGTATACGAATGGTAATGTTCTTGAGGTACATACACAACTTTCTTTGAGGATCTTCCTTTTAAATACATCTGTATAATCGTCTCTTATGTGTATTTCTTTGCCGATTAAGTCATGATCTTCTAAATTATTTCTGCAAATCCATACATGTGTAGCAAGCAAAAATATACAAGCTGAAGCGTCTCGGGAAGGTGGAGGTGTTAACTAATGACCCCAGTGGATGCACATTCATGTTGGTAATGGTTCTTTTTCAAGTTATCATACTTTTAAGAAGCTAATTTTTCGATTCTGTTAGAGAGGTTAATTGCTCTATAACTTGCTATATGAACTAATCTGCCAATAGGGTTTTGATAATCTTAGAAACCAGAGAGTTGTTCTGTTCAGTGGACCATGCGCAATCTTGATGATCGGTAATTTATCCCAATAACATTTACTTTAACCGTTAATATTGTTAACATGTTAGTCTATCGTTGTCTTGCGTTTTGTTATGTTTAGGAATCATCTATTGGTCTGCATTCTTCATATCTGCAAAGATGCGATGGGTCATCTACCGAAAGTTGTTGGTATCGATATTGTGGAGTTAGCTCTTTGGGCTAAGGTGCGTATGCGTTTTACTAGTCATCTTGTTTTTAGTAGAAACATTTATGTCACTAGAAAAAAAGTTTAGCATATTGCTGTATCTTTTGTTTATTAAATTTTTTTTGCAACATTGTGCTTTTACTAATTTTGTAGGAACATACATCGACAGCTTCTAAGCAACAGAATTTTGTAGATGGACCTTCCGGAGATGTGTTTTCAGAAGGTGAAGCCGCACTTGAAGTTGAAAATGAACTTGTTTCACAAGCTGAAGAAGAGGACTTGGAAGCTCTTCTAGGCACGTACGTATATATTTCTCTGTTTGTATTAAAAGTTTACTTGTTTATCTAACAACGCATGACAATCGTCATGCGAACTGCCTCAGCATTTCAATATATAGCTGGCATGTATGTGTGAGTGTATATATATATAAAGATAACATAATATGTGTACCTAGATACTTATATATATATATATATATATATATATATATATATAAATTGATATGATGATTGTGGTAATGGCAATGTGCACAGATATGTGATGGGCATTGGGGAAGCAGAAGTCTTTTCTGAAAGGCTAAAATGGGAACTTCATGCTTTGGAAGCGGCAAATGTGCATGCAATTTTGGAAAGTGAGCATATGGTACATGAGGTAAATTACTCATACTATAGGGAAAGATAAATAAAATTTTGGAACTCGTTATGATTCATGTAGCACAGTCACCATATAACATAGATTCCATTTAGTAAAGATCCGTATAATAAGCTGTCTTCCCGATTCAAAGCCACATGGTTACATTTGGTGAAGCATTCTCAATGTCTTAAAAATATTATGCTTCTGCAGGTGTTGCAGGGGATTGAGTCAGCCGCAATTTGTGTTGAAGATATGGATGAATGGCTGGCACTTTTTAATGTAAGGCTCAGACATATGCGAGAAGACATCAAGGCGGTATGGATATCTTGGCATTATGCTACAATATTTTGTAGTACCAATGTATTGCTTGAGTGAACTGTCATTTTCGTCCCTGTGGTTTGTCCAATTATGCCAGTCCAGGCCAAATTTCAAATTTGTACCATTCTCGTCCCTGACATTCTTGAAACATGCCGATTCCGTCCAAAAACTTAACCTCTGTTAAAACCTGCCGTTTAATGAAGGGTAAAATGTTATTCTCCTTTTTTTATATTATCCTTTTTTACACCAGTCTCCCTTTTTTTATTTTCCCTTTAATAGGGTTTAAAAAAGGGAAAATATAAAAGGAAAATGCCGATATTACCCTTCACTAAACGGCAGGTTTTAACAGACGTTATGTTTCATGGATGGAACTGGCATGTTTCAAGAATGTCAGGGATGAAAATAGTACAAATTTAAAATTTGGCATGGACCACATGGACGAAAATGGTAGTTAACTCTACTTTCTAATTTTGATTTTTTCAATGTAGAAAAAAAATTGGGCCACTGTTTCAGGCTCATGCATGCCTCCTTGTCCTTTATCAGTTGTTTGCTAACAATAAAATTTCTGAAAATCTAACTATTATAGTTACAGTTGTTGCTAACTTTGGTATATATTGTAACATCGGACAAATTTTAATTTGTGGACACAGATAGAACACGCAACAACAAGCTGGAACTTCAGTCTATAAATTATAAAGGTTTAGGTGTGGAACTAGATAAGCTTCTGGAAAAACTGCATATCCCTTCGGAGGTACATTATTTTCCGCCACTGTTAACTTATTCGATCATACGTTTGATCATGACGCACGACTGTATTCATTACAGGTTTCAGATCGTCTAGCTGGAGGCTCCTTTGATGAGTCATCCCTGCGTAAATATATTGAAGCATGTGAATGGCTCAGAAGTGCGTTGCAAGGTTTTGACGCATTGGATCCCAGCTATGCAAAAGTTAGAGCTGTATGTTCGTTACATGTTCTATAATATTTCGTTATTAACGTTCATCTTGATATGGAAAATGGTAACGCTCTATTCATTTCCGTCACAGGTCAAGGAAAAGAGGGCAGAACTTGAAATTATAAAGTTGACTTTCGTACGAAAAGCTTGTGAGTTTTTGAGAGACTTTTTCGTTAACATGGTGGATTTGTTGATGAGTGATAAAAGAAACTTCTCTCAGGTTTGTTTCTTAATTTATGCATTTAAAGACTTTATGAATGCATCTAAAAAATCTAACGGGTATCCAACATTGGGCAGCGTGGGCAACTAAAGGCGCCTAATCATGTTAATCTTCACAACAAATGCAGGACTTACGCTCGTCTGTTGCATCACCTAAAGGTTAATTACATATAAGCTTCAATAATGGATAATATATTGGTTTATATTTATAACTATGAATAATATATGATTTACTTTCAGATTCTTGATAAAAGTTGCTTGCCTCCTTTGAGGAAAACTTATTGTAATTCCCTTAATCAGCTTCTAAGGCGTGAGGTAAGCGTCGTAAACCTGTGAATTTTTTTTTGCATTCAAGTTTGATGAATTAGTAGAAATCTAGATGTATTCAGAATCCAAATAGATTTCCTCTTTTGGGTTTTAATTTTTTTTTACGATCTAATTTTAGGCTCGTGAATTTGCTAACGAGCTTCGGGCTGGTACTAAAGCGCCAAAAGTTCAAAGTGTATGGTTTGAAGGTCCCACCCCTAACCAAAATGTAAACACTTCCATGGTTTCCGAAGCTTATTCCAAATTGCTAGCGGTTTTTATCCCGCTCCTTGTGGATGAGGTGAAGTTGTGAACTCTCCAACTCTCTCTCTCTCTATATATATATACACACACACACGCGCGCGCGCGCATCGTTAATAATCATTACTTTTTGGATAATGGTTCAAGGTTTTTTTCTTCTTTAGTCTGTTTTTACATTTCTGTTTCTTGAACTGCAGAGTTCATTTTTATCATCTTTTATGCGCTTCGAAGCTTCTACACCTGATCCACCAAGTATTCATGATGACGATGACGATGACGATGACAATGACGATGACGATGACGATGACGAGGTGGATGAAAATGGCACCAACAGGGGTAATCATAATATCAATAATAGTAACAACAACAATATTAATAATAGAGTAAAATGCCAAAATCGTCCCTGAGGTTTGGTCTGATTTGCCTTTTACATCCAAAATAACTATTTCCATTTTTTTTTTGTATCTGGACACCTGACGTTTTGATTGTAGCCATTTCCATCCAAATCAGAAACTCAGTTAAAATGTATCATTAGACGATTTTGGCATGTTACACATTTATGATTTGGACGGAAATGGCAACAAAATCTAACGTCAGGTGTCCAGCTACAAAAAAAGTTATTTTGGATGTAACGGGCAAATCAACCCAAACCTCAGGATGTTATGTGCAGTTTTTTTTGCACATGTAATGTATACGAGTTTGAGCTTTGTATCTGGAATCATGCAGGTGCAGTGGACCTGGGAGCATTAAACGAGTCACTCTGTGATTTACTAGATGGGATACAAGTAACTACAAGATGTTTATGGTTGATACTGTAATTGTACAAGAGACAAGACTTTCTCTTTTGAAATTTATAATTATAAGTGTTCCTTGTTGACTTTTAGGATGACTTCCATGAAACAGTGGAGTGGGCCCACAAGATCGATCCTTTGCTATGCATATCAATGCATGCTATAACCGAGCGATATATTTCTGATCAGAAAGCAGAAACTTCCGCATATGTGCGCCTCTTACTTGATGCCGTGCAAGATAGAATCCGTCAATTGTTTGTCCATGTAGGTTGCACCTATTATGTTAATCAGTTTATAATTCAAAAAGTTGGTGTGTGTTTAATTATCCGTCAATCAGTTTGTAACATTTATTGCAGTTCGTTGACGAAGCTCGTCACCAAATAGAAAAGAATGACAAAGGTGTTAAACAAACGGGGATCATGTCATTTATACATAGGTAAGGTGCACTTGATCTTTATTCTTGATGCTGCAATATGATGTTTAATCGTTAGTATGTTTAACTGTAAGCCAATTATTTTTTACTCTATTTCCAACTGTGTTGTATTGCTTTTTAGATTTGCATTGCTTGCCGCCCGCATGGAGCAGTATATCCAGGGGCAATCTAGGGATTTGGTTGATCAGGCATATATTAAAATTGTGAGTTCTTTAGCTAATTGATTGTCTTAAAACAAGTACATACTAATATGTTGAGTTAAATACAAACGTCGAGTAAAATGCCATTTCGTCCTTGAGGTTTGGCCATTTTTGCGACTTTCGTCCAAAGGTTTGGAATTTGGTCATTTTCACCTGGCTCGTTAACTCCATCCATTTTTCTCCGCTAAGTCAGGGTATTTCTGTCTTTTTCACTTTATGTAAAAAGACCGAATTTCCCTTTAAGTTAACAGAAAACGCAAATATCCTTGACTTAACGGAGACAAACGGATGGAGTTAACGAGCCAAATGGCAAGATGTCAAACCTTTGGACGAAAGTCGCAAAACTGGCCAAACCCCAGGGATGAAAATGCCATTTTACTCTAAAATGTAATAAATTAGATTGTTATGTTTTTGCTCACCATTGAAGCTCAGTTGATGGTGAATATTATTTGACAGATCGGGATTATGTTTGTGACTCTGGACAATATCGCCCAGGCCGGCCTAAAACACTCAGATATTTTTCTTTTAGAAAACTATGCTGCGTTTCAGAACGGGTATGGATATAGCATACCGATGTTATTCTAATGCGATATACCAGTTTTCTTAACCATGATTACGTTGGATGCTGATGAGAAGCAGTTCTCTGCAGTCTGTATGACTTGGCCAATTACGTGCCGACTTTAGCTAAGTTTTATCATCAAGCAAGTGATGCGTATGAACAGTCTTGTACACGCCATATGAGTGTTATCATATACTACGTAAGTTAATCACGGTTCATGTTTCTTGTTGACAGTTTTGTTACTTTGTGTCCAATTAGTCAATGATGTATGCAAATGACAAGTTCTCTTGCTTTCTTTCAATATTTGCAGCAATTTGAGCGTCTTTGCTCGTAAACTTGAAGATTCGATGTTAACTAATGCACCAGAAGAGGTTCAATTCCAAGTTGGAACGTCGAAATCAGATCTTAGAAAGGTGGTTAAATCCAGTTTAACAGGGGTGAGATAGAAAACCAAAAGCTCGAATAAATAACATCCCGTTAGTTTTAGAGAAGCTTTAATGAGATTTTTTTTTTGTACACAGATTGACAAACACATCACTTCAATGCATAAGAAACTGATGAAGAACTTGAACTCTGAAGAACTGTTTCCAATACTATGGGACAAATGCAAGGTATTTTGAGTTTAAAAATAAAATTAAAAAAAACTAATAAATCTATTTTTGTGATATAATAAATATATATAGTTATAAAAGATATGTTATAATGAAGCATGGTGATTTACTTACAACAATAATTTCTTTTTTCGTGATCTTAAGCATGTTAAAATCACCTTGTTTATTTTTACTTCTCATCCATCTTTAAGATGATTAGTCGCTACGGGCACAATACTGTTGCATAACCGCCTTATGTATTAAACTTAAAGCAAAAAAGTACAAGTTTCTCGCACTACTCTACGTATTCTTGGTTCTGTAGTGAACGTCATAGACATTATATAGTATTGTGTGGAATTCGCTCGATCAAGCTTAAATGAACTTGTAAAAATTAATAAAATATTTTTTTTCCTTTTCTTCATTGGATGAAAGATGTATGAATTTTGGTGATACTAAGAAGATGAAGTTATGATGCAGAAAGAATTTTTGGACAAGTATGAAAGCTTGGCTCAACTTGCTGCAAAGGTCTATCCGAATGAAAACATTCCATCTGCCATAGAAATTCGCGACATTTTAGCATCAATCTAGAGTTATTCACATAATCCATACGGAAAGTCAAGGTATGTTCGTTGACTTGAATCCGCTTCTAATAGCCAGTTTAACTATGTGTTCGTGTTTTTAGTGATAACAATATTCTCTTGTTTTCTTGATTATGATTAGATTTGATAATGGTCATATAGAGGTTGTTATTACTATCCAGAAGTTCAATTATCTTAACATTTTAATGGTTCGCAGATGCGCACTAATTTGAAATTTTCGTCGCCATTGTTCAAGATCCCATAGATGATGATATTTCAATCTGCACTGCTATGATTCTATATTGATTAGGTTCAAACTTGTACATCATTTAAGATTTTTTTTTTGCTTCATTTTCATCATGTTTTGACTTTAGTATTACTGCCTTTCTCTTTTTTCTTTTTTTTCATTTTTATAGTATTCTTATGGTTAGGAGTGGATCATTTTTCATCTTTAAAGTAAAATGGAAGCATAAAAGATAAAAGATAATACTCTTAAAATTTTTCTTTTTTGATAATTTTTTTAATAATTTAGCTATTACATGATTTACATCATGCCCCTTTTGGATAGAAACTCTAATTTTGACAGGTATAACAATATAGCATAAAATTGAAAATAGTTAACTAATGCGTTTTTACGAAGGAAACGCAGTCAGTCAAAATAACAAATTTAGGAAATCGTCTGCGTCAAAATCGGAGCTGTAGACGAAGAAATTTGTCACAACATCAGACCCATTACGCCATTTTCGTCAATATTTTATGTTTTATCAATCATTTTCTAGCCCAATTGCTTTAAGTATCAATCTGCCACTTTAATCTTGATTTTTAATCTTCATGTACTTGTTTTTGTGTATAATATATTTTTGACATAACTAAAAAAATATCTGCTCAAAATATATAAAAAACTTAATTTCTTATAAATTATGTACTGATAATCATTGGTGATTATATACAATACATATAAAGAATATCAACTCTAGAATCAACATGTTACAACCATAATAACACTATAAGGCGATCAAAGAATCATCGGGTTACCTTAACGCTTTACGCTTTCATACCAGCAGAAATTTGTGAAAGAACGAATAAACCAGCCGAAGACACAAATATGGCAGCCGCAAAACAAGCAAGATCTAGCCCAGTAACCAAAGGAATGCTCTTGAACTTCTCCAACACTCCAACTTGAAGCAACAACATTAACGCATGCCCGATTTTCGACTTTGCTTGAGTGATAGATTTCATTCCAGCCCATGATGGCATCTCCTGTAACGCCCATGAACAACTATTGAAATAAAACTCAGAAAGTTCATGAATGTATATAATGTTGTTTGATGATCTACCTTGAGAAGAAAAGCCCGAAAAAGTTTGATGGTGGAATCGGTAACCCGTTGCCTTTCGCAGCTCTTGATCCAATGAACATAACATGTAATGCCATCCCAAATGTAAGCATCGCGGTTCCTACTAAAAACATATCTATATACACACACAAAGGAGCATATACACTTGGATAAGTTTTACGTGTTTTGATATGATCTTGTTGCGAATGATAGGGGTATGAGATGTACATAAGGCTTCGATGAGTAGATGCATGATGTGTGCATGATCCGAGTGGTGGTAGATAGCTTGAAAATAGTGGAGGTATGATTCCACAACCAGATAAACACCCTAAAATTCGGTTAAAGTTAGCGTTAAGATCGATAGATCCATGTAGTGGATTCTTTTAATGACTACAAAGTGGTGCAGCAAGATTCTTATTGAATGCAGTTTATGATTATACCTCCAGGAAGCATAATACGGAACCAAGCAACGTTCCTAACACGCCCAACATTGTAAAGAATCGAGTGTCCGTTATAACCTGAAAGTCTCATCCCATCAATATTTTAAAGTTAACATAAGAATATGCTACATTTTGAAAGAATATGTAAACTTTAATCACTGCTACACAATATGAGATGTCCCTCCAAATATGACAAGGTTTTGAAAGAAACCAAATTATGGGCAAGCAGAAAACCGAAAATATCGAACTGAAACCATTAAACGACATACCCGAACCTAAATAACCAAACGATACAAAAAAACTTACCGTTCAGTTTCGGAGTTGGTTTTAAATTTTCTTAAAACTGAACCTAACCGAATAACCGAAAATATGTTTATTTTTAATGTTTATTATTGAATTAACGGATTATAACTTGTATTTTGGAATGTTAAGTAATTTATAAGAAATTAACAATAGTGTATTTGTTTACCTCTTAACGAGGCTCTTAATGGTTCAGGCTTCTTACTGATTCAATACTTAATGGTTCAGACTGTTTGTTTTGCAAGTAAATGTCTAAATGGTTATAGAGATGGGCATAATAACCGGTTCCAAACCCGACCGGTGGACCGACCTGGACCGGGTCGTTAGGAACGGGTTATTATGCCCATCTCTAAATGGTTCAGACATTTGCCTCTGAATGGTTAAACATTATACTGAGTTTGAATGGTTAAGATCTCTAATCTTAATTGGCCAGACACTTGGCTCTGAACGGTTAAGCATTATATTGGGTTCTTAATGGTTCAGACTTCTTACTGGTTCGACACTTAATAGTTTAGACCTCTTACGGGTTCAGCACTTAACCATTCAGAATTTGCCAAACTGCCGCTTAATCTCATTATTTATGGGCCTTTCTTTCAGCCCAAAAATTTCAAGCCGAATAAGCAAAACTAAAAAACTTGTTTTTAAAAACCCAAAAACTGAATTTTTAGTTTTTGGTTTGGTTTGAGCCCAAAACCAACCCATGCACACCGTATAATTATGAAAAGTGCAAAAATCTAGTTACCTTTTCGACTAGCGATTGGATGATTAAACTCCGCGGCCTAGGTCTCGTAACGATCTTACTTAGAGTGGCCAAGCCTACTCTTTCGCTTGTTTGTGTTGGTGTCCACACCATTAACTAATGTGGCGGCCACCAACGGTTCCTTCTCCACTTCTCCAATCACCTGACCACTATCCGAAGTAAAACCAGCCACTATGCATGCAACCCTTAACCCCACCCTAACCGTTGAAGTTTGCAAGGTAGGTGCACCGATAAGAACCAATGACGGTCTTGGTGTTGACACACGTATTAATCTAACGGTTGCCATTGGCTATATTGGTTGATATACTTATACACGAATTAAGTTACTAAGTTATATATGATGGTTTATATAGGAGAATAAACAGGAGTATCAAAGCATGTTAAATGGGAATATGTCTTGTGTATTTGCATCATTGTTGCATGGGTGGTGAGACATTTTGGTCATTTTCACTATTTTTTGACGGCCGAAATTTGGGGAGAGTTTCATGTTTGCTTTTTGGACAAGAATGTTGAAAAGTCAAAACGAGGTTTGGACACTTGGACTGTAGGATGGGTGATTAAGAGTGAATCAGAGCCGTACACGTGGCAGTGTGGAATATTATTTTGCTGGTTAGCAAAAGGAAGTTTGGTTTGAGGGATGAATAATGAGGCAGTCTAGAAAACGTGACATTTGATTATTTGGACGAACCTCCAATGCCCGCGTCTAAAATTATAAATAAATACTTTTCATTTTAAGGTTTTCAAGACTAGTATTTTGAGTAAATTACAAATTTGGTTCATAAATGAGGTTGTGGTTGCAACTTGTAACGTTCGGGACAGATAGTAAGACGACTATATGAATATGGTGTTAGGTGATACTTGTTGGATTACCCATATCTAAATAAAAACCGAATATATAAATATATTATACAATCTTAAAAAAATATAATAAATGGTATGTTGTATTAGTAATTACTCCAGATACTCGTTTAGTGTAAACAATCCAAACGAGCCTGGTGGTATAATGTTGATAATTTAATTTACAATTTTTTACAGCGGTTTTAAACCGAATTAAAATTTCACGTTCTGCTTCAAAAATAAATGGTTACAAAATACTTTTAAAAAAAATAAAACTTATACAAGTATTATAAGTCCATAAACAAAAGTTTCACGTTCTACTTCAGAAAGAAACGGTTTCAAACTATTAAAATTTTAAACGATCTTTGCTAGATTATCCCAAAAGAATGTTAAACACTACCTCGCAGGGGTGTTTTCGAGGTTTGATGGGTGGTAAGGTGGGGCTAACTAACGTGCGTGAGACACGAAAATGAACCCATTTATTTATATTTTACTCAATCACGGTCAACCACATCACACTTTTTTTTCTTTGTTTAATTTTCATGTGAAACCGTTATACACTTTAATGAAATTGTTAATAATGAAATTGTTAAGTGAAACCACTATGAACCTTTTTTTGTTCTGAATCTTTTTTTGAGATTTCAATTAAACCTATACACATATTAATAACTAGTTTAAGTACCCGTGTGTTATATGAATTGTTTAAAGGAAATACTTCTTATAAATCTATTGATTTAATAAATTACACATAGATGTAAATGCTACTATACTCACAATTGGTTCTTGTGTTACGATTATTAACATATTTTAACACGCCATACTCTTTGAAACAAAACGGCTTCTCACTGTCAAAATGTACCTTGCTTTCGTCTTTTATATTGTTGTCTTTAATTTTGCCTGATATAAATGCTACTATACTCACAATTGGTTCTTTTGTTACGAGTACTAACATATTTTAACACGCCATACTCTTTAATACAAAACGGCTTCTCACTGCCAAAATGTACCTTGCTTTCGTCTTTTATATTGTTGTCTCTAATTTTGCCTTGTATTTTATCAACTTCAACTTTAAGATACTTAGCCAACACAAATAAATTAATATTAACACAAATATATAATTCGTACTTGATTATTGAGTAAAGAAATATTATAACATCTGAAACTATTAGTAACATAAGTTGAGAATCTATAGTTATATACATGTAGCTCGATCTGGTCTTCAGTTTTAAATAGGCGCTTTTTGATGCTTTGTTTCTTAATCGGGTTCTTTCTAAACTATCTTCTCACTTATTATGATCTTTTATGTATGCAAACTCACATCCATGTCATTTTTTTTTCTGATTTCTCCATAACCATATCCTCCACAATGCTAACATCCAACTCTGCATGAATTACACTTCTTTTGGGGGATGATAAACCCGACCCATACACGCTATGTAGTAACTCCCCTACTGATTCATATATGCTGCTGATTCCCTGTTGATTCATATATGCTGCTTATTGGTAGTTTCATCTACCCGAAGAGTTGCTGCCATATCATATCTGCAAGGCTGCATCTGACCAACACATGATCTGTTGTCTCGTCTACTGTACCGCATAACACACATAATGAATTCTGCACTGCTATGCCCTTGTTCGCCAAAGCTTTCATAGTTGGAATCTTCCCCTCGATTGCTCTTCAGGCAAACATATTAACTTTCGGAGTCGCTAATCAATTCGGTGACTGTTTGGTTCAGATCTAGTCGGTTACTCAGTGATTGTCTCACTGATTTCACCGGGAATTCTTCGTTCTTCTTCTTCTAGTACCATACATCGTCCTATTCTGACATGCTTTGTTGTGTTAGAATCCTATTCAGTTCTTCCATTTCAGTCTTCTCTTCCGCATTAGCCGGTACCCTGGTCCAACTCCAATCCCATACCAATCCATTATCACACCATTTTTATTAGATATCATTTACTTAATCTACAAAATGTTAATCAAATCCATGGATTAAGAAATTAAAGTCCTGGTCGCAATATGAAATGTATTCATAAACAAAACCTAGTAAATGACTTATTTTAGAAAGTTTAATTACATGAAAAACACTTTTTGTACAGTTGAGTCAATGAGGTTAAAAATCAGGTTATGTTTTCCTTGTTGTATAAAGAACTAACAAAAATGCTCATAAAATGTATATATGTTGTGAAATTATTAAAAGCAAAAAGTAATGGATAAAATGGCTCAAGTTGAGCCGCACTAAAAGTTAATCATTTAGAAAAAATATATAGTCACACACAAACAAAATAAAGTACTTGTTTTGCAAACTAAATGTTCTCCTCTCTTAGTTTAGCAATAGCATATAGACCTCTTGGTATCCATCTGTACTAAAAAATGATAGAACCACACAACACAACTCATGACTTAATTACCTGAACTCAAATTGAAATTCAACAAAAAAAAGATGATAATTAACATTGAATAACAAACTCGTCATGAACAAATAAAGTGTCAAAATTGATTTAAGTGACAGATATTTAGTGATGAAATTGGTGTGTGACAGAAGCCCTAACCTGAAACAGGCAACCTCCACATAAAGAGACCTGTAGAACTGGGACCCAAAAGCACTTTGTTTAGAACAACCCTGCCTTTATAACAACACGAAAAGCACATAACGATAGTTGTGAGAAAGACAATCAGGTCTTAGAATTGAAACAAAGAAGAGACTTACCTTGAAAATAAACAACGGCGGAAGCAAATCAAGAGTGTGGCGACAATTTTTGGGAGAGGAAGATTAGGGTTTGGAATGGAGAGATGGTGAGGTAAAGAATAAGATGGTGAGGCAAAGAATAAGATGGCGATAGAAACCGGGTCGGATTTAGATTCTGTGTGGGAAATAAAGGATTTCAGATGTCCACTTCATGATGCCCACCACCATTGGTGTCTTAGTCTACTCCAACCCTAAAATCAAAGCAAGATTTTACATTAATTAGAATCGAGAACAATGATTCATGAGAAATAAACAAAAAGGTAATCGCATTCACAATATGGCGCAGCAACGGTTGCCTATCGATTTTAGGGATTTAGGTTTGAAAAGCTTTGTTTTGTAAAAGGAAAAGCTGGAGTATAGAAAACGTAGTCAGAATTGGTTTACCGCCTAAGGGGCTGTTTGGCAACCTCTGAATGGTTAAGTGCTGAATCAATAAGAGGTCTGAACCATTAAGTGCTGAACCAGTAAGAGGTCTTAACCATTAAGAGCCAGTATAATGCTTAACCGTTCAAAGGCAAATGTCTGACCAATTCAGATTAAAGGTCTTAACCATTCAGACTCAGTATAAATCTTAACCATTCAGAGGCAAATGTCTGAACCATTCAGAGGCAAATGTCTGAACCATTCAGACATATGTTTGCGAAACAAACAGTCCCTAAGTGAAAGAATCAGGGTTTAAGGAGAAGCCACGTGGCAATAACGGGTGTAAGAAACTGACAAATGGCCACAGATTGTTTTGTTTTATTATAAGTTATAGATATCAAACAAAAAGAGTTTTGGGTCAACCCAATCCAACCCGTACAATGGTGTTAGAATTTTTAACAACTAACCTTCTCTTTTTTCCAAATCTACACTCCAATTCCGGTTAAGATCAACTCCTCTGCCTGCAAACAATAGCCAAATACAAAGCTATAAAACTAAAAACATTATCTCTTTTAGTATACAGTTAATAGTTGCATTTAAGATTAAAAGAAAGACCATTTCTTCTTTCAAGAAAGGTCTCCTGCTTCGACTTTCTTGCGTCCGTTCAGATTTCCCACCGGTACCACCTGAGAAACCATAATCAGTAACATTAGTCGTATGATTCTAAAGGCTACATATTCAATCAGATCTTTATACTAACTTTACTATAGAAAACAAAACCAATTTTTTTTTAAAAAAAACCTTCACTTCCAGAATTCTAAGTAATACTTGGATCTGATACAAAGAGTACACAAGCTTCTACAACCGCCTTTCCATTGGAATGTAAATCAACCTTATCATGACCAAAAAGTTAATATCTCAAGGTGATATCTTTCATTATCTTTTTAATAAAAACAACTAAGCTTAACAGACTAATATCTGTTTACAAACAACGCACGGTCCTTTAAAGCGCAACACTCGAAAAGACATGAAAAAAACCCTAAATCTAAGTATAACACATTCAAATAACGGACAAAATAGAGTATGTGTTCTGAATTAAGAAAGTCAAATATATCGATTGAAGAATCCATTGAAGATTAAGTTCCGAATAGAGCAAACTGTTGTTAATAGGTACCATTCATGTCATTCATAGACCCATAGTCAAACTAAAAACCCAAATTCTGAGAACATGAACATAATAAATCACTACTACAACTTACTCATGTTAAAGCTAGAGGTCTCTCTTAAATTCCACCGCACTCCCAAAAAGCAGGCTATACCATAACTACATACCTCAAATGGATTCCTAAAAAGCAGGCTATACCATAGCTACATACCTTAAATTACCAGCCGCATGCTTGTTCCACAAATGCATAACCCACTCTTGTCCTTGAATATTTTTTATCCTCAAGTTACTGATACAATGCACGACCACCATATCTGCAAGCTTCTTGGATATGCACTAAAATTAAAGACAAAGCAAATATTACATATTGTACATATTATTGTGAAGATATGTATACAACTGAGTAATAGAATTAAAAAAGGGACAAAAACATGCCGGACTGGCGGTCACTTAGTATGAAAAAAATACCCGTTTAACCAGTGACCCAACCCGCCCATTTTATACCTGAGGAATTATAAGGAGTTGACCCGTTAATATTCGTCTCTCCGCATTAACTCCACAATTAATGGCAGCCACATCATAGCATAAGCCTCAACAGCTTCTGCTTGGGTGAGTTGTACCAGAACTGTAAATAATATGCTGCAAGACATAAATAACATGAAATTTTATAAAAGGCTCTTTTGTCAAGAATTTAAGAAATGCTAGGGCCTATCATGTGGTTGTTTGCTTGTTTCCGGCTATGCGATCAATCCGAGCTTGTGATTCCGCCATGTTGATGGTGTATTAACATTACAAACAATAAAGCAACTAACTTTGATTTAAGTAGAATATATAAAAACTGATGAAGATATATACTGCATGGCTCAACAAAGTTATCTATTAAATACTATACATAATGGGAACATGTTGAATGGGTGAAACGGGTCAAAAGTCACTCAATTTGTATTTAAAATGCATAAAACATCCTATTTTTATATGAATGTAGATCACCACTGTAATAGTATTGTTTATAAAATCTTTAAATATACATATACATACCATCATACATATGTATAACTTTAAAAATATAAAACCAAAAAAGTTACCCCTCCGGACCCAAACCCGATTTGACCTGTTACCTAACCTGTCCACTATGCTACTTCTAGCTATTAATTACCATCATCCAATTTATCATCGACTTAATGATATTAATTACTAATATACCAGGATATATACATGCAAGTTTCGTTATTCGCCCAAGAGAATTAAAAGATAACCAAGGTAACAACTTGCATTTAAGCTAATTCTTACAAACCTCTATGTCACATACGAACCAACATCTAAGATGCAAAGATTCCACCTTTTCAACTTCTTCATCACCGGTAATCAAGTAGTCATCAAGAGACTACAGGATATCATCACCCACCAGAAATTCATAGCAGACCTAGGGTTTTACACCAGAAATTCTTTAGACTTTACAGATCCAAATAATTCTCAGACGAAAGAAGTCATGCAATAAGTGAAAATAAATAGAGATTACCATTAGAATTCTAAAGACCAACGCCGCCAGAAACGGATTCAAATAGCCGCCAGCAACTACGGCCTCTTTAAATACAGATGAAAAATGCAATGTGAAAGAAAGATATCCAAGCTTTCACCTAATCATCCCAATTGCCTACCAAGATGAAAAAAAAAAAAATCACATATTGCTTTAATTCATTCAAATGCATTCAATTCAATGATCATGGCCTCTTTCAAAAGGGGTAACTGAGAAAAGTTGAACACAATTAAAAATATATAAAAGCTTCAATGTAATGGTTATAATTACATGACAAAATGTTCATTTTAATTTCTAGTATTCAGATCTTATTTCCAATTATGTTTGCATCTCAATTCTAACCCAATTTACAATTCGTAAAAATTTAAGAATAAACAGAAAACATTGAAATGAACCCAAATTTAAAATAACACAAACTATTAATATAATCCCCAAAATTTAAACATAATGCACAATTCTCGGTAACTTTTTTTTTCTCATGGCTTCAATCAGTAAATCTTCATTCAATCATAATTGACGTTTTTAAAGATATCTAGAAGAATAAAGATTAAAATTTGAGAAAACTTCAATCAAGTACATAACAAACTAATAATAAAAAATCGAATTACCTTTAATAAGATTCTCATTTTTTTCCAAATCTTTGATTTCCTTTATCCACTTTTGCATTCTAATTTACTTAGAGACTAATGCTTATAAAATAGAATGAGATAAAAGAACTTATAAAGGTCCATTTACCTGCACTAATCGCTGAATCTGAAGCTACACTCTTGAAACCCGAAATTAACAGAATATTTGAAAAAAATAATAAAAAATAAAAAATAAAAAATAAAAAATAATAATAAACAATAACAATAACAATAACAACAACAATAACAAGCCATTCAAAGATCCACTTTCTAACCGTAAACATCCAATAACAAATAATGAGCATCAGAAATATGCAAAACAACACCCAACCTAATTAGAATTCACCCAAATCGGATAAATTAAGCATGACTCAAAAAAAAAAAACGAAAATTCATCAACAGAGCTTGCTTGCTTTCATTTAAAAAAACGCAATTGCCTTTGGAGAGGATAGTACGAAAGAACTTCGAACACTATGAACCCCATATTATCAAAATCAAACCCTAAACAAAACAAAACACAAAGAAGTTCAAATACCTGTGAAAAAACTTGATGGATGATTATGATGGCTTCTTAAAAAAGACGACTTACTGGGCTTTCGTCGGAACATACAATCAAGAGGCAGAGGTGAAACTGAGATTAGGGTTTCTGGCTGAGAAGATGAAACCACCCATACATGAAGTCGACAGTGTAGAAGACGGCAGAGCATATATCAATTAGGGTTTTTTTTTAGTTGAAATTCAAATGAAGAAGCAAAGGATCTCAATAATTTTGACAGTAATTTTGGCAGGTTGGATTAATTGGAGAGAGATAATGAAGAGCGGTTTCAAAATTGAATGAAGGGGAATAGAGAAAACCTTTTGTCCGCTTATATGAAAGTGAAGAAGAAGAAGAATCGAGAGAAAGGCATATTGGCGCTCAAAACCTAATTAACCGGCTAAAGAGCACTGCCACATCAGCATCAGCGCATCAGTTGATGTGACGAAAGTGAATTCTTTTAGTATAGCAGATAATAAATTGATTTTGCTCGGTTTAATGGTTTATCAAAACTATGACAGGAATTAATCTAACGAACACAATAAAGAAATAATATTTGAGTTTTATTGTTTTTTTTTTTTTTTTTTTACTTAAAGAGTAAATTACAAACACTCTTTTAGTTTTGTAAAAAAAAAAGATGGAATTGCCCTAATGTGCCTTGTACATACATAATCCGTAACAAACATGGAACAAAAACAATAATGGTAATTATTAAAGTTTAAAAAAGAAAGGTGCATACTTATAAATAAAACTAATAATATATATAACTGTCAACTAAAAAGTTCCAAGTTGAATCATCTCATGAAATATGGACCTAGAGTTTACAATAACCTCTACAAAAATCAACTCAATAATTCTCAGCAACTGGTCTAGAAGGAAAAAGCCTTTGTATAAACGTCAAAAACGACCATATGCAAACCAAAGCAAGAACCTCAAACGTAACAATCATCGCCGCCAGCGCACCGCTCTTCTCCATAAGTTCCGGCGACCTTGGCAGACCCCTCATTTGAAACATCAACTTCTCCATAAAATGCATAGCTTTACTCAACTGATACAACCTATAAACCTACAAAAAAAACAAGAAAAATATCATTCAAGATTACCGAAACCCACCATCACGAAAAGATTCAAAATCCACATACTGCACAACCGAACTTACAAACCTCGAAAAGAATAGGGACGAGAGGCCAACATGATGACTGACGTTTTTCAAGAACCTTTTCGAATATGAACTGAACTAAACAGCCGGTTAAGTAAGGCGCGACGGAAACCACGCCTGCTATACCTAGCAGTGGCCACATAACAAATGCAGCTAAGAGTGGTGCTAAAACTTTGAACCCCATTACGAAAAAGGCAGATGATAAGTATCCCCGAAGGCCGGTTATTAAGCTCCATCTTTTTGCACTATACTGCAAATAGGGTCTTTGCACGCGGTCGGTTATAAGAAGAAATGTTGCTAAGCCTATGTAAAACATGACCTCAGAAGAAACCGTATACACGATCTCTGCACAATGAGATGAATGTAGCACAGAAATATTTGTTAAATCCCACTAAAATGAAGAACGCTAGCAGCTAGAAAGGCATGATCCATACCTGTGAGAACCACGTCCTGAATAAGGTCAGTACTTAAAATCCCAAAAAACTGTGGAATCAAAACCGATGAGATCAACGCTATTGGAGCAACAACCCAAAGCAAAGACCGACTTTCTTGAAACGGTGCAGACACCAATTTTCCTTCTTCAACCATCTGGTGAGTCAATCCAACAAACGAAACCGAGCCCGATTTACCTCCAAATGGTTCAACCCCATCAACATTAGTAACCTTTTGATCCTTGACACTCAAGTCACTCTTAGAGTTGGAGTCAAATATAGCACACACGACACCCCCTCTGCTCGACCACGAAAACGAAGGCTCTTCGGTCTTCCTCCTCTTTAACCCATCATTAGGAAAGACTAAAAAGAATTCAAATTAGATAATTTAATATTTCAATTGCTCAAGAATGCATATATTTATAAAAGTTTAAATCTGTCGCATAAACATTTGCTCCGTGACAACAAAAATTACTGACTTTTGGAGCCAACTCAGTGTCTGTAAAAATTGGGATTGATTGGTAATCGGTATTTCACAGATAAAATTTCACCTAGTCAGACCAAAAATCGGTAACCGGTCAAAGGCAGTCAAAACTGGTCAAAATCTTTGAACTATTTGAAAAATTATACCTATTATTCCAATCCAATTAATAAGTTTGAAAAAAAATATATATAAAATTTTGAAAAGGTTTGCATATGCATACATATAAGTCTAAAAAATTACATACGAAATTCCAATCCGATTAATCGCTAGTCAGTACCCATCCACCCCGTGACTAGCAGTACCCATCCACCCCGTGACTAGCGCCTAGTGATTTTTACAACCATGAACCAAATATAACATTTTTCCAAAACCAAATCTTGATATCTGTTCCGTGTGACATCAACATTATTTATCCAAGTTCATACATTTATCAAAGTTCTTCCGATATAAACAAATTAAAAAAAAAAAAAAAAAAAAACAGAGAATGGATACCGTTTGACGGTCTCTGAAATCGAACGGAGGCTCTGTTCCATATTGCAGATGAAGGGGATAACTACGGAAACAGTTTGCATTAGTCAAAAACGAAAGACTATATGAATAATATTTGCAAAATTTTAAATTTTGGAAAAAGAAAATTACAGTGTGAACGGAGGAGAGGCGCCGATTATGAGGCGGAGGTAGGGTGGAAGGAAGGTTGTGAAGATTTGTGGAAAGGGCGGCCATAGCTATGGTGGAATGAAGGGTTTTAGCATCAAATTGGGTGAATTTGATTGAGCTCCAAAACCCTAAAACCCTTGTTTGTTCTAGTTGTGTCGATAGGGTTGAAGGAAGGATAAACAATTTTTATTACTAGAAAATTATAAAATAAATATTGTACATATTTTAAACTAATTACACGAATCAAACTTCAAATTAATATTTTGGAATATCTTTATGCATGATTTATTTCTGTTGTAGTTGTTTTAATGTATTTTAGGTATAATACTTTTAATACAATTTTCTTTTTTAATCTTTGCTCGGTATGAAGGTTCATTTATCTTATTTAGGGCGTTTGGCAACCTCTGAACGAGTAAAAATGTTAAACTAGTAAGAGGTTTGGCTGGTTAAATGATCTGAACCAGTAAGTGTTGTTTGGTTAAAGCTTTGAATAACTATACAAAATGACTATTTTACCATCGTTGAACTATTTTGTGCTGAATGAAATGAATCTGGTTGTGATGGCGGTTGTTGTCGGTGTTGATGTAGGTGGTGGTGGTGATTGGTGATGACAGGTGGTCGTGGAGGAGGTTGACGATGATGGTGGGTGGTTAACAGTGATGGCGGGGGTGGTTGGCAGTGTTGGTGGTGGTGGTTGGCGATGACAGGTGGTGATGGTGGTGGTTGGCGGTGTTTGTCATGAGTGCTGGTGGATGAAGTTTTAGGGTTGAGGAAGTTTATTAAGGCAACCGTAAATTTTTCTCTTAACCATTCAACATCATCTTATCAATTAATCCTTAAAGGTCAACCGAACCATTAAGAGGTGTTATTTTTGTAAACCAAACACTCTAATCTATTACTGATTCAAAACTCTGAATAACTATTTCCAATACTATGGGACAAATGCAAGGTATTTTGAGTTTAAAAATAAATTAAAATGACTAATAAATCTATATTTTGTGATATATTAAATATATAGGGTATGTTTGGCAAAAGTAGTTGTTGTTGGTAGCTGGAAGCTGGTGGCTGGAGGCTGGAAGCTGGTAGCTGTAGTTGTAGCTTTTTAGATATATTTAGGTGTTTGGCAGAGTGGCTGGAGCTTTTAATAAAATGTATAAAATGACCAAAATGGACATTAAAAAGTTGGTACATTAGAAAGTTCATTATTTTTAGAGGTTAAAATAGTCATTTTTTCCTAAAAACTTGTAGCTCCTTCTAAACGCTACTAGTAGAAGTGCTTAACCAAAAACTTCAATCTCCTAACCTAAAAGCTTCTAGCTCCTTCAACCAAACAAGGTTTTTTATTAAGTTGGTTCTTTTTCTTAAAAGCTTAAAGCTTGAAGCTCCTAAAAGCTTCTAAAAGCTCCATGCCAAACATTCACATAGTTATAAAAGATATGTTATAATGAAGCATGGTGATTTACTTACAGCGAATTTTGGGATAGGAAGGTTATGCAGATGTTTTTTTAAAGTTATTTTACATAAAAAACACCAAATAATTTTTTTACCCTTCTACTCATATATCTTGTACTATATTTATAATCTATTCAAATGGATGTGAGAAAAAAATAAAAGGCCAAACACAAGTCCTGTAAATCAAAGTTGGTTCAAATTCGAGTAAAAGTGAACCAACTCTATCACCACCTTTTCAATATCCACAATATCTGCATATGGCAAACATGCCAATTCAAATTGCGTCGGGTCATTTCACATTTCCCACACAAGATGAACCACCGTCTTGCATATTGTGACCAAAACACCTACTACCAAACCTACCATATCGTAACCCAACCCCCTATAGAGGAACACGATGAAGATGAAGAACAAGAACGACATGATGAAGAAGACAAATAAGAAGAAGAATGACAAGATTCAGATGGTAACAAAGGCGAGTTCAAAATAAAGGAAAGTTCTTAATGAGCGCTTCAGGAAGCGTGAAATATCGAAGAAGCCTTGGCCAAGGCTTTTCTTTATATTTCGAAGACTTATTTATCGCAAATCAATAAAAGCCCAACACGTTTTAGGGTCGTGTTCTTGGACATTTCAAAGCGCTACTTGGTGGAAGCACCAAAAATGTGAGCCAAATATATTCAAAATAGAAGGATTTAAATTTTAGGACGAGTGGATTCAACGGATGTTTCACACAAGCAGCAAAATTTTTATTAATTCATATTTATGTTATTAATATTTAGAAAATTAAAATGGAATTTTGATTATTTTTGGAGTGCCTCTTTATCAGTTTAGTTCATTTGGGTAATACTGAGGTGGGGAACCCTCATTAGTAGCTTCATTTGGTTCAATTTGGAGTGTCACTTTCACGCTTACCTCGCTATGTTTGGATAATGGACTTACAATAAGATATTCGTTTCTTTAGTAGAGGCTTTTGGGCAGTGGCGGACCAAGCTTAAGGGTTATTTTTGGAGGGGGGAATTAGTGTAGTTTTAGGCAAAACGATCTCCCCCTCCCTCACACACACACCCGCGAGATAAGATTTTCGTTTTTCTAGTAGAGGGTTCTTGGTAGTGGCTGGCCAATCTTAAGGGTTTTTTCGGGGGGGGGGGGGGGGGGGGGGGGGGGGGGGGGGGGGGGGGGAGGGGGAGGTAAAAATTAGTGTAGTTTTAGGGAAGAAAAAATCCGGGCCATCCCATTAAATGTGTGGTTAAGCCTTTCTTTTGCCCCCCCCCCCTCCCCTCCCCCCACAAGAAAATAAATCTCCGGTCTGTCAGTGATTCTTGGAGCTAGTTAATGGGGTTTCGACCTACCGCTGGTTCTTGGAGGTAGTTAACGAGATTGTGGAGTACATGCCTTTTGGATTAAGGAAAGAAGCCTAGTATTTGAATGATTTTTTATGTGTTTAAACTATTCTAGATGAATCAAGTCGTGGAAAAGATGTATGCATCTTATATTGCAAGATTTCGTTGTATGTTGATGTTATAAATGTATTTTATGATGATTATGATCAGTGGCGAAGCTTGGATGGGTGGACGGGGGTCGAAAACGTATATACCCAAAAATTTCTATAGAACCGGGGGGTCGAAAATGTATTTACCCAAAAATTTCTATACGAAAACTACATATATAACACTATTGAGCGAAAAGTTCGGGGGGTCCCCCCCTCGGGCCCCTTAAATGTTGCGCCCCTTGTTATGATGTTAGTTTGTTTGCAAATTAAATTTTTTTTTTTCCAAGTTGGATGCTTACATTGTTTATTGTTGAGTAAAATGGTGTTGGTAGTGGTTAAGACCGGAAGATGTTAAACCATTGATAGGGTCCTGTGATCTCGACTTCTCTAAGGTGACGGCTCCGTTCATAATATGATCACCAACCAACCATCCTATCTAGAGTTGACGATTGTGTTGGGTTGAACACTTGACTAGTGAATCTTGGGTATAACCCATATATTTTGTCAAAGACATCAACTCTAACTTAAACATACTTCAAATCATATAATCTAAACACAGCTTGTGCAACACGTATATAAAGTAAAAAAAGATAAACAATAAA